>AP025054.1:25590117-25734590 GCA_036186865.1 Eustoma russellianum
GAGTTTTTGGTGATGCCGTTTGGATTAACAAATGCCCCTGCAGCTTTTATGGATCTTATGAAATACCGTCTTTCGAGAACAGTTGGACAAGTTTGTAGTGGTATTCATAGATGATATTCTGGTGTATTCTCCTGACGAACAAACTCATGCTGTGCATTTGAGAACTATTCTAGGTATTTTGAGGCAGAAACAACTATAAGCTAAGTTTAACAAGTGTGAGTTTTGGTTAAGAAGTGTGGCTTTTCTGGGTCACATGATATCGGAGGAGGGGATTGCTGTTGACCCGAAGAAGGTGAAAGCTATAACTGAATGGCCTAGACCTACCAACGTCACTGAAGTGCGAAGTTTCTTGGGTCTAGCGGGTTATTACAGAAAGTTTGTTGAGGGATTCTCAAGGATAGCCGTACCTCTCAGTCGCCTTACTCAAAAGAAGTCCAAGTTTGAGTGGACGGCGGAATGCGAGCAAAGCTTCACGGAGCTTAAGAAGAGGTTAACGACAGCCCCAGTATTGGCTCAACCCTCCGGAACTGATGGGTTTGTGATTTATAGTGATGCGTCGAAGAACGGTTTAGGTACGTAAACTGTAGTATAAGGTTATGATCTTGCATACCAATTAAGTTTAGACTAACACCTTGTTTGTAGGTTGCGTTTTGATGCAAAAGGAACGAGTCATTGCATATGCCTCAAGACAACTAAAGCCTTATGAGAAAAACTACCCAACACACGATCTTGAACTCGCCGCAGTTGTATTCGCCTTAAAGATTTGGCGGCACTATCTATATGGAGAAAAGTGTGCGGTATTCACGGATCATAAGAGTTTAAAATATTTGTTCTCACAGAAGGAATTAAATATGAGGCAGCGGAGATGGTTGGAGTTGCTAAAAGACTATGATTTGACAATCCATTATCACCCAGGAAAGGCTAATAAAGTGGCAGATGCGTTAAGTCGGAAGTCCAGCCATGCGCGACAATCACCATTAGAAAGAGAGATAGAGGAATTCGGTTTAGATTTGATTGACTCCACAGTGAACGTTTTGACAACATTGACTATCACACCAAGTTTGGTTGATCGGATAAAGGAGGCTCAGAAGAATAATAAGACCCTCAGTGAAATAATGGAAAGGGTGAAACATAGTCAAGTTGAAGGATTTCGGACCAAGGAGGATGAGAGCTTATGGTTTAGAGAAAGATTATGTGTACCTGATGTTGACGAACTTAGAAAGGAAATCTTGCAAGAAGCTCATAGTTCGAGGTTATCAATACACCCTGGTAGCACCAAGATGTATAATGATCTTAAGCAATATTATTGGTGGTCTGGAATGAAACGACATGTTGCTGAATTTATAGAAAGGTGCTTAGTTTGTCAACTAGTCAAGGCAAAACACCAACGGCCTGGTGGATTGTTGATGCCATTAGAAATTCCGGAATGGAAATGGGAACATGTCACGATGGATTTTGTAGCTGGTTTACCAAAGACAAGAAGCGGATATGACATGATTTGGGTCATCATGGATCGTTTAACAAAGTCTGCCTATTTCCTACCCGTTTCAAGTGAAGCACCTCTTGACAAGTTAGTGAATTTATATATGGAGAATATTGTTAGCTTGCATGGTGTTCCAGTAAGTATAGTATCCGATCGAGATTCACGGTTTACATCCAAGTTTTGGACAGTATTCCAGAAAGCCGTGGGTACGGAATTAAGGTTGAGTACGGCGTATCATCCCTAAACCGATGGGCAGTCCGAGCGGACTATTCAGACCTTGGAAGATATGCTAAGGGCATGCGTTATGGATTTTAAAGGGAGTTGGGATGGAATGGTAAAGCTAATGGAGTTTTCATATAACAACAGTTACCACAGCGCAATTGACATGGCTCCTTTTGAAGATTTGTATGAAAGGAAATGTAGGTCCCCGGTTTTTTGGGACGAAGTGGGTGTGAGGACCATCACCGGACCTGAGCTATTGGAGAAAACGTTAGAAAAGGTGAAAGCCATCCGGGAAAGACTCAAGGCGGCTCAAGATCGCAGCAAGAGTTGGGCAGATTCCAAACGACGACCATTGGAATTTAAGGTGGGTGAAAAAGTCTATTTGAGGGTATCACCTACAAAGGGTGTAATGAGGTTTGGAGTAAAAGGCAAGCTAAGCCCTCGTTTTATTGGTCCTTACGAAATACTTGAGAAGGTGGGAGCCTTGGCATATAGGTTAGCATTATCTCCGGTATTGGAGCAAATTCACAACGTATTCTACGTTTTCACAACTGAGGAAGTACGTGATGGATCCAAGTCATGTACTTGAGGCACAATCCTTGGAACTCAAAGATGATGTTACTTATGACGAGATGCCGGTGAAGATAATAGACCGGAAGGATCAAGTTTTGAGGAAACGAGTGATCCCTTATGTGAAAGTTTAGTGGAGCAACCACACAGAACGTGAGGCCACTTGGGAGCTCGAAGAACAAATGCGGGAGAAGTATCCTCAGCTCTTTGACTAAGGTACGTAAGTTTCGAGGACGAAACTTTTTGTAAGGGGGGTGGAATGTCATACCCCATGACTTTTTAAGCACGGCTTCCAGTAGTTAAAAGTCAACCTTAAATGCAATTTGATTAATTTTATAGGTTAAGAGACTTGGGTAAATAAAATATAAAAGAAAAAGGGGTTAAAAGTAGAATTAAAAGAACTAGGCGGAATTACCAAATTACCCCCAACTGAAGGGTTGGGGAGTTACACCACTTTTAGTATAACTCCCCATTAGATTAAGAGGGGGGGTCGGTTAAAAGAAGACAGAAAGAGAAGAGAAACCGCAGGAGAAAGAGAGAAAAGAGAAAAGGAGAGGAAGAAGAAGATGAGAAGAAGGAAAAGGAAGGAAGAAGGCCAATCTAGGTTCAATCCTTACCAAGATTCTGCAGTAAATTCGTAAGGCTAACTAGAAACAAAGGCAAGTAATCTTTCTTACGCTTTATGTAAGTTTTGATTCTATAGGCCCTATGTTCTTATAAAGAGAAAATGCGGATCACACATTAGTAATCTTGCCTTTTCTATGTTAAATGCTTAACTATATGTAATTGTTGTTGTTAGTTGTGTAAAGTAATGTTCTTTGGGCCAAATTTCTGAGGATAGCTATGTGATGCTTTGTTGTTTGTCAAGCATGCCCATGAAAGTGTATTCTTGATGTTTTTATTGTCTTGTTATATTCTTGTGTTGGTTGTCTACACCTTAGATGTCTGAGAGGATTTGCAGAGAATTGAAGGAGGAATGATGGCATTGTTATAGACTTGTTGTGTTGGGAAGGTTGAAGATATCTATTGAAGGTTGTGAATGAATAGAAGGTTAAGAGTGAATATTATTAGACATGTCTAAGGATTAATTCATGTTAGTTGTGTGTTAAGCATGATGAATCTAGATGGTAAGACGGATCTTGAGGTGTTTAACATGGAAGGGGTGAAGAAGAAAGGTGTTGAGTGGAAGTTACTACAGAAAAACTGCAGTTCTGAACCGTCAGAACACTTCGAACACCTACATTAGGCGCTTCAAGTCACATTAGGCACCTAATGTAGGCGTTCAATGTGTCCCAGAGCATCCCGGTACACTTCGAACACCTACATTAGGCGCTTCATGTCACATTAGGCGCTTCATGTAGGCGTTCGATGTATACGGCAAATCCCCGAACACTTCAAACGCCTAGTATAGGCGCTCCAAGTCACTTTAGGCGCCTCATGTGGCGTTCGAAGTATACTGGAAGTCTTTTTGACCCTTTAGGCGTCCTATGTATGTGTAGTAACTCTATACACTTCTTCTGAACATAAAATGCAAGGGTATTTGAGGTGTAATTGAGGAATAGATGTTAAGTTCGACTAAGTAAGAGTAAGATGGAATCCCAAGTGAATTAGTGAGACGAACGGACTTGGAAAGATACGAACGTGGAGTGTTTGAGGTGCAAGACAGTATACTTGATATGTAAGATATGTGTGTGTGCATGTTACATGTTTGATACGAAGTTGCATGAGCATCCTGCATCACGACATGGGCACTTGCATTCGACTGGAGAATTGCTTGGCGAAAGAACATGTGTGTACAAGAGAAGTTTAAAGTTTTCGAAAGGCAAATTATGGCTGCTGGTTGATCGCAGTGTATAAAAGTCACGCCTGCGAAAGCAGGGTATAAAAGCGTGACCTGTGAATCAACAACAGGGTATAAAATATTTTATGGGGCCGTGGACCTATCAGCACGGATATATGATATATGTAATGGGGCCGTGGACCTATCAGCACAGATATATGATGTATGTAATGGGGCCGTGGACCTTTCAGCACGGGTTATAAAGTTATATGTTATGGAGCCGTAGAGCTTTCAGCACGGGGTATAAAGTTCTATTTGCTGTGGACTGATCACCCACAGGGTATAAAGTTCTGCTACGCGAAGAATATGATAAGAAGAGTTATGAAATGTTTTGTGAAATGACACGCATGATATGTTTATGAAAGAGGACATATGCATGGGTGTTGTGTGTGGTTTTAAAGAAGTACATGCATCATGATACACGAAGCATAAGATTTGATATGCAAGAAATGTGACTAGCTTATGACTTGCTTATGTGATATGTTGTTTTAGTACATGTTTATTCTCGTATCCGTGTATCATTTATGTGTTTTGTCTGTTTTGAGGAATTCTGATAAAGATGCTATTTGCTAACCCGAGCACCTTATTTTGGGCAATAATTTATACACTGGTGACTCGTCGTGTGTGATCCCGTAAGGTGTATAGACGGGTTACTTGCTGACGATATTTTCGCTAAGAACAGATACTCTATTTCCTTTTCAGGTGAGCCAGAATATGAACTGATATTCGTCGAGGACGATGGCGAGTGGGCTCAATGGCATGATGGACATGGAAGTAGATAGATGCTTGGTTACTTTCTTTAAGTTGGGAAACTTGATGTTTATTATGCTGTACTGGGGGATATGTTAGACAGTTGATGGAACACCTTTTATTTCTGTTGTATTTTCTGGTTACATCAATGATGTTGAAGTTTTAAATTTTACGACGTTTCCGCTGATTTATCTTACATCATGGATGATGCATGCTTGATCCGCTTTGACGCTTCGTAGTTCTCATAGTAGACTACATCGGGTGCACTGGTTCCGATGACAGTTTCGGGCCAGGGCGCTACAGTTGTACTCCAGAAATCAAGTTCCTGCGTGTGGCAGGTACATGTACCACATTGCTTAATTCCAGTCTTTTGCCCGAAGTCAACTTGAGAAGCCCCTTCCTTTTCCAACAACTTGGATTCCATGTGCATGTCCCAAAAAGATTTGTTTGTCATCACCTCAGATAAGACGACTGCAGCAATAACTTCTTCATCCTTTGTTTTCTTCTCCACAAGATGTACTTGGCTTCTAGTCGTGCCTTTCCGCTAGTTGCATTTGGCCGCTTGATGGCCAAGTTTTCCACACAGCCAGCAGGCTCCTTTGAGTTTCTTCTGTCATTGTCCCTTCACAAAAAGCTTACCTTTTCCATTACTCTAGGTCTTTTGTCTTTTGGGTTTGTGCTCCACCACACTAGCCTTGGAGCCTCCTTCGTAACTTTCCTTGTCATCAAGCCTGTTGTTTTCTTCAATTCGTATATGTCTGATGACACCATCATTGTGAATTTGGCATCATCATGCTTCCCTTTCTTCTTGTATTTTTTCCAAGAAGATGGAAGCTTCTCTAACAAGGAGGCTGGTTGAAAAGTTTCGTCTATTTTGATGCCTTCTTGCTCTAGATTATCCACCAATTGTTGATATTGTTGAATTTGGTCATTGATTGGTATGTGGTCCACTATTTAAAATTTCAGAAATTTGCTGACCATATACTTTCTTTTGCGAACATCTTCAGAACCATATTTGTTCTGAAGTGCTGTCCATATCTCCTTTGCTGAGGAGAATTTGACATAAATGACAAATAGAGAATTGGAGAGGAAGTTCAAGATGTGTCCTCTACAAGTTGTATTTTTAGCATCATATTTGATACTTTCAGTTTCATCTGTTGGCTTCTCTTAGGTTAGCACATATGAAACTGAGAGCATCTCAAGGAAGAAAAGCACCTTGGCTGCCCATCACTTGAAGAACTTGCTATCAAATGGCTTCATTCTTGACATGTCGGGAACTGATGCTTGTCTAGTTGCCATATTCAATCACAAAAATTGCTTTAAGATTGTTGAAAATTTGCAGAGAATAGTGGCAACACAAAAATATAGAACAGCCGAGACGTGACGGATTGTCACTGTCTTTGAAGCAATTTTGCCTATACTGAAGAGCAAGGTATACTTCTAGCAAATGCTTTCCAGGATATAACGGTTTACTTCTTTTTTATTGCTCTTAGAGTGAAAGTATGAACTTGTATAGTAGAAGAGAATGATAGTGAAGAATGAGAGAAGAATGCTGCAGAATTTTCATAAGAAATTGAAGAAGTTTTCAAGTCTATGTTGAAGATAGCAAAGCCTACTATTTATAGGCTTTTAGTTCACAAACTACAAGTTCAAAAGACCCTTTTTTGCATATTTTTCCACATTGGATCGGTTATCGACGTTCAATATGAAAGGAGATGTCATTTGGTGCAGAAGTTGCGTCTTTTATGAATAGTCAGGACACTTCAGGCGCCTTATGTAGGCGTTCGAAGTGTTCTGGAAGCTTGCTGGAACACTTCAAACGCATACGTCAGGAGCTTCATGTCACTTCGAACGCCTACATCATGCGCTTCATGTGACATCGAACGCCTACATTAGGCGCTTCAAGTGTTTGGAACGCTCTCATTTCCTTCCATTGTTCATAAAACACTCCAAACTTCACCCAATCTCCTATTAATAGGTCACATAATATTATACAAGGTTGGATCACAAGATTTAAAGTACTTTGAATTACTTTTCCAACACCAAACACACATTTCACGTCGCATGAATACGCATGGTTGCATCCGCTTTTAACTGTATAAATGCCTTTGGATTTGTAATGCCAAATGCTCATATTTTGATTCCGCGAGCTGAGAACGTGATTGTTACCGTGACGTCCCCGAGCAAGCTATGATTGCCAAGCACTGGTATAATATCCGGTTTCAGTTGGGATCTTCGGATCATAGTATACTCTAATTCCTCGACCATCTCTCACTCACCATCTGAACCCCCCTTGCAAGAAAACACACATGGCCATTTCCGGTTTAAAACCAGAACCAGAAAGGATAAACAAGAAGCAAAACAGCTATATATCGGAATCAAAACCGCCATATATCAGAACCAAAACCAAACCATAACGTAATCCTAAGCTTAGGTTTAGATTAAGACTTGTAATTTCTCAAACTTAAACCAAAAACGGCGGTTTAGGTTTGGCATGTACTGACATGAAACCGGAAGGTTTCAGACCGATAGCGTCTCATAATTAAGATAAGTATTATCTTTATAGTGCATAATTTATAAATATTGGGCTTTACCATTTTAAAAATATCTGTGATGTGAATTTTTAGAGAGCATGACTATTATTAAATGTCCACTCGAACATAACATGTGCAAAAACAATGTGAATAATCATACTAATGTGCAAAAGGAGTCACCTTGTTCTTCTTAGTGAATCTATACATGAAAATTATAAATCAATGGAGTAAGATTTAATACGAGATAATAGCGTTACATGGAATTTGATTACTCTAAACCAAAAAAAGTAAATATGATGGTTAAGTTTACTTAATTTTAAATCATTTGGTCATCGATGTTAGGCTCAAGGTCTTTTTGAAATCCTATTATTATTTAAAGCAAATATAGTTTAACATGTTTAGAAAAACTAACTTTTTCTAAACCTGAACCTAAACTGTAAATCGGATCAAAAAAACTGGTCAAAACTTAAACCTGATAAAACCAAAACCAGAACTGTCAACAAACCAAAACTGGCAAAACCATAAACCACAAACTTTAGATTAAGATTTGTTATTTTATCAAACCAAAACTACCGGTTTTACAAACCGTGTTCATATCTAATAGCAAATACTGTTAGGTCCCTCGGAACATACTAGAAGAGGGGTTGAATAGTGTATTCACCAAGTATGAATAATTTTTCGGATATTTTTCGCTGATGAGAACGAATAAATACTTGTGTGTGTTCTTCAAAAGTAATAAACGTGTGGAAGCGTAAAGAACACCGAATATATATAGGTTCTAGTTAAAGACACTACTCATCTGCCTTCTTGGTATTTCAAAAGAAGGATTTTTGAATAGGGGATTGTTATTTCTTTTGGGGGACCAACAATTAAAAAGAAAAATACAAATAGTGTAAAAATAGGCCACATGCCTAGACAAGATCAAGAAATACCAACCCCTTGAAGTCTATCCACTAAAAAATTTCCTTGCTCCTCAAAGAATTCTTGTTGGGAGTATGGTACACCACTACACCACCAACTAACCCTTCAAGGTTTGGATCTCTTCAAACAAGAAGCACTCTTGCTTCTTGACCAACAATCTACACTTAGCTCCTCACAATCTTCACTCAAAAAGAAGACTCTTCTTCTTTACAAATCACATCTTTCACAAATAAAGTAAAATATGCAATGATACAACTATTTTGAAAGCAAATGCTTGAGAGAAACTTGAGATCTCGTAGGTAGAAAGTTGAAGATGAAAAATGATGAAAACTTCTCTTTTAGTTAGCTCCTAGCCATTGACATGCTGCAGGAGTGAAAGGAAAGTTTTTGTCTCTTGTGATCACAAATCCTCTTCTATGGAGATCTTCTTCTTGGATGAAGACAAACTTCTTGAAGAAGCTTCTTCTTGAAAGCTCAAAGAGGAAAGAGAGCATACTCCAAAGTTAGAGTGTAACCTGCGATGTTTCACTAAGAGAGAAGGTACAAATGTCAAGTAATCATAAGAAAGTGCAGCATAAAACATTTGTAACGTTGAGTCATACGAAGCGCCTGATGTGATTTATGAACAGACGTTCAATGTGACATGGAACGTCTTAAGTGAATAAGGAATATTTGTTCAATGGCACATGAAGCCCTTATTGTGGGCAACAACACCTGTTCGAAGTCATATGAAGCGCTTAATCTCGGCCTTCATACTTGTTCGAAGTAATTCTGAGTTTATTCAAAAGCAGTTTGGTATTCGTGCCCATTTTGGGGAGAAAAAGTCACATTTGACTTTTGTAGCACACATGAAGCGCCCGTTAAGGCGTTCAAAGTGTGATGTCACCCAGCTTGATACATGAGGCGCCTTATCTAGCTTTGGAAGTGTCTTGGTTTCCTAACACTTCATATGAAACGCCTTATCTAGGCCTTCGGAGTGTTCTAGTTTTCAGACACTTGACATGAAGCGCCTTATGCAGACATTCGAAGTGTATTGGTCTCCAAACACTTCATGTGAGGCGCCTTATATAGGCGTTCTAAGTGTCAATTGTGCAAATCATCAAAACTTAACATATTCTAACATTCTCCCTTTTTTGATGATTTCACAATTTGCATAACTTTTAAGATTTGCTCCCCCTCACATTGTGCCTAAACTTTTCTTTAGAGGAAATTGATGAATCAAATTTCATGATGCATGTCATGATAAGCAAAATTTTCATCATCACCATTCCAAATAAAAGCATATCAAATCCATTTCATTTATCTTCACATCACAGAGCACGAAAAATTTTTTTTAGTGTCACCATGAACAAAAAAATTTCAATCACTAGAAAATGAGACAAATCATCATCACTATCATTTATGAATCTCCCGCTCCGCTTGCGCCATCATCTCTGCCTCAGGACGTAAATCCCCCAAAACCAAATCCTCCACTGGTCGCAAAGTCAGTAAATCCGCTCATCGAGCTGCCAGCAACACCACTTTCACCAGCTCCAGTTTCTCCCCCTAAATCATCAAAATCATGAGGGAATTGGAATCAAGGTGCTGCTTGCATGAAGGCGGTCTTGAAAACTGCTATACAGCATTCATTCCGTGCGTGCCAAGCCTCGTGCTCTGCATCACGAAGCTCCAACAGTTGAACAGTTTCCTCCAGCGACTGGACTTGTGATAGCAATTCAGGATTATTGCTACCACCCTCACCATCTTGAGGTCCTTTGTCAACCTCATTCGCAATATCTGGAGTTGTAGTGACCTTCCTTCAAGGGCTTGGCGATGTTAAAATTATCATAGTAATCTGTCTGGGCCACCCTTGTCATCTCTCCTTCAAGAATCTGAATGCTTTTGGACTTGAGCAGAATTGTGATCTTATTCGCAAAAGGCAAGGCCTTAGATCCCTTTCTAACGGCAGCCATCATCACCTCCACCATGATCCACCCCAAACTCAACTGTGTCTCATGCTTGATACGATAAGTGACGTAGAAATCCATATTGCTTGGATTTCTAATCGCCTTACCGTTGACATAGTTGGTCACCACAATCAACAGAATCTTATTCACTAAAGGCATGTTCTAGGTTTTTTTGGTTGGGAAATACACCAGATTAAACTTAACGTCCTGCTAACTAACTCCGTATTTGTCACTCAAGTCAAATACGGAGAAGTCACTTAGTCCCTCATTCCTCACTCTCAAAATATCATAGATATCTTGTATGGATAAACTGATAGGTGTACCGTCTATGACAGTTTAAAGGGAAAACTATTGTAATTCTGTTTTTGGTGTGACCCACATATTGACATAGAACAATTAGGTGTAAGTCTTTGAGAAGGATTTCATATCAACTCTGGACCAGAGTGGGGTCCAACATTGTTTATCTAAAAGGGCAATAAACTGATTCACATTATGGGCTTCAGTGAAGTCACTAACTCGAATTAGTTTGAGGGGCACTGTAAGCCTACTGCTGCTCCTCCATTCTTCATACAACATATGTGAATAGATAGAAAGATGGGTACCTTTTGCTGTGTGAGGTGGGAAATTCTTAACATCCGAGTCAAATTTCTTCTTCATACATGGGAAGTTATCTTTAGTCAGTCCCTCGCAGACGGATTTGAGGTTCTCTGGTTCAACGACCCCAACAGTTTGTTTTTGTTTGTGCCCTCTTGGGACATGCCTTGAAGGTCCGGCACCACTTCTTCCTTGTGAAGCCATTTTTGGTCAGAGGAGAAAGTTTGCTAGTTGATGGAGATGGACACAATGTTGTGAGAATAGTGAGAGGAGGAAGGTGGAATTTAAGGTTGAAGGAGAAGGAGAGGAAGAGGAAGAGATAGGGAAAACAGTTGGGAAGTAGGAAACGTGGAAACTGGAGATTTAATGCGAAAAAGGGAAGAGAAGATGAAGAGGAATGAAGGAGATAAAGTTGAAGTGGGAAAGTGGGAGTGAAATGGGAGACGTGGGAAGGAAGTTATGCCATGGGGAAAGAGAAAGACGGCGTCAGTGGTAAAATTCTTCAATTTGCGCGAAAAAGTGAAGGGTCACTTGGTTTGACAAGGAAGAAAAATAGATTAGGCGCCTTATATCACTTCAAACGACTGCTTAAAATAGGATAAAGTGCTTGAAGTGACTTTGAACGATTGTGGGTGAAGAGATTATGCGCTCAATGTCTCTTTGAACGAGTGACATAGTTCTTATAAAGCGCTTAATGCTACATTGAACGACTGTTTCAAACACATAAAACTCTTGATGTCACTTTGAACGAGTGACATACTTCAAATCAGGCGCTTATTGTGGTATTGAACGCCTGCACCTTTTTAGATGAGGCGCTTTATGTGAGTTGAGATTGAAAATTTGAATATTTTATTGCTGTAACTCTTGATGGGTCACCTTCAACCCATGTTAAGTAGCCTTAACCTGCTCCTTATAGATGCAAATACATCACTAGAAAAGTGTTTTGTAAAAATATCAGCTAATTAGTCATGTGTTGGAACAAATTCCACACTAACCAAGTCCTTTTGTACACAATCACGAATGAAATGATATCTCACTTCAATGTGCTTAGTCCGACTGTGGTGAACTGGATTTTGTGCAACGTTGATAGTAGAAGTGTTGTCACACAAAATAGGCACTTTAGAGAAGTGAATGTTATAATCATTTACTGTATTAGTCATCCACAGCAATTGTGCACAACATGAGGCGGCCGACACATATTCAGATTCCGCCATAGAAAGAGCTACACTATTTTGTTTCTTGGAGAACCAAGAGACAAGACAATCACCGAGAAATTGAAAAGTCCCAGATGTGATCTTCCTATCAACAAGACTCCCCATATAATCGGAGTCACAATATCCTCTTAAATCAAAACATGCATTCTTGGGATAGAATAATCCAACTTTCAAGGTACACCTAAGGTATCTAAGAATACGTTTTACCGTAACTAGATGCATTTCCCCAGGATCACTTTGAAATCTAACGTATAAGCACACTGTATGTGATATATCCGATCTACTTGCAGTCAAGTAAAGTAGACTTCCTATAATGCCACAATACAAGGTTACCTCGATATGCTTTCCTTTCTCATCTTTGTCAAGCTTCGCACTTGTGCTCATTGGAGTGTTTACTTGTCTTCCTTCACCAAAACTGTACTTTTTGAGCAAATCCTTTGTGTATTTGGTTTGAGAAATATACGCACCTTCTTGAGTTTGTTTGATTTAGGTGCGAGAAAGTAAGTAAGCTCGCACATCATGCTCATTTTGAATTCACTTTGCATTAAGCTAGAAAATTGCTTACAAAAACAATCGTTAGTAGCAACAAAAATAATACCATCAACATATAATTGTACAATCAATTGATTTTTGCTTTGTTATTTAATGAACAAAGTGATGTCAACTTTACCTCTTGAAAATCCATTATTTAGAAGAAAGGTGCTTAACCTGTCATACCAAGCTCTTGGAGCTTTTTTAAGGCCATAAAGAGCCTTTTTAATTTTGAATACATAATGTGGTAAGTCACGGCATTCAAACACGGGAGGCTGTGCAACGTACACTTCTTCTTGGATAACACAATTCAAAAAAGGCGGATTTAACATCCATTTGGTAAAGTTTAAAATCTTTATTGCAAACATATGCCAACAATATTCTAATGGCTTCAAGCCGTGCTACGGGTGCAAATGTCTCATCAAAATCAATATCTTCTTCATGACGATATCCTTGAGCAACTAGTCTAGCTTTATTTCTATTGACATTTCCTTGATCATCTATTTTGTTACGGAATAACCATTTTGTACCAATAATGGGATGATCAAGAGGTTTGGGAATTGACTCCCAAACATCACTTCTTTCAAATTGGATTAATTCCTCTTGCATTGCCAAGATCCAATTTTCATCAAGAAGTGCATCTTTAATATTCTTAGGCTCTATAAGAGAAATGAACACGTTCTCTCGATATTGCCTTCATGTAGTGATACCTCTATTTAAATCACCTATGACTAACTTGTGTGGGTGAGAACTTTTATGTTTGAATGATCTAGGAAGGTTGGAGATATCTCCTTCAACTTCTTCATGATCACTTTTTGGAAGAGACAAATCATAAGTGATCATCATTTTCTGGAAGATAAGATGCATCTTTAACATTTTGTGTATCAACAAGATGAGTACGAGAAATATTTCTACTTGTCTCACTAAGTTCATGAACACTTAGTGGAGGAGTGGATTCAATATGATCTACTCTCAAGTCAATGAAGATATTTCCATTGGAGGACTTATAAACAATTTCTTGTTGATGAGCAACCGTTGGAAGGTCATCAAGAAGTTCTTCTTGAGGAGCATCAACTTCATTTTCTTCACAATCCTCATTAAGATTAGGTTCGACATTAAGTGACTCATTAAACATAACATGGATTGATTCTTCCACCTTTTGACTCCTTTTGTTGAAAACACAAAATGCTTTACTGTTTGAGGCATAACCTAAAAAGATACATTCATCCGCTTTGAAGTCGAGTTTGTCCAAAGTGCCCTTAGTGTTAAGTATGAAACACTTGCATCAAAACACTTTGAAATACCCAATATTGGGAACATTCCAAAGCTCATAAGGTGTCACATTTAGGTAAGGTCTCAAATATACATGATTGATCACATGACAAGCGGCATTTATCGCTTCAGCCCAAAAATACTTGGGCAAACCGAATGCATTTAACATTTCCCTACACATTTCTTATAAGGTTCTATTCTTTTGTTCGGCTACACCATATTGTTGTGGAGTTCTAGGTGCCGAAAGGTTATGAGTGTATCCTTTGGATTCACAAAATCTCTCACTCTCCATCAAACTCACCACCATGATCACTTCGTATGGTTTGAATGGTGTCACCCATATGATTTTCCAATCGTCTACTCAAATTAATGAACTCACCACATGCATTATTTTTCTTTGCAAAAAACATCATCCATGTATAACGAGTATAATCATCTACTACCACGAAGGTATAATGTTTACCACCCAAACTTTTTGTTCCAATATCCTCATACAAATCCATATATAGTAATTGTAGGGGTTTTGAGGTGGATATGTTTATTTTTGGTTTAAATCTTGTTTTCACAAACTTTATCTTTTGACAAGTGTCACATAAGTCTTGGTTTTTGAAACTTATTTTTGGAAGGCCTCGAACCTTTTTGTTTTCACAAATAAATTTGAAGGTTTTGAAACATATGTGTCCGAGACGTCTATGCCACAATTGTGTCAAGTCATTCTTGGAAACTAGGCAAGATATGTTTTGTGAAACCGAATCATTGATGTTAAGTTCGTAAATATTTTTGAATCTCAAAGCTTCAAACAAGATAATGTTTTCCTTTTTCACAATGCACTTTGTTTTCAAAAACGTAACCTCATAATTAGCATCACATGATTGACTGACACTTATCAAGTTAAACTTTAGTCCAGTAATATATAGAACATCACTAAGAGAGAAGGAATTGTTACCCACAATACCATGTCATTTGATTTGGCCTTTGCTACCTCGAAAGTGGACAACTCCTCCATCTTGCATAGTGAGTCTATGAAACAATCTTTTTTCTCTCGTCATATGGTTGTAACGCCCACTGTACACGACCCATTGGACCTTCTTTTCCTTGCTTTCTCCTTTTAGCGCTAGGGCCTACAAAAGAAGCGTATGACATTGGTACCTTTTTTATTTTGGGTCCATTGGGGTTAGTTACCTTTACTAAACCCTTTGGTACCCACACAAGATGTTTATTATTCTTAGCCCTACAAACTCTTTCTACATGTCTTTTTTTATTAAAATAAAATCATGTAGGAATGTGTTTGTGAGGATAAGAATGTTTATCATGCTTGTGCAAAGACACATTCCGTGACTCCCTTTTTGGGATGACATTCCTTAAAATCAGGGAAGAGGCATTTTTCATGAATTCAACAAAAGGTTTTGACACTTTTGTTGAGTTAACCTTGCCCTTGGACCTGTGCCTTTGCTTCTTCAAGGAGGTTTTTGACTCCTTGCTAAATGATGTCTTTTCATTCAATTTACCCTTCTTAGACGCATACATGACACTAGATTTAATCTTAGGTTTTCATGCTTTGTACGGATGTGTCTTTAACTACCTTAATTTTATTAACACTTTCCTTTTGAAAATTTTTCTTTTTCAAAAGGGTTTGATGAGGAGTGCTTCATTTCATCAAATCATGCTTCTCCTATAGTGTTATCATATGCATGGTTAATAAAATGACATGCTCTAGTTGCAATGCAATGTGATTCTCAAGCGTGTCATTATACTCATTTATGCATGCTTTAAAATCCTTTTTGACACGTTTATATTTCATCTTGTAATCTATAATGCGAAGGTTTAGTGCATACCTCCATGTCATCTTCGATGGCCATGAGAGAATAAGACTCCTTGTTAAGATCATCGTTGATGACCTCCGTGAGAGCTAGATTCTTGTTGTCGTCGTTGTCGCTCTCAGACCCAGATAAGAGACTTTACCAATGGGCGACTTCCGTTTGTAAAGCCTTCTTCCTTTGGTAGATGGCTTTTTTGTCTTCTGGCTGAGGATCCTTCACACGGCAATCCTTCATGAAGTGACCAAACTTTCCACACTTATAGCATTTGTTTTCTTGGTCCTTCACCTTGTCCTTATCCTTGGAGAATTTTTCCTTCATGAACCTCTTGGCTTCATCTTCATTTCTCCTTGCGAATCTTCTAAACCTTCGAATGAGAAGTCCAACTTTGTCGTCCGGCTCCTCCGACTCGCACGTTAGGACGTTCGATGAACTTCGAATAGGATCATTTTTTTCTTGAGCTTCAAGGTGAATCCCACAAGTGATGAGATTCCCATAAAGCTCATCTAAAGTGATAGTCTCTAGATGGTTTGACTCTTCAATGGCCATCACCTTTGTGTTTCATTCTCTTCCCAAACTATTTAGGAAGCAATGGTTGAGATCCTCTTGTTCGATTTTATTTCCAACTGCCATGAGTAGGTTGATGAGTTTGGTGAACCGTTGGATAGACTCTTCGATTTTTTCACTTTTGGGGACATTGAAATGGTAGAATTGTTTTATCAGTTTTCTCCTCTTTGCCTTCCTCACTTGAGATGTTTCCTCATGAATCATCTTCAACTTTGTCCATGCTTCATGATCGGATTGAATACCATGAATTTGAGCTCTCTCATTTGGTGATAGAGAGCTATTCAAAATAGCAAGCGCTTTGCTATTTATGGCAAATTGTAGTTCCTCCTCTGGAGCAGGATCATCAACATCAAAAGGAATAGCACAACCTTTTGACGCCTCTCTCCAAATATGATATCCACATGAACAAAGATAGATTTCCATATTATATTTTAGTAGTGGATAGTTTAGAGGGTCAAACATGGGTACTTTGACATTTACACTTGAAATAAAAGGGAGTAGTGACTCTTGTCGTCTCCTTCTAGAAGCATCACCACTTGGAGAACCGACATCTTCAAAACTAAAGGGATCCATACTTCAAAAGATCAAATCTTGTTATTTGAACTCTTACACTCAAGATTTGCTCTGATACCAATTGTTAGGACCCTTGGAAAACACTAGAAAGGGGTTGAATATTTGTTCACCAACTATGGATAATTTTTTCTTAATTTTTTGATGATGAGAATGAATCAATACTTGGGTCTTTTCTTCAAAAGTAGTAAACATGCGGAAGCGTAAAGAACACCAAATATACAGAGGTTCAAGTCAAAGACTTTACTCCTCTACCTTATTGGTTTTTCACGAGAAGGAGTTTTGAACAGGGGATTGTTATTTCTTTTGGGGGAAACAACAATCAAAAACGAAAATACAAATAGTGTAAAACTAGGCCACATGCCTAGACAAGATCAAGAAATACCAACCCATTGAAGTCTAGCCTCCAAAGAACTTTATTGCTCCTCAAAGAATTCTTGTTGGGAGTATGGTGCACCACTACACCATCAACTAACCCTTCAAGGTTTGGATCTCTTCAAATGTAGCGCCCCGGCCCGGACAGCGGATCCAAACCGGTGCACCCGTCGTAGCCTACTAAGAGGACTACAAGACATCTCATCTCTTGAATACACATCATCAATGACGTAAGAGAGTAAGCACGGAAACATGTGTAAAACAAATCTAAACCATCAAATCCGTACATCAAGATGTAATGTGATTACAAAAGATTGTTCATGGTCGCAGCCAACTAAATCCTCAAATGAAGGAAAGAAAGTTAAGATAATAAGAAACAGTCTATAACAATTCCCAAGATAAGCTCTAAGCACCCCATTCAGCCCACTCGCCGTCATCTTCTATGAAAATCATGTCATAACCGGGCTCATCTGCACGACAACGAGTAGAACTCTTAGCAAAAAACGCTAGCAAGTAACCCGCTTATAAGACATACGGGATCAACACATGGCAAGACATGAGTAATATCTATATCAAGGGATATGGGGCACATGTCTTGTATAATTTAAAGATCATAAGTTGCCAGCACAACAGAAACAGAGAACAACAACGAATGAGTAGCAGACAGTTCAATAACAAAACACTTACAAGTCAATCATACCAAAACGACTCACGTGATGCATGACAATTCAAAATATGCACTACACTACGCAATCACAAATGCTTATGCAAATACTTTTCAAAACAGTGCAATGTATGTCATAATGTCCGGTCGCGTAACTTTATACCCTGTGATGGGCCACAGCTTGTCTTTACACCCTGCAACACATCACAGCTTAATTTATACCCTGCAATGTTCCACAGCTTGTCTTTATACCCACTGTCACATTACAGCTCACTTTATACCCTGTGATGGTTACAGTTTGTCTTTATACCCTGTAACGCATCACAGCTCATTTCGCAAACTTTATACCCTGTGCCAAGGCACAGCTCTTATCAAATCAAAATGAAAATGCAAGTGCCATGATGCAAGGATGTGCATTCACATGTCAATCAATCATTTGAAACTCATCCCTTTCGCATATTCAAGTGTAATTCTTCAGGTAAGCCAACATTACCTAACTTTCATTCTTAGAACACAAGGGATGAAGTAAACACCCTCACGTGTTCCATTTGAACCTTATTGAAGCCTCACATATTCATTCTTAACCCCTTAGATTATTCACACTGAAGTCCAACTCGAATACCCCACGAAGTCCTCATAGTTGATTCACCAACTTAGGTCGTATTCCCAAGACTTATACTAACCTCAATCAGGTCCTAAGAAGTCTCTAAGGTCACCAAAAAGATCCCCTAGCTTCCCTCTTTCTTCCCCTACTTTCCCACAAAACTGATGGACGTCAGCCCCTGACGTCGATCGATCCACGTCCATCAGAGCACTTCGATCTCTCACTCAGCCTACATCGATCGATCGAAGTGACGTCGTCCCCTCACATCGATCGATCGACGTCCATCAGAGCACATCGATCTCTCACTCAACTATACATCGATCGATCCACGTACATCTGAAACACATCAGCCTCTCCCTCAGCTATACATCGATCGATCGATGTATGTCAGTCTTTGACATCGATCGATCGATGTCGATGTTTTTCCAGTCTTCCTGCGATTTCTGCAGAAACTGCAGATCTACACTCCAATCGATTCCCAACTTCCTTCCAACCATTTTAAGCCTAATCCTCACTAACAATTCATGCTTAAGCCATCAACTCAACACTACACACATACCAATCAAAGGTTCAAGCCTAAAACTCAAATAATCCACCAAAACAAACCCAAAAATCCTACCTTTCACTCTCTTCTCCTCTCAACCGAAAATAGCAACAAAGAGAGGGTTCAAGGGATTGGGATTTGCAAGATTTCACGTAATCAACAACAACAAAACGATTTTCAACATATAGTGGCCAAAACATCAAATCCATATCACATAAATCACATATAGATCAAAAAAGATAAACTACTACATGGTGATCCATTTTGATATCAAAATAGGCCTTTTTTCTTTCGCAAATCTTGGTTCTTGAAGAATTCTTCACCTAGGGTTGGAGAAGAAGAAAAATCGCCTATGGAGAAGAGGGGGACGTCGGTTTCTCTGAATGAATAGAGAAACTGACGTTCTTTCAGTTTTAATATGGGTAGGGGTGAAATTGGAATTTCTAAATTATATTCTATTATTTAATTCCCTCAATAAATACCAATTAATTATAATATTTAAATTCTTAATATAATACTATTAATTACCATTAATTTCATTTAACTTCCTTTTATCCTTTAATTATTCTACGGAGGGTGCAGGGCATAACATTCCACCCCCTTACAAAAAGTTTCGTCCTCGAAACTGACGTACCTTATTGGAAAAGATGTGGATATAACTTCTTCATTTGCTCCTCAAGCTCCCACGTGGCTTCACGCTCCGTATGATTACTCTATTGAACTTTGACCTACGGAATCACGCGCTTGCGTAGGACTTGATCTTTCTTATCCACAATCTTCTCTGTATGTTCTTCATATGTGACATCTTCTCTAACATCCAATGGTTGAGTCTCAAGGACATGGATAGGGTCCGATATGTATTTCCTGAGTTGAGACACATGAAATACATTATGGACTTGCGACAAACTCAGAGGCAAAGCCAACCGATATGCTCTTTCACCAACTTTACCAAGCACCTCGTATGGACCAATATACCGAGGGCTTAATTTGCCTTTCATCCCGAATCTCGTAACTCCCTTAGTAGGTGAGACTCGTAGGTAGAATTTCTCACCTTCCTCAAATTCCAAGGGTCGTCTTTTAGTATCGGCCCAACTCTTATTGCGATCTTGTGCCACCCTTAGTCTCTTTCTTATGATCTGCACTTTCCCTATTGTCTGCTCGACCAATTCTACTGCAGTGATCGTCCTTTCCCCAACTTCGTCCCAACAAACCGGGGATCTACAATTGCGTCTGTATAGGGCCTCAAACGGTGCCATGCCGATTGCACTGTGATGGCTATTATTGTATGAGAACTCCATCAGATTCAGCATACTATCTCAATTTCCTTTAAAATCCAGAACGCAAGCTCTCAACATATCTTCTAAGGTCTGGATTGTCCTCTCCGACTATCCATCTGTCTGAGGATGATAAGCGGTACTCATTCTTAGCTCGGTACCCATCGCTTTCTGGAAAGCCATCCAGAACTTAGAGGTGAACCTGGGATCACGGTCCGATACAATACTGACGGGAACACCATGCAAGCTCACAATGTTATCCACGTATATGTTGGACAATTTCTTATAAGAAGTACCATTTGGCATAGCTATGAAATGAGTTGTCTTTGTCAATCGATCGACAATTACCCAAATCATTTCATTTCCACTTCTGGTTTTGTGTAAACCCATCACGAAGTCCATGGTCACATGCTCCCACTTTCATTCTGGAATCTCAAATGGCATCATCAAACCACCAGGTCGTTGATGTTCTACCTTAACTTGTTGGCATACTAGACACCTCTCAACATACTCCGCGATAGTTTTTTTCATCCCTATCCACCAATAATTCCTTTTAAGGTCCTTATACATTTTTGTGCTTCCAGGGTGGATAGACATCCTCGAGTTGTGTGCTTCGCGTAGCAATTCTCTTTAAAGTTCATCATTATCTGGTACGCGTAACCGATTTTGGAACCATAGACTTCCATCTTCTCTCAACTGGAAATCTTTTACTGGTCCCATAGACAATTTGTCGCGGATTTCTCTCAGTGTTGCATCATCATACTGCGCTCCTTTAATTCTATCTACCAAGTCTGGACTGATAGACAGAGCCATGAGAACATTCGCCATTGAGTCCACCACATTGAGACCAAACTCATCAATCTCTCTTCCCAAAGGCGACTGTCTGGCGTGACTAGACTTTTTGCTCAACGCCTCTGCCATTCTATTTGCTTACCCCGGATGATAGTTGATGGTTAAGTCATAATCGTTGAGTAATTCCAACCATCTTCTTTGTCTCATGTTAAGCTCCTTCTGTGAGAATAAATATTTCAGGCTCTTGTGATCTGCGAACACTGCACATTTCTCTCCATACAAATAGTGCCTCCGAATCTTAAGAGCAAATACTACAGCTGCAAGCTCCAAGACATGCGTCGGGTAATTCTGTTCATATGGTTTCAACTGTCTCGACGCGTATGAGATAACTCGTCCATTTTGCATTAAGACACAACCTATAGACAGAAAGTCAGTTTAAGACTGGCATATGTATATACAATGTATTAGTTGTAACGATATACATACCTAGTCCTTTCTTGGACGCATCACTATAGATCATGAAACCGTCGGTGTCGGAGGGTTGCGCCAACACCTGAGCAATGGTCAATCTCTTCTTGAGTTCTGAAAAACTCTGCTCGCATTCAGCAGTCCACTCAAACTTAGTCTTCTTCTGAGTAAGGCGACTTAATGGAACTGCTATTGTCAAAAATCCTTCAACAAACTTCCTATAGTATCCTGCCAAGCCTAGGAAGCTTCTGACTTCGGTCACATTTGTAGGTCTTGGTCATTCAGTAATGGCTTCTACCTTCTTAGGATCCACTGAGATCCCGTCCTCCGAAATTACAGGACCGAGAAATGCTACACTTCTTAGCCAAAATCACACTTGCTGAATTTGGCATATAGCTTCTGCTGCCTCAAAATTTCCAACACCACTCTTAGGTGTTCTGCATGGGATTGTTCATCAGGAGAGTAGACCAAGATATCATCGATGAACACCACCATGAATTGATCCAATTGTTCTCGGAACACGGTGTTCATCAAGTCCATAAAAGCTGATGGGGCATTAGTCAGCCCAAAAGGCATCATCAAAAATTCATAATGCCCATATTGAGTCCGGAAGGCTGTTTTAGGGACGTCACCTGCTTTCACGAGCAACTGATGATATCCCTGACGAAGGTCAATCTTTGAGAACCATCGGGTTCCCTTTAGTTGATCGAATAAATCCTCAATCCTTGGCATAGGATATTTGTTCCTGATGGTGATTTTGTTCAACTCTCGTTAATCAATACATAACCACATGCTGCCATCCTTCTTCTTCACAAATAATACTGGAGCTCCCTAAGGTGATACACTGGGACGAATCAACTTCTTATCTAACAACTCCTGAAGTTGTCCCTTCAGCTCCTTAAGCTCAGTTGGAGCCATTATGCAAGGTGCTTTAGATATAGGTTCCGCACCAGGAATCAAGTTGATTTCGAACTCCACTTCTCTTGATGGCGGAACTCCCGACAAATCATCAGGGAATACGTCCTTAAATTCATTGATTACCGGAATCTGATCCATGGAGGGAACTTCTTGCTTCGTGTCCAAAGCATACACCTCAAGTCCCTCTGCTCCCTTCTTCAAAGCCTTGAAATCCTTAATCGCCGTCAAATATATTTTCTTCGGGGCTTTCGTTAGCTTGATGTTCCCTTGAACTGTCACTTCATTCATTTCAGAATCTTTGACAGTTACTAGCTTCAGTCTGTAGTCGATATTGGCTTGATACTTGGTCAGCCAATCCATGCCCAATATCACATCGAAATCCCTCATCGCAATTGGGACCAATGTAACGGAAAACACCTTCCCATCCAACTCCAATTCACAATCTTTAAACTGGTGGTGTGAAACCAGTACTTGTTCACCAGCTGCCTGCACCCTGAAGGGGGTTTCAAGCCACTCGGGTAGACAGTCAAGTCCTCTGACAAATCTCTTAGATATAAACGAGTGATTCGCTCCACTATCAAACAATACGTTTGCAGGCACTTTATTAATTAGAATCGCACCTGTCACAATGTCAGTGCTCTCCTGCACTTCAGCGTCAGTCATGACATGTACCCTTGGGTTTGGTTTGGGCCTACCCCTTTGTTGTTGTGACGGCCCTGCTTCTCCCTGTGGCTTTTGCTTCCGCTCGGGGCAATCCTTGATCCTGTGGTCTGTCTTACCAAATTTGAAGCAAGACCATGTTTTCTTCTAGCATTCCCCAACGTGTTTCTTCTGGCAGTGGGGACATACACCTGAAGCGGATCGGTCAGGCTGGCTTTGCTGCGGTGGTCGCTGGAACTGTACTATCTGACCTCTTCTAGGAATTTTGACCCAACGTCCGGGTCTACCTCCACTCCTATTGTCCCTCGGCCTCTTGCTGGTGTTGTCACGGGCCTCTCTATGCTGTGACCTGTGCATATCACTTTCCACCTGATAACAGGCATCCAACATCTCCTCAAAAGTTTTCAGACTAGACCCCGCTATAGCCGTCCGAATGCGGGTTCAAACCTTGCTCAAACTTGAGCATCTTCATCCTGTTATTTTCCAATACCATGGGTGTGAATTTTCCCAAGGCATGGAACCTGTCGGCGTAATCCAAAATGGACATCCTTTCTTGCTCCAACTTATCAAACTGCCTCATCTTCTCCAGAATAGCGGTCTCAGGTACGTAGTAATCTTTATAAGCCTCGACAAACTGTCTCCACAAGATAGGGAGAGTCATCTTAGGGAGCACACCATTCCACCATGCGATAGCCCGGCCACTCAGCAAGGGCGTGGCCACATCCACCTTGTGCTCTTCAGGCACCTGCACTAGCCTGAAGCACTTTTCTACCTCGTCCAACCAGAACTCGGCCACCTCTGGATCAGTGGTCCCTTCAAAGGTGGGAGCATGCATCTTCCGCATTTCTCCGATATAATATCAGATACCGTGCAGAGGCGGTGGTGGCGGAGGAGGCTGTTGTTGCTGCTGAGCAACTCCCTGTGCTATCACTGTTATAGCGTCCATCAGGGCCTGTGGTACTATCATCTGCAGTGGCGGAGGATTTTCGTTCCCGTTACCGCCGTTTCCCTGGTTCTCTCTTCTGGGAGGCATTGTCTGCAAAATCAACGCTTATTAGCATTCAGTAATTTTAAGTATAATCCTGAAAGCCCATATGCATTGTACAGGACGGAACTCGTAAACTAAAAGAAAAATAACGCTTATTGATTAAATTTTATCGCGCTTGCACACACCCAACCCGAGTCATCTTATATCTAAGATCGGATGCTTAGACCTATGGATCAGCTTAAGGTCAATATCAAAGCTTAGGACTCTATATGACATAACCTAGGTCTCCGAGGTAGACCTGAAGCCTAGTCTTTGATACCACCTGTAGCGCCCCGGTCCGGACAGCGGACCCAAACCAGTGCACCTGTCATGCCTACTGAGAGGACTACAAGACGTCTCATCTCTCGAATACACATCATCAATGACGTAAGAGAGTAAGCATGGAAACATGTGTAAGACAAATCTAAACCATCAAATCCGTACATCAAGATGTAATGTGATTACAAAAGATTGTTTGTGGTCGTAGCCAACTAAATCCTCAATTAAATGAAAGAAAGTTAAGATAATAAGAAACAGTCTATAACAATTCCCAAAATAAGCTCTAAGCACCCCACTCAGCCCACTCGCCGTCATCTTCTATGAAAATCATGTTATAACCGGGCTCATCTGCACGACAACGAGTAGAACTCTTAGCAAAAAACGCTAGCAAGTAACCTGCTTATAAGACATACGGGATCAACACATGGCAAGATATGAGTAATATCTATATCAAGGGATATGGGGCACATGTCTTGTATAATTTAAAGATCATAAGTTGCCAGCACAACAGAAACAAAGACAACAACGAATGAGTAGTAGACAGTTCAATAGCAAAACACTTACAAGTCAATCATACCAAAACGACTCACGTGATGCATGACAATTCAAAAGATGCACTACACTACACAATCACAAATGCTTATGCAAATACTTTTCAAAACAGTGCAATGCATGTCATAATGTCTGGTCGCGTAACTTTATACCCTGTGATGGGCCACAGCTTGTCTTTATACCTTGCGATACATCACAGCTTAACTTTATACCCTGTAATGTTCCACAGCTTGTCTTTATACCCTGTGTCATATTACAGCTCACTTTATAACTTGTGATGGTTACAGCTTGTCTTTATACCCTTTAACGCATCACAGCTCATTTCGCAAACTTTATACCCTGTGCCAAGGCATAGCTCTTGTCAAATCATAATGCAAATGCAAGTTCCATGATGCAAGGATGCGCATTCACATGTCAATCAATCATTTGATACTCATCCCTTTCGCATATTCAAGCGTAACTCTTCAGGCAAGCCAACATTACTTAACTTTCATTCTTACAACACAAGGGATGAAGTAAACACCCTCACACGTTCCATTTTAACCTTATCGAAGCCTCACACGTTCATTCTTAACCCCTTAGATTATTCACACTGAAGTGCAACTCGAATACCCCCACGAAGTCCTCATAGTTGATTCACCGGCTTAGGTCTTATTCCCAAGACTTATACTAACCTCAATCAGGTCCTAAGAAGTCTCTAAGGTCACCCAATGGATCCCCTAGCTTCCCTCTTTCTTCCCCTACTTTCCTACAAAACGGATGGACGTCAGCCCCAGACGTTGATCGATCCACGTCCATCAGAGCACTTCGATCTCTCACTCAGCCTACATCGATCGATCGAAGTGACGTCGTCCCTCACATCGATCGACGTCCATCAGAGCAAATTGATCTCTCACTCAACTATACATCGATCGATCCACGTACATCTGAAACACATCAGCCTCTCCCTCAGCTCGATAGATGTACGTTAGTCTCTGACATCGATCGATCGAGTTCCACGTTTTTCAAGAATTTTCATCCTGCGATTTCTGCAGAAACTGCAGATCTACACCCCAATCGATTCCCAACTTCGTTCCAACCATTCAAGCCTAATCCTCAATAACAATTCATGCTTAATCCATTAACTCAACACTACACACATACCAATCAAAGATTCAAGCCTAAAACTCAAATAATCCACCAAAACAAACCCAAAAATCCTACCTTTCACTCTCTTCTCCTCTCAACCAAAAATAGCAACAAAGAGAGGGTTCAAGGGATTGGGATTTGCAAGATTTCACGTAATCAACAACAACAAAACGATTTTCAACATATAGTGGCCAAAACATCAAATCCATACCACATAAATCACATATAGATCAACAAAGAGGAACTAATACATGGTGATCCATTTCGATATCAAAATAGGCCTTTTTCCTTTCGCAAATCGTAGGAACTCATAAGAAAGTTACTTGTCTTTGATTACTAGGAGACGGATTGAAGAACGGACGAAGATCGAATTGGTTCTTGAAGAGTTCTTCACCTAGGGTTGGAGAAGAAGAAAAACGCCTATGGAGAAGAGGGGGACCTCGGTTTCTCTGAATGAATAGAGAAACTGACGTTCTGTCAGTTTTAATATGGGTAGGGTGAAATTGGAATTTCTAAATTATATTCTATTATTTAATTCTCTCAATAAATACCAATTAATTATAATATTTAAATTCTTAATTTAATACTATTAATTACCATTAATTTCATTTAACTTTCTTTTATCCTTTAATTATTCTACGGAGGGTGCGGGACATAACATCAAACAAGAAGCACCCTTACTTTTTGACCAACAATCTACACTTAGCTCATCACAATCTTCACTCAAAAAGAAGACTCTTCTTCTTTACAAATCATAGCTCTCACAAATAAAGTAAAATACACAATGATACAACTATTTTGAGTGCAAAAGCTTGAGAGCTTGTAGGTAGAAAGTTGAAGATGAAAAATGATGAAAACTTCTCTTTAATCAGCTCCTAGCCGTTGACATGCTGCAGGAGAGAAAGGGAAGTTTTTCTCTCTTGTGATGACAAGTCCTCTTCCATGGAGATTCTCTTCTTGAATGAAGACAAACTTCTTGAAGAAGCTTCTTCTTGAAAGCTCAAAGAGGAAAGAGAGCATACTCCAGAGTGAGAGTGTAACCTGTGATGTTTCACTAAGAGGGAAGGTACAAATGCCAAGTAATCATAAGAAAGTGCAGCATAAAACATTTGTAACGTTGAGTCACATGAAGCGCCTGATGTGATTTATGAACAAGCGTTCAATGTGACATGGAGCGTCTTAAGTGAATAAGGAATACTTGTTCAATGTCACATGAAGCGCCTATTGTGGGCAACAAAACCCGTTCGAAGTCACATGAAGCGCTTAATCTCAGCCTTCATACTTGTTCGAAGTAATTTTGAGTTTAGTCAAGAGCAGTTCAGTATTCGTGCTTATTTCAGAGGAAACATTCATATTTGACTTTTGTAGCACACATGACGCGCCTTTTAAGGCGTTCAAAGTGTGATGTTACACAGGTTGACATATGAGGCACCTTATCTAGTGTTTGAAGTGTCCTGGTTTCCAAAAACTTCACATGAATCGTCTTATCTAGGCATTCAAAGTGTTCTGGTTTTCAAACACTTGACATGAAGCGCCTTATGCAGGTGTTCGAAGTGTACTGGTCTCTAAACACTTCACATGAGGCACCTTATCTAGGTGTTCTAAGTATCAATTATGCAAATCATCAAAACTTAACATATTCTATCAAATACCTCCCTACCAACAAACACCGAATAGGTAACCAAAATCAGCATCTGCTGAAGTTTTAAAAGTTAGTTAAACATGACGATTGATAAGCCAAAAATATTCATCTGTTAGTTAACAAACAGTCAACGGTAAATCCATGTTTAGGACGACCAACTCATGTAGCTCGGTATAAATGCACCTCTGCTCGGCCATACTGCACTTCATCTCAGAAAGCCAGATCAGAACAGGACTCCAGATCCATCTTTACACCTCGGCAAACCTTTGCCAGGGGACAAGCGTAACACGACTTTATTAAGTGGGAAACCACATTGCAGATGTACAGTATAAAGAAGTGCACAACAAACTTTTTAATCTACACACGTCAAGGTCTCATCAGCGGACCTACTGGTCCTATCAGCAGACCTACTGGTCCCATCAGCAGACCTACAATTTTTATCAGCATACCTACAATGCCATAGTCCCTCTGCACAAGAAAATGTCCCCTCTGCCATCAGAGGCAGAGGACGGAGAAGAACAACAAAAGCAAAAAAATGAATGCAAAGAAAGGGGGACCGGACTTCAACCACAACTTTCGGAGCTTTCTTCTAAGAACTCCATTTCGGTTGACCTCTAAGCAGCCTAATTCTCAGTGAGACTTTGAACCAGGTTCATTCTAAACCTGTATTCCAGCATAAATTGGCTATTAAAACACCAATAAGTGCCTTAAGCGTTGGAGGGTTTTCCTAGGGCAGCACCCTGGACCTCTGACGTTTCTCTTCCTTCTCAGGTTCCATAGACGGATTTAGGTGGAGAGCTAACGACAAACCATAAGGATCACCTCTGATCCCCCCGGTGAGGATCTCGGCCTCATCATTTGGCGCTAGAAGGAGGGCTTGAACCTCCGTATTCCTTAAAAACAGCCTTCCAAGGGCTTTCTAGGCAACTAGCCTACAAATCCATCAATGGGAGAATGGATAAAAAAGAAGGAAAAGGGTCCAAGCGACCTATGACCCCCAGGAGACACCGAAGATCTCCCCCGCAACAAACGAAACTAGCAGAATCTTCTGCTCCCTCTGCTGCCTTCACCTATAAGGAACATACAAGAGCCATTCGCTATGTGGCTCAGAATCCTAGTGTATTCCAGGATGTGGTGAAAGAGATGAAGGAAAAAGCCCTAGTGGCGGGACCCAGTGGGTTCCATCCGGTAATCCTCCTCCGCAAAAAGAACTTCTGGAGTACTCTCCAACTCGGCCAGAATAGCATACTGGGCCTTAGAGTGGATTTATGACTGAGGCTAGACGTTTGGGAAAAAGGTCTAGTCATCAGCAGAAAGGCGGAGCTTTACCCCAAGAAATGTGCTCTGTCAAGATTCGGTTCGGGGCCGAGGAAAAGAAAGAAATTCTCTGCTTGCCTCAAAGGCTCATATTCTCTCCTACATGAGGAAGAAGAGTCTAACAAAAGATCCTCAGCCCCTAACAGGACCTATTCGCAAAAGGGATCATCAAATGTACTGCCTTTATCATCATGATATTGGGCATGATACAGAGGACTGCAGGCAGCTCACCCAAGAGATTGGGCGTCTGATCGAGCTTGGCCACTTACAACGATTTTACAATCCGAGGTTGAGACTGCATAATAGGCTGAGTTTTGCTCGGCCTCCTCCTGATGAGAGTTGCCGACCCGGACTTCAGCGTAGGTTGTCCGCTATGAAGACCCCGATACGACTGAACAAAGGCTGCGGGTTCCTGAGCACATAAGGGTGACCTAAAGGCAAAAATCCATGTCTCAGACGAATTAGAGTCCTATTCTTCTCGCATGTATCTAACCATTTTAGGCATACATTTGTGTATTATTTATTGCCTTGTTTTCTAATGTGCGTTATGATTTTGCTAGTGCAAATAAATTATCCAGATTTAAAGCAAGGGTTTTTCTCGAACAAATGGGATTTAAATTCCCCAAAGTATATTATTCGCTCAGCTCAGCCCGGCACATCCTTCTATTCGACAAAAAATTTGCCCAGAAGATTTATCTTCTTATAAAACACAAGAATCTTTATCTCAGCTAATGGGGCAAGAGTATTCTATACAAATTTCTATCCCGGTCTTATATTATTGGAGGACAAATCGTATTCAGATGTTTGCCCGGCTCAGCTTATATAAAACCCTTGGCAGTGCTGAGGTCAAGTACTTGGTAGTGCCTAACTTGCTTTATTCAAAACCCTTGGCAGTGCTAATGTCAAGTGTTTGGCAGCGTCAAACTTGTTATATCAAACCCTTGGCAGTGATGAGGTCAAGTACTTGGCAGTGCCAAACTTGCTTTATTCAAAACTCTTGGCAGTGCTAAGGTCAAGTGTTTGGCAGCGCCAAACTTGTTGTATCAAACCCTTGGCAATGCTGAGGTCAAGTACTTGGCAGTGCCAAACTTGTAATATCAATCCCTTGGCAGTGCTGAGGTCAATTGTTTGGCAGCACCAAACTTGTTATATCAAACCCTTGGTAGTGTTGAGGTCAAGTACTTGGCAGTGTCAAATTTGCTTTATTCAAAACCCTTGGCAGTGCTAAGGTCAAGTGTTTGGCAGCGCCAAACTTGTTATATCAAACCCTTGGCAGTGCTGAGGTCAAGTACTTGGCAGCGCCAAACTTGTTATATCAAAACCCTTGGCAGTGCTGAGGTCAAGTACTTGGCAGTGCCAAACTTGCTCTATTCAAAATCCTTGGCAGAGCTAAGGTAAAATAACCTAATTGGTTTCACTTCTCGGTCTTATAGCTTTAAAAAGATCATAATGGGCCATTACGAGACAGATCCTGGAGTCCAGATCGGTCTTACAAAATTTGATTTGTTTAAAAAGTTGCTGAATAATAATATCATCTCGGCCGCTATAAGGGAGACCTGGGCTGTATAATCTTATTTCAGCCGATGTATTTTGTGTCGACTTGATTAAAGACGGTTACTTGGCTCTAAAACTTACAAGTTAAAAAGGCGGCAAGTTGCTACTCAGGCTGGAAAGCCCAAAACAGATAAATTATTCTTTAATCAGAAGCAAAAGACGTATTGTTGAATAGCCAGACAGAGCTGGATATTATTATTAGCCTTAAGGCAATGGCAAACTTAGAAATATTCTGAGTGGTTATTTTAAAGCACTGCAAAGAATGATCTCGGCTACAACATATCATGTATAACGGTTCAACTCAAAGGTAGACTTTACTCTTAATTCTCAGTTCAGCTCGGTATCATAATAGTTATTGCCTAAATCAAAGCTCAGCAGAACTGTAGCACAGCCAAGCAATATAAAACCCTTGGCAGAGCTGAGGTCAAGAATTCGCATTACGAAGCTAGCCAAGTATGGGGGATAATCTTTGGCAAAGCCGAGGTCAAATACTTAAATGATATGAAAAAACTCAGCAAGATTGAGACCAAAAGAAGGCGGTACAAAAACCTTTGGCAGAGCCGAGGTCAAGTACTTGCATTGTAAACAATGATGTTTGAGACAGCCAAGGGTCAAAGCTGAAGTCAAATACTTGCAAGAAAGTTGGAAATAAAAACAAAGCAAGCTGAAAAACACAAGTAGGAAGAAGTGATATTTTCATTCTGAAAATGTATTATTACAACTACTGAAAATGCACAGGGTGGAGAATCCTATTCTAATCTTCACCTGCTGACAAGCCTCTGAGATCAGCTTCATTCTTGAACATCTCTAGATGGGTCTCAAAAATTTGTTCAGCTTCAGGATTATGTAGTTCAGCAATTTGAGGATGTTCCTTATCCAAGGCTGGGCAGACCTCTGAGCAGCTGTCGATGGCATAAGTCTGCCCAACTACCATCACCGAGCTCTGAAGCTTGAGAAGATTATTGGTAAAGTAGTCTGACTTCCTGAACTCGGCAACTGCTTTTGCCTTTAACTTTTCAGTTTGAAGTTCAAATTGCTGAGCCAGTTCAGCCTTACTTCTTCGCTCTTCTTCAAGCTGCTGAGTCAGTTCAGCTTTATTCTTATGCTCATCCTCAATTTGCTTTTTGCAATTGGACAGCTCCGGCTCACAAGTGCCAAGCTTCTTCTGATAGAAGTCCAGTTCAGCTTGAGTCTTGGTGGACACCAGCTCAATATTGGCTACCACCTCTTTTAGTTCATCTACTTGCGAGTTGGCAGTGGCCAGCTTAGTGTCAGATTCTTCCTTTTCTTCAGGAATTTTGGAATTCTCTTCAGAAAGGAAAAACACTTCTGACCTCAGACTATCCACCACCGCTTCAAGTTCCGCCAGCCTTGTCTTCGTTGGTTTGGTCTCCTCAGCCCATTTTCGTTTGCTTGTTGCAGAACTGCATTCTTTTCAGTTAGCTGAACTACCATCTTCCGTAGTTCTTCAGTCTTCCTGAACATGTTGTATTCCTGGGCTCGATACTATAATATTCATAACAAGCAATCAAACAAAGCTTTAAGCATTATAGCTTTGAAAAACATAGAAGAGTTAAAAGGTTTACCATAACCTATTAGTCATATATAACTGGCAGGACATGTCCCAGTTCATGTCATTATAATGGTTGAAGTCTCTGGGCATAATGGCGAGTTCATTTAACTACCTTTCTAGCTTCAGATTCATGGCCGTTTCATCAGAATAATATTCCAATGAGTTTCTTCAAACGCCGATGCCCATGAGAGGATCCCCCTTCAGTTTGTGGACCCTTTCCCAAATTTTTTTTGCTAAGCAGGCTCTTCAGCATTCGAACCAGATGATTTGGACTATGATACTTGTGGGGCTTCAGCTAGAATTTGGATTGGATTTGCTTCTGGCGGGGGCAGGGGCATGGGCACTTCAGCCTCTGCCACAGAAGAAGGAGCTTCAAGATTCATCGGCTGAGGTTGTGTTTTAGCTTGAGTAAAAGCAGTGGAAGGATCAACTGAAACATACCAAAAGTTAGTGATTACTGGTCAAAAGAAAATAAAATTATCCATAACTTTAAAGAGGACAGTAAAGAGCATACATGGATCAATTTCAATAGGCTGATCTGGAAGACCAGCCCCAGATGAGGCAGCCTCAGCTTGAGGTGCAACTCCAAGTGGCAAGGACGGCACTTTAGAGGAGGCCCTTGCCTGAACTTGATCGAAGGAGGAATGCTTTTCCCCAGTCCTCTTCCTCTTCTTAGGAACCATCTTCTTCAGTTTGGCCATTGCGTTAGACACCATGGCTCCTGCAAATTCAACAACTGGACAAAACATTTGAAAGATATCAGCAAAAAATCAGAGATACCCAAAAAGGTCCGACACCTACCCTGAACAACTTTCAAGGCTGCTGAACTAAGAATCCGAAAGTGGAGTTCGCACAAGTGATCCAGATCGGCAGTTATCAAAACCGACCTGTTCACCTTTTTCCAGTCAACGGCAGTGACAAATTTAGTAGTCTGGAGGCTTCATCGCAAAACTCCTTGCTTGGCCTCGAATTGTCTGCACTGCCTGACTTCCAACGCTCACTTTCAGGTAGACCTATTTTCTTGATAAAGAAGAATCGGTCTTTCCTGTTTTTAGTAAATGTGGGGATGTTTATGGCATGGTTGATCTCTTTGTTAGGATATATCTTACTAAAGGAAAATCACCTATCTTTATGCTTACATACAAACATCTCCCTAAAGACCCTGAGATCAAATTCTACCCCAAAAGCTCTCAGGTATAGCAAGTAGCTGAGAACTACTTTCAAACCGTTAGGCATGAGTTGGGGAAGTATAAGGTGGTAAAGATTAAGGATATAGTATAATGGTTTTGGAATGGGAAGACTAAAACCTGATTTAAAAAATTCTTCATAAACTACCTCATACCCTACGGGTGGGTCATTGGCAGATTGATGTGAAAGGGGAAGAATAGGATTGAATACATTCTTATCAACATTGTAAGCTCTACATAAGCGAGAGAGATCAGTGGCTTCTAAAGTGCACACTGAACCTTGCATCGCCAGTGATGGTGCTCCCCTATCAATGGCAACAGAAGTCACCTCAGCCACAGGGACAGTCGGGGGAGGTCCTTTCCCACAACGCAGCCTCAGTAGAGGATGATTGTCCTCACTAGAGCTTGACCACTCAAAGAGAGGTGAGTTCTCCCCGTGATATCTCCCAGAGCCAGCAGGATCAGGGTTTCCTGATCTATTCTGGGAGTCTGAAGAAGAAGAGAATGTAAAAGTCATGGAAATGAAGAGAAGAGCAGAGCTTACAGAGTTTTTGGGGGCTGAGGAAGAAGACTCACCGGAGTTGGGTTGGAGAAGGCTTGACTAAAATCGAAGAGCAGAAGGGAAGATAAGAGCAGCACTAACGAAGAAGCTGAGAGGGAAGAAGAAACAATGAAGGTGAGATATACCTTTTATAGACGGAAAAATGAAAAGTTGCAACTTTTAAGTTGAAATTCAAAAAGGGGCGACGGTTCGATTTTTTCCCCTCTTCGATTATCGCAATCGCCAGAAAAATAATTATGAAATACGTTGGAACTTGCACTGATATTAAATGAAGCGACAACGACCTAATTATGAGGATAACTGTCCAATTAATGATGGACATGTCACCAACTTATCAGAGCAGATTCGTCCGCACTTGCTGATCAGCTCAGCCACACTAAATCTGGGAGCAAAGTGATAAGCCAAAAATATTCATATGTTAGTCAACAAATAGTCAACGGCAAATCCATGTTTGGGACGCCCAACTCATGCAGCTCGGCAAAAATGCACCTCTGCTCGGCTATACTGCACTTCATCTCAGCAAGCCAAATCAAAGCAGGGCTCCAGATCCATCTTTACACCTCGGCAAACCTTTTCCAGGGGACAAGCGCAACACGACTTTATTTAGTGAGAAACCACCTGGAAGATGTACAGTATAAAGAAGTGCACAACAAACTTTTCAACCTACACACGTCAAGGTCCCATCAGCAAACCTACTGGTTCTATCAGCAGACCTACTGGTCCCATCAGCAGACCTATTATTTCTATCAGCAGACCTACAATGCCATAGTCCCTCTGCACAAGAAAACGTCCCTTCTGCAATCAGAGGCAGAGGACGGAGAAGAACAATAAAAGTAAGACAGTGAACGCAAAGAAAGGGGGACAGGACTTCAACCACAACTTTCAGAGCTTTCTTCTAAGAACTCCATTTCGACTGACCTCTAAGCAGCCTAATTCTCAGTGAGACATTGAACCAGGTTCATTCTAAACTTGTATTCCAGCATAAATTGCCTATTAAAACACCAATAACTGACTTAAGCATCAGAGGATTTTCTCAGGACAGCGCCCTGGACCTCTAACGTTTCTCTTCCTTCTCAGGTTCCATTGACGGATTAAGACGGAGAGCTAATGACAAACCACAAGGATCACCTCTGATCTCCCGGTGAGGATCTCGGCCACATCAATGATTTTTACGTCACTTGTGATAATCCCACAATTACAAAGCCTATGTTAATAAAAGTTAGTCGTGTTATGTATCAAGGTTATCTTGAACATTTATTTCTGTGGCTTTAATTTTTTTGCCTGACCAACCCATTTATTCTGTTTAGCAATCCTTTAAAGGAACATAGGCCATATAAGTAGGATTTTTCGCTAACTCCCTCTCAAGTGATTCACAAGAATATGCTTTTTATTATGTGATAAAGAATATTAGCTAATTAAACATTTTAGTAATTCTTTGCAGGTCGATGAGACAAAGGTGTGACAAGGGATAATTGCATGAAAGCGGAGTAATCAAGATTTAATACTACACGCCAATCTGATATCATCTCCATTTTATTTCAAACTTACTAGTTGTTAAGAAGATAATATTCTATCGTGTGTACATTAGGAAAGAGTATATCTTGTGTAAATAGATTGATTTCTATCATAGTATAGCTTAATCAAATCCTAATCAAATCCCCTGAAATATTATCATGTTGCCATAGATAGATTTATACACTATGTACATGTTATTGAAAATCAATGAAAAAAGATATTTTCCTTCATCAAGTATTGTTTTCCATATATAGAGCCGAGTCTCACTGGAACCAAACTCTCTATCTATTGGAATAGAGGTATTGTTTGTCTGCCGCTCACCCTCTCCAGATCCTAACGGTAGCTTTTGCTGTTGTTGGGATATACTTTGTTTGATTGATTGAAGAATTGTTTTCCATCATTAGTCAATTACCAATTTGGAAGGTGTACAATGATTTGAAATGAATAATTTAACCCGCGTTAGTTGTTTATTGGTAAAGATGAAACTAATCTATAGAATCTATATCAAAACTCAAAAGTTTTCATGAAAACTTGTCTTTTTAACTTTTATATGATTTGGTGATTCTTCAAAGTTGATATTGTTGGAATATGTTAAAGTTTTGATGATTTGCACAAATGATACATGGAACGCTTGATTAGGCGCTTTATGTGTTGTGTTTGAAGGTCAATATACTTCGAACACCTACATAAGGCACCTCATGTGAAGTGTCTGGAAGCCAGTATACTTCGAACGCCTACATTAGGAGCTTCATGTGAAGTGTCTGGATGCCCGTACACTTCGAACACCTACGTTAGGCGCTTCATGTGTTGTGGTCGAATTCCAGTACAATTCAAACGCCTACATCAGGCGCTTCATGTGTTCTGTCAAGTCAAAAGTACTTTTTCCCCCAAAATGGGCACGTACATCAAGCTACTTTCTGATAAAAGTCAGGAGTACTTCGAACAAGCATGAAGGTCGAGATTAGGGGCTTCATGTGACTTCGAACGCATTCAAACTGCCCACATAAGGCGCTTTATGTTACATTGAACGCCTGTTCAATTTCTTATAAAGCGCCCCATGTCACATTGAACGCCTGTTGAATAAACGGATTAGGCGCTTCATGTGAACAACGTTACAAAAGTCTTATGCTTTACTTCCTAACATTATTTGACTCTTTGTACCCTCTCTTTTAGTGGTATTTCCATAGGTTCTCTTTCTTTCTTGAAAGGACGATCTTTCCTCTTTAAGCTTTCAAGAAGAAACTTCTCCAAAAATGTTGCTACCAGCCAAGAGAAGATCTCCAATGAAGAGGACATGTCATCACAAGAAGACAAAGCCCATTATTGGCTCTCGAGAGGATTTCAAACGGGCAGAAAACTCAATGAAATAAAACAAGGGTTTTATCTCATTCTTCAACAACTTTCTACCATTCAAGCTCTCAAGTTTCTCTCAAGGCTCAAGCTCTCAAAATAGTTGTATTGTGATTTTTCTTTATTTGTGAGAGTTGTATTGTAAAGAAGAAGAGTGTTCTTCTTGTTGAGTGAAGATTGTGAGAGACAAGTGTAGATTGTCGGTCAAGAAGCAAGGGTGCCTCTTGTTTGAGAAATCTAGACCTTGGAAGGTTAGTTGATAGTGTTGTGGTTCACTATACTCCCTACAAGAATTCTTTGAGGGCAAAGAAGTTCTTTCGAGGCTAGACTTCAAAGGGTTAGGTTTCTTGGTTGTGGTCTAGGCGTGTGGCCTAGTTTTTTTTATCTTGTTGGATTTTATTTTTGATTGTTGTTTCTCCATAGAAATAACAATTCCCATTCTAAATCCTTCTTGTGAAAAATCAAGAAGGTAGAGGAGTAGAGTCATTTGACTTGAACCTCCATATATATTTGTGTTTTTTACGCTTCCGCAAAGTCTTACTCTTTTCAAGAACACACCCAAGTATTGGTTGTACTCAAAAACAAAAGATATTCAAGAAAATATCCATACTTGGTGAACACACTATTCAACCCCCCTTCTAGTGTGTTCTAAGGGACCTAACAATTGGTATCAGAGAAAAATCTTGAGTATTTGAGTTCAAATAGCAAGATTTGATCTTTAAGTGTGTTTCCCTTTAGTTATGATGATGCTAGTTCCCCTAGTGGTGATGCCTCAAGAAGAAGGAGTCAAGAAACACTTCTCCCTTCCATTTCTAGTGTCCATGTTAAGGTTCCTATGTTTGATCCTCTCAACTACCTACTATGGAAATCAAACATAAAAACATATCTTCATTCTTGTGGGTACCGTATATGGAGAGAGGTATCAAAAGGTTCCACTATTCCTTTTGATGTTGACGATCCTACTCCGGAGGAGGAGTTACAATTTGCGATAAATAGCAAAGCTCTTGCTATTTTGAATAGCTCTCTTTCACCAAATGAGAGAGCTCAAATTCAAAGAGTCCAATCCGCCTATGAAGCTTGGACTAAGTTAAAGATGATCCATGAAGGAACATCTCAAGTGAGGAAGGCCAAGAGGAGACAGTTGCTCAAACAATTCTATAACTTTAATGTCCCCAAGGGTGAAAAGATCGAAGAGTCCATTCAAAGATTCATCAAACTTGTCAACCTTCTCACGGAGGTTGGTAAAAAGACAGAGCAAGAGGATCTCAACTATTGCTTCCTAAATAGCTTAGGAAGAGAAGGGAACGCAAAGGCGACGTCCATCGAGGAGTCCAAAGATCTTGAAAATATTACTTTGGATGAGCTTTATGGAAATCTCATCACTTATGATATTTATGTTGATGGTCAAGAAAAGAATGACCCTATAAAGAGCTCGTCAAAGGCGCTTGCATACGAATCGGAGGAGTCGGATGACGAAGTAGGACTTCTTGTCTGAAAGTTTAGAAGATTCGCAAGAAAAAATGAGGATGAAGCCAAGAGGTTCATCAAGGACAAGTTCTCTAAGGACAAAGTGAAAGACCAAGAAACTAAATGCTACAAGTGTGGAAAACTTGGTCACTATATGAAGGATTGTAGGGTGAAGGAGCCGCAATACAAAGGCAAAAAAGCCATCTACCAACGAAGAAGGCTTTACAAGTGGAGATAGCCCATTAGGAGAGTATCTTGTCCGGGTCCGAAAGCGAGAATGACAACAACGATAACCTAGCTCTCACGGGGGGTCATCCATGATGATCTAGACAAAGAGTCCTATGCACTCATGGCCATTGACGACATGGAGCTATGCAACATTTCATCTCACTATAGATTGATAGACGAAAGAGATGATTTAGTGCAAGAAAATGATTTTTTAGATTTGAAATATAAACGTGTCAAAAAGGACTTTAGAGCATGTTTAAATGAGTATAATGACACGTTAGAAAATAACATTGCATTACAACTTGAGCATGATATATTTTTGACCATGCATGTGATTGCACTACAAGAGAAGCATGATTTGATGAAATCATGCGCTCAAACCCTTGAAAAAAAGAAAATTGATAAGGGTAGGTGCCACAAAGGTAGACATTGCCAAGGATGCATCTAGGTTAAATAGGAAAGCTAAAATCAAACCTAGTGCCATGTATGCATCCAAGAAGGGAAAACAAAAGGAACAAGCACAAGTTGTCAAGGAGTCTAAACCTCCTTGAAGAAATAACGCCACATGCCTAAAGGAAAGGCAAATGTACCAAAGGTGTCAAAACCTTTGGTTGAATCCGTGAAACAAAAACCTTCTTCAATTCCAAAGAATGTTGTCCCCAAAAAGGAATCACTGAATGTGCCAATGCACAAGCATACACACTCACACAAACATACTCCTACATGTTTTTATTGCAATAGAAAAGGTCATGTAGAAAGAGTATATAGGGCTAAGAATAATAAGAATCTTGTATGGGTGCCGAAAGGCGAAATGAATGTAACTAACCTTCAAGGACCCAAAAAAAAGGGTACCAATATCATATAGTTCATTTGCAGGCCCTAGCACTAAATGGAGAAAGCGACGACAAGAAGGTCAAATGGGTCGTGGACAGTGGGTGTTCCAACCATATGACGGGAGACAAAAGTCTCTTCCATAGACTCACTACGCAAGATGGAGGAGTTGTCCACTTTGGAGGTAGCAAAGGCCAAATCAAAGGACACGGTATTGTGGGTAACAATTCCTTCTCTCTTAGTGATGTCTTATATGTTGTAGGACTAAAGTTTAACTTGATAAGTGTCAGTCAACTATGTGATGCTAATTATGAAGTATCGTTTTTGAAAACAAAGTGTGTTGTGAAAAAGGATAATACTATCTTATTTGAGGCTTTGCGTTTCAAAAATATTTACAAACTTAGCATCAATGATTTCGTTTCTCAAAATGTATCTTGCCTAGTTGCTAAAAATGATTTGACGCAACTATGGCATAGACGTCTCGGACATGTATGTTTCAAAACGTTTAAATTTATTTACAAAAACAATAAAGTCCGAGGCCTTCTGAAAATGAGTTTTGAAAACCATGACTTGTGTGACACTTGTCAAAAGGCAAAGCTTATGAAAACAAGCTTTAAACCAAAGACAAATATATCCACCTCCAAACCCCTACAATTACTACATATGGATTTGTATGGGGATGTTGGAACTAAGAGTTTGGATGGTAAACATTATACCTTCGTGGTAGTAGATGACTATACTCATTATACATGAGTGATGTTTCTTGCTAAGAAAAATGATGCATGTAGTGAGTTTATGAAGTTAAGTAAACGATTAGAAAATCACATGGGTGACACTATTAAGACCATCCGAAGTGATGGTGGTGGTGAGTTTGATGGTGAGTTTGAAAGATTTTGTGAACCCAAAGGATACTCACATGATCTTTCAGCACCTAGAACTCCACAACAAAATGGTATAGCCGAACGAAGGAATAATACTCTACAAGAAATGTGTAGAGCGATGTTAAATGAGTTTTGCTTGCCCAAATATTTTTGGGCCGAAGCGGTAAATGCCGCTTGCCATGTGATTAATCGTGTATATTTGAGACCATACCTAAACGTGACACCTTATGAGCTTTGGAATAGTGAAGTTCCCAACATTGGGTATTTCAAAGTGTTTGGTTGCAAGTGTTTCATACTTAACACCAGGAACACTTTGGGCAAATTTGACCTCAAAGCGGATGAAGGTATCTTTTTAGGTTATGCCTCAAATAGTAAAGCATTTCGTGTTTTCAACAAAAAGAGTCAAAAGGTGGAAGAACCACGTTAAGTTTAATGAGTCACTTAATGAAGAACCTAAACTTAATGAGGATTGTGAAGAAAATGAAGATGTGACTCCTCAAGAAGAAATTCTTGATGACATTCCGACAGTTTCTCATCAACAAGAGATTGTTGATAAATCCCCAAATGGAAACATCTTCATTGACTTGAGAGTAGAACCTATTGAAGGTACTCCTCCACCTTGTGTGCATGAACTTAGTGAGTCAAATAGAAATATTTCTCATACTCATACTGTTGATACACAAAATATAGAAAATGTATCGCATGTTCCGGAAAGTGAGAATCATTTAAATGATGAAGTTTCATCACTTCCAGAAAGTGATCATGAGGAAGTTGAAGGAGATGTCTCCAACCTTCCTAGATCATTCAAGCATAAAAGTTCTCACCCACACGAGTTGGTCATAGGTGATTTGAATATGAGTATCACCACGCGAAAGCTATATAGAGAGAATGCATTTGTCTCTCTTATAGAGCCTAAAAATGTCAAAGATGCACTTCTTGATGAAAATTGGATCTTGGCTATGCAAGAAGAGTTAAACCAATTTAAGAGAAGTGATGTTAGGGAGTTGGTTCCCAAACCACATGATCATCCTATTATTGGTACGAAATGGGTATTTCGTAACAAGATGGATGATCAAGGGAATGTCGCTAGAAACAAGGCTAGATTAGTTGCTCAAGGATACCGTCAAGAAGAAGGTATCGATTTTGATGAGACATTTGCACCCGTAGCACGGCTTGAAGCTATTAGGATGTTATTGGCATATGCTTGCTTTAGATTTTAAACTTTACCAAATGGATGTTAAATCCGCCTTCTTGAATGGTGATATTCAAGAAGAAGTGTATGTTGCACAACCTCCTGGGTTTGAATGTCATGGTTCACCACATCATGTTTTCAAACTTAAAAAGGCTTTTTATGGCCTTAAACAAGCTCCAAAAGCTTGGTACGAGAGGTTAAGTACTTTTTTTCTTAATAATGGATTCTCAAGGGGTAAAACTGACACTACTTTGTTCATAAAAGAACAAGGTAGAAATCAATTAATTGACAAGTATATGTTGATGATATTATTTTTGGTGCTACTAACAATTGTCTTTGTGATCAATTTGCTAGTTTAATGCAAGGTGAATTCGAGATGAGCATGATGGGAGAGCTAAATTACTTCCTTGAATTATAAATCTAGCAAACCGAAGATGGCCTGTATATTTCCCAAACCAAATACACAAAGGACTTGCTCAAGAGGTACAATTTTGGTGAAGGAAGTGAAGTAAACACACCAATGAGCACAAGTGCCAAGCTTGACAAGGATGAGAAAGGAAAGCTTGTCAAGGTAACCTTGTATCTTGGTATTATAGGTAGTCTACTTTACTTAACTGCGAGTAGACCCGATATTTTACATGCAGTGTGCTTATGTGCTAGATTTCAAAGTGATCCTAGGGAAAAGCATCTAATTGCTGTAAAACGTATTCTTAGATACCTTAGATGTACTTTGAAATTTGGGCTATTTTATCCTAAAAATGCATGTTTTGATTTAAGAGGATATTGTGACTCCGATTATGTGAGGAGTCTTGTTGATAGAAAGAGTACATCTGGGACTTGTCAGTTTCTCGGAGATTGTCTTGTTTCTTTGTTTTCTAAGAAACAAAACAGTGTTTCTCTCTTGACGGCGGAATCCGAATATGTGTCGGCCGCCTCTTGTTGGGCACAATTGTTATGGATGACAAACACTTTAAATGATTATAACATTCACTTCTCCAAAGTGCCTATTTTGTGTGACAACACGTCTGCTATCAATATTGCACAAAATCTCGTCCAACATAGTCGGACTAAGCACATTGAAGTGAGATATCATTTCATCCGTGATTGTGTATAAAAGAACTTGGTTAGTGTGGAATTTGTTCCTACACATGACCAATTAGCAGACATATTCACGAAACCCTTGCCTAGTGATGTATTTGCATCAATAAGAAGTAGGTTGGGGTTGCTTAACATGGGATGATAATAACCCATCTTAAGTTTTGAGCAAGAAAATTTTTGAATTTTCAAGGTCAGTACACATAAGGCGCTTCATCACAGTTAGTTCAGGCGTTCAATGTCACATTAAGCGCTTGATGCTAATGATGTCACTCGTTTGACGTGACATCAGACACTTTATGTTTCTTAATATATACGTTCGAAGTGTCATTAAGCGCCTTATCCAAAGTAGTTCACTTGTTCGAAGTGACATTAATTTCTTAATCCACTCATCCACAACCGTTTCAAGTGACTTTAGGTGTTTCATCCTAGTTTATGAAGTCGTTCGAAGTCACATTAGGCGCCTAAACCCTAATTCTTCATTGTCTATCCAAGCGTCTCTTCAACTTTTTGCGCCAATCAATAGACATCAATTCCTACCGCCATTCCTCTTCCCCACGTCTTCTCCTGCATTTCCCCATCTTCCCACTTTCCAAACGCCTATTCTTCTTCTTCCTCACCTCTTCATAATCCTCCATTTACTCTACCACTTACTCCCACTCTCCCTCTACCTTCCTACATCAAACACCCCTAAACTCTTCTTCTGCCTTCTCCTTCCTTAAATTTCACTTTTCTCTTCACTTCATCTCACAAAATCCATTATATTTACCTTCTACATACAAATTTCTATTTCTTCTTCTTCTTCTCAAAACTTCAATCATACACTCCCAAATGGCATCAGCTGGACCTTCCAAATGCCCACGAAGCCACAAACGCAAGCAAACTGCTGGCGTTATAGAACCGCAGGCAATTATATCTCTTCGGGAAAGGCTCTCCAAAGAAAATTTTCCTTGGATAAAGAAGTTTGACTCTGACATCAAAAATCTACATCCTCATGCCGGTAAAGGCATTCATATGTCCATGTATTCACATCTGCTCTATGAAGAATGGAGCAGTAGTAGCAGGCCCGTCATTCCTATAAAATTGATTCGCCTCAGTGACTTCACTGAAAATCAAAACGCGAATCAGGTCATTCCTCTGTTAGAACATTAAGGTTGGACTTCTCTCTGGTCCAGACTTGACATGCAAAATTTTTCTAGATACCACACCAGGCTATTCTATGCAAACATGTGGATTACTCCACAATCTGAGTCTCAACCATTTTTCCTGCACACTGTCATTGCGGGTACATCCCTCAGTTTTTTTATACAGGAAATCTATGATATTCTTAGAATAAGAAATGAGGGATTGAGTGATTTCTTCATATTCGACTGGAGTAGTAAATATGGAGTTAGTGAGCAGGATGTGAAATTTAATCTGGGGTATTTTCTTTCAAAGAAGACTCAAAATATGTCCCTGAGGGATCGCATTTTGCTGACTGTGGTCACCTACTGCATAAATGGCAAGTTCACTAGAAATCCAAGCAACATGGACTTCTATGTCACTTACCGCATTAAACAAGAGACCCAGCTTAATTTTGCAAGGATCATAGTAGAAGTCATGATGGCTGCTCTCCGGAAGGGTTCAAAAGTCTTACCTTTTGCGAATATTGTTACTATTTTGCTTAAGTCCAAAGGTATCGTCATTCCTGATGGATATCTGACACAGGTAGTTAAGACAGACTTCTATGAGAACTACAACATTGCTCAAGCCATCGATTCTCAACGTCGAAAAGACACTACCATTCCAGATATAGCTGATGAGGTCGATGAAGGACCTCAAGAAGCTGCAGGTGGTAGCAATGATCCAGAATTGCTATCACGAATTGCCTCACTTGAACAGACTGTTCAACGGTTGCAACTTCGTGATGCAGAGCATGAAGCTCGGTATGCGCAAAATGAATCCCGCATGATAGCATTTAAAAATGCTTTCATGCAGATCAGTACATGGGTGCTCCCTCCAGATTTTGATGATTTAGGGGGAGAAAGTGGTGGTGGTGGTGATGGTGGTGCAGGTGGCTCAAGTGGTGCTGAAGGGTCCATGAGTGGATTTGCTGACTTTGCAACCAATTGAGGATTTGGCTTTGGTGGATTCACACCTCTAAGTGGAGGTGCTGGTGGTGAAAATGTTTAATCCATGTGTCAATTTTTTTGTCTTCGAGTTTGATGTGAAAAAAATTCTAACTTGGAAGAAATATGGTTTTGGTATTGGTATTTTATTAAATTTTGATGATGTTTTTTAAGTTAAACATTGCTTGCATCATCAGTTTTTTTTCTCTCGTCAAGTCCAAGTTAAGAATTGATTACGCATTAAGGGGGAGCATAGGTTAAGAGGGAGCTAACTTTGAAAAGTTATGCATATTGTGAAATCATCAAAAAGAGGGAGAATGTTGGAATATGTTAAAGTTTTGATGATTTGTACAATTGAGACTTGGAACGCTTGATTAGGCGCTTTATGTGTTGTGTTTGAAGGTCAGTATACTTCGAACGCCTACATTAGGCGCTTCATGTGAAGTGTATGGATGCCCATACACTTTGAACGCCTACATTATGCGCTTCATGTGTTGTGGTTGAATTCCAGTACAATTCGAACGCCTACATTAGGCGCTTCATGTGTTCTGCCAATTCAAAAGTACTTTTCCCCCCAAAATGGGCACGTACATCAAGCTACTTTCTGATAAAAGTCAGGAGTACTTCGAACAAGCATGAAGGCCGAGATTAGGGGATTCATGTGACTTCGAATGCATTCAACTGCCCACATAAGGCGCTTTATGTTACATTGAACGCCTGTTCAATTTCTTATAAAGCGTCCCATGTCACATTGAACGCCTGTTCAATAAACGGATTAGGCGCTTCATGTGACCAACATTACAAAAGTCTTATGCTTTACTTTCTAACATTATTTGACTCTTTGTACCCTCTCTTTTAGTGCTATTTCCACAGGTTCTCTTTCTTTCTTGAAAGGACGATCTTTCCTCTTTAAGCTTTCAAGAATAAACTTCTCCAAGAAGGTTGCTACCAGCCAAGAGAAGATCTCCATTGAAGAGGACATGTCATCACAAGAAGACAAAGCCCATTATTGGCTCTGCAGAGGATTTCAAACGGGCAGAAAACTCAAGGAAATAAAACAACGGTTTTATCTCATTCTTCAACAACTTTCTACCATTCAAGCTCTCAAGTTTATCTCAAGGCTCAAGCTCTCAACATAGTTGTATTGTGATTTTACTTTATTTGTTAAAGTTGTATTGTAAAGAAGAAGAGTGTTCTTCTTGTTGAGTGAAGATTGTGAGAGACAAGTGTGGATTGTTGGTCAAGAAGCAAAGGTGCTTCTTGTTTGAGAAATCTAGACCTTGGAGGATTAGTTGATAGTGTTGTGGTTCACTATACTCCCTACAAGAATTCTTTGAGGGCAAAGAAGTTCTTTGGAGGTTAGACTTCAAGGGGTTAGGTTTCTTGGTTGTGGTCTAGGCGTGTGGCCTAGTTTTTTTATCTTGTTGGATTTTGCTTTTGATTGTTGTTTCCCCATAGAAATAACAATCCCCCATTCAAAATCCATCTTGTGAAAAATCAAGAAGGTAGAAGAGTAGAGTCATTTGACTTGAAACTCTATATATCTTTGTGTTCTTTAAGCTTCCGTACAGTCTTACTCTTTACAAGAACACACCCAAGTATTGGTTGCACTCAAAAACGAAAAATATTCAAGAAAATATCCATACTTGGTGAACACACTATTCAACCTCCCTTTTAGTGTGTTCTAAGGAACCTAACAGATACTGATCGATCCAGAACAAAGGTTGCTTAAAACTGTTATATCATTTATGTATTTATATAACATATTTGCTATAGGGCATTTCCAGTGCATTAGAATTCCGCGTTTGCGTAGTGTCCAGGAGGAGTCGGATCGCTTCGTGATTTGATCTACACAGCCTTACCCTACATTTTTTTGTACAAAAGGCTATTTCCACTGCTCGACCCGTGACCTCAAGATTACAAAGCAGCAATCTTGCTCTAAGCTTCGCCGGTACGCCGTCATATGATATATTTGCAGTAAGTGAGCCAAATCACCATGAAGTGAAATACAACATAACCAACTGAATTTTGTTTCCGTCGCATAACATAAATAAAACTTTTTAACACATTCTTTATGAAATGTCAGAACGCATTTTCTTATTCAAATCACCCATTGTTTTTGTTCTTACAGCATAAACACGTGGGAATCATGTTGAGCGATAAGTTAGTGATGATCCAAAAAATACCCTCCGTTAGTCAATAACGGTCAACGCTAAAACAAGGATATCAAAGTGACTAAGTACCGCAGGTCGGCCCAGAGACTGACCAAGTCATCACGGACGAATAATTCATCTCGGCTTAACGGCCCCATTTCAGCCTAAGGGTTTCACCTCGGCTCAATGACCTTACCTCGGCCAAAGGGTCTTATCTCAGCCTCAAAGCCCTATCTCAGTCAGAGAATAGCTCGGCCAGAGAACCTCGGCCCAAGCGTCAGTAACATTTTTGCCCACGCAATCTGTCATCTCGGCCATTCTAAAGATCTCGGCCAGAAGATAATCTCGGCTGTAAAGGAGATCTCGGATTCAGGTCCTTGGTACTTAGCCAAGGGTCTTCAGCAGTTCATCTCGGCCATGGGTCTCTAACTACTGACCTCGGCCAGACTATAACAGTCATAATCTTGTGTGCTACGTGGCCTACATGCAGTCTTATCTCTCCAGCTGTTGGCCATGCAGAGGAGAGTTGCCAGCACAGCAATCCCTAGCAGCTAAGCGGCTGCCATGCAAGACGGCCAGACGTCCTCATCTCATCCCTCTGGGACACTTAGCCCCCAGCCTCACCAAGTATAAAAGAGCTTCCACAAACAATACGAAGAACAACTCCGAAAGAGGACACCAACTGATCTTACCTCAGCTCGGCCTACACTTTGGCCGACCTCAAACAGGTTCTACATAACCTTTTCACCAGCTTAGGCTACACGTATAAATGCCTACAACTGACTTGAGCGTCGGAGGGTTTTCCCGGGGCAGCACCCTGGGACCCATAACGCTATCTTTCCTTTCTCAGGTTTTCTTGGACTGTTGACGGAGGAATAACGGCCTAACCCCAGATATTTCAACTTTAACATTGGTGATAAATCTGACATCATCATATTGGCGTTAGGAGGGCCGAACCTCCGGGTCCCTTTACTTATGAAATATCAACTCAAGGCTCCTCCAGTGACTACCCAGAGTCCTCTTAATTGTCCTTGGAAGCTATTGAGAGAAAGATGAGCAAAAAGGATAGTCAAGGGTTCGAGAAACCCATGACGCCCGGGAATCAAAAATCCTCCCAGCAACAACTTGCTCAGAGCTCCATGGAGCCAAAAGAGTTTTCAACTCCTATTACCTTCACATATGAAGAACATATGCGAGCCATACATTATGTGGCTCAAAATCCGGCAGCATTTCAAGCTGTAATAGAGATGAGAGGGAAAGCCTTAGCAGAAGGTACCAATGGCCCTCTCCCAGCAACTCCAGCGCACAGGAGTTGGAATATTCCCCATCTCGGCCGGGATATCATTCTGAATGTCAAGCCGAGATTGTGACTGAAGCAGGATATTCAGTGCAGAGGTCTGATTACCAGAGCATACAGTGCACTCCAACCTCATCTCTGCCATTCACACTTAGGGAACATAACAAGGCCCCGCAGCGAGAAAGGAGCTCTATCAAGGTTCAGCTTGGGGGCCAGGGCAGAGAAAGAAATTCTTTGCTGGCTTCAAAGGCCCATATCCTTTCCTACATGAGAAAGAAAGGGCTGGCCAGAGAGCCACAACCCCTTGCAGGGCCACTCCATAAGAGGAACCCACAACTTTATTGCCTACATCACCATGATATTGGACATGATACGGAAGATTGTAGGCAACTCGGCCAGGAGATTATGCGTCTGGTTGAGCTCGGCCACCTACGGCAATTTTACAATCCAAAATCAAGGGTGCCCAGCAGGCATGACATAGATAATTCCCGGGGTGGATGCCAATCTGAGCAGCAGCTCTGAGTCAAAGGACTGCAAGCAAATTAGGCTACTACGACAGTGAGCCGAGCTCTAAGTGGGGACCAATTTTCTTGTACAGTCGAAACCCCCCAGTTCGGCCTTGTATTGAGTCTGTACGGCATTCGATAAAGTTAGTCACCATTCGGTGCATGAGACTTCTCGGCAATAAAATGTTTGTGCTTATCCAACTCACAATGAGGTGGACAACTTGGCAGAATGGAGAAGTTTCCAACAAAAGACCTCGGCCTGCCCGAGGCAAATGCCCGCCAGAGGGTATCAAAAGACCTCGGCCTGCCCGAGGCAAATGCCCGCCAGAGGGTACAAAAAGACCTCAGCACATCCGAGGCAATAGCCCGCTAAAGGGTACAAAAAGACCTCGGCAAGACCGAGACGGAAGCCCGCTAAAGGGTGGAAAAAGACCTCGGCAGGACCTAGGCGAATGCCCGCTAAAGGGTACATCAAGACCTCGGCCTGCCCGAGGCAACAACCCACTAAAGGTGGAACTTGTACGACCTTGGCAAATTTGGAAAAGGTCGGGGGGCAGATACCTCCATATCTCGCTTCGGTTAGCGTACGTCGGATATGCTTAGAGGATTATCGCCCTCTAAATGGGATCTCGGCCAAGGCAGTACCAGATTCTCTTATTTAGCTCAGCGTGACAAGGTAACATTTATTTTGTCAATTTTTTAAAAAACTGAGCAGGTTTAGTGAGACCGATGCGGGAACTCAGCCATAGTAAACTTGAAGAGCTCAGGAGTATGCTATAGCTCGGGGACTTAGTTTCGCCTAAACGAGCTTGATCAAGATTAGCCAGGCCAACATACGAGCTCGGTGAAAACAAGTTTGAAAAATAAACTTAATGAAAATACTGAAAAGCTGAGATTCGAAGACAAAAGAGAACCGCAAGATTAGAAGATTGAAGCTTTCATTGATAACGGAATACATTTGTTTTAATCTAAGTACAAGCCTAGTTCTGCTCTTCATCTTTACGCAAGTCTGCCCCTTCAGAAAACTTTAGAAACTGAGCTTCGAACTCGGCCTCAGCATGGGAGTTATAAAGCTCAACTATCCGTGGATCCTCTTTATTCAACTGGGGGCAGACCTCGGCGCAGATATCGATGGCCTTTGTCTGGCCCATCTGCAGAACTGGGCCTTGTAGTAGCACCATGTTCTCTTCGAAGAGCTCGGATTTTTTGAACTCAGCCACCGCCTCAGCCTTGGCCGTTGAAAGTTGAAGGGCAAAATTGGATGCCTGTTGCTCTAGTTTTTCTTGCAGAGATGTAATCACAGCATCCTTCTGCCCTGACTCTGTCGTCACTTGGTTATAACATGCCTCCAAGTCGGCATTTCTCTTCTCCAGCTCGGCCGCTAAAGAATTGGCCGTAGCCCACTTAACCTCTGCTTCTTCTTTTTGTCCTTGAATTTTGTTGATTTCTGATTTCAAGGACGCGATGTCTTGAGAGGCTGCTTCAGATTCCTTGGTTCTGGCTGCTAGCTGACCTTACAGCCCTTCACCTCGGCTGATGAGCTCTGACAGTTGTACCTTCAGCTGTTTCACTAAAACAATGTTAGTGAAATGTCTAATTGGGTATAACAAGACAAGTTAGTCCATACCATGGCAGAGTTGATATGAACAGAGTTGACTAAGCTACCCCAGGATGCGGCTGAAAAACGTTGTTTGTCTATAGGTAGAATTAAGCTGTTCATCTTCTTGGCAACAGCTGGATTCATGACAGTGTCGGCCTCGTGAAATTCGCCCACTATTAGAGTTTGCTCTTGAGCAGACAGCATCTCGGCCTCGGGGATGGGAGAATCTTCCCTCTGCCTTTTCCCCAGAACAGAGCCCGCATTCTGCTGGGTCTGTCCGAGATCAACTGGAGCTGGACACTTCTGAGGGATCTCGGCCCTTGCCTCTGCTATATCTGCTATAATAATCCGAGTAAGATAAACCACCCAAGGGAACAATTCAACAGGTTAGGAAATGAAAAATACCTGGAGTGGTTGATTCAGATGCAATTGTAATTGCTTGGTTTACCTCAGCCTCGGCAGTGCCTTCAGCTGGGGGCAGTCCTTGAGCGGCCTCGGCCCTTGCCTTAGCAGCTTGAGCCTTCTTGCGGGATGCAGCCTTAGCAATCTTGGCTGCAAACTCTTTGCCTCCAGGAGCCATGGAACCTGCATAAGGTACACAAGGTTAAGTGGGGGCAGACAAAGAACAAAAAAAGAGCACAGGTACCAGAGCATACCCCGGACTATTGCCAAATTCTCTGGAGAAAAGGGCTTATAATGAGGACCTGAAGCTAAGGAACTCAGGTCGGCCGCCTTTAGTACTGAATCATTTACTCTATACCAGTCAATGACTGTGGGCAGAGAATACAACTTGGCAGCCTCATCACAATATTCTGAGCTCGGCTTCATGTTGTCGGCCTTACCCGACTTCCATATGTCTAGCCGAGGTAACCCTAACTTCTTGATATAGAAGAATCTTCCTTTCCAGTTCTTCTTAAAAGTAGGTATATGAACAACAAAGTTGAAATCCTCAGGGGTCACCCTTTTGGTAAAATAATACCAACTCTCAGAAGACCTACAGGAGAATAGACTCCTAAAGATTCTCTGATCAAAAGAGATCTCGGATGCTCTAAGGAATAGGAAAAAAGATAGAATAATTCTCAAACTATTAGGCTTGATCTGAGGAAGCCTAAGGTTGTAAGAATGAAGAATCTGAAATAAGGAGGCTGGGACGGGAAGACGGAACCCAGAATGGAAATACTCTTCATAGACAGCCTCATATCCAGCTGGAGGATCATAGGCTGTTTGATTGGGCAAAGGAAGAATTGGGTCGAATTGTTCAACGTCAATGTCATACAAACCACATATCAGAGACACGTCCACCTCGGACAAAGTACAGAAAGCTTCCTGGACCTCGGCTGAAGGAGACCCCCTATAAACTACCCCCACTCGCAGAGTTGAAACCCTAGATTTGGTGGGCACCACGGCAGTCCCTGGCAGAGGGACAGTTTCTGCCTGCTCTGGCGAAACCTCAACCACAGTTACAGCTTTGCTAGGCAGAGCTCGGCCACTGGGGCCGGCGGCATCACCAGCATTCCCTAGTGGCCGAGCTGGAAGACAGTTGTCAGAAACAACCGTCCGCTCTGAGGAACTAAGGGTTGCTTCATTACCAATATAGGAAGCTCCCTCAGAGCGGTTTTGCGAATCAGAAGCGGAAGACATGGAAGCTAGGAGAGGAGACTTACAGGCGATTTGCTGGAAGAGAAGGAAGAAGACCGCTGAAGTAAGGAGGATCAACGTCGGAGAAGCTGAGGCCGAGGAAGAGCAAAAGCTAAGAATGAAAGCAAGCCGAAAGTAAAGAGCAAAAATGAGGAGTAAGGACCCATTTATAGGCAGGGTTCTCGGCCATTCCAAAGCTCACCTCGAGAGGGCCGACCTCGACTCCCACGCCACATTTAAGACTGGCTGACACCGAATCATGCACCGCCGTACCAAAAAAGCTGTATCGTCGTCACCTCGGTTTGTACAAATAATAAATGCACGGGATTCACCAATCCGAAATGGACACGTGCCAATAAAGATGATCCGTCTGATTAGTTCAGTCCAATCAGGTCAGCCAAAAAGTGGCATGGACGCTTCGTACTCTGCACTTAATAAATACGTAGAATGACTTGATCAAAGGTCAACACATCGTCAAGGGACGATAAAGAATTTGAACAGATTAGCCTGCCCTCTCAGGTCAGCTCGGCCAACTAATCCGGGGGGCAAGTGATGATCCAAAAAATACCCCCGTTAGTCAATAACGGTCAACGCTAAAACAAGGGCATCAAGTGACTAAGTACCGCAGATCGGCCCAGAGACTGACCAAGTCATCACGGACGAATAATTCATCTTGGCTTAACGGCCCCATTTCAGCCTAAGGGTTTCACCTCGGCTCAATGACCTTACCTCGGCCAAAGGGTCTTATCTCAGCCTCAAAGCCCTATCTCAGCCAGAGAATAGCTCGGCCAGAGAACCTCGGCCCAAGCGTCAGTAACATTTTTGCCCACGCAATCTGTCATCTCGGCCATTCTAAAGATCTCGGCCAGAAGATAATCTCGGCTGTAAAGGGGATCTCGGATTCAGGTCCTTGGTACTTAGCCAAGGGTCTTCAGCAGTTCATCTCGGCCATGGGTCTCTAACTACTGACCTCGATCAGACTATAACACTCATAATCTTTGTGTGCTACGTGGCCTACATGCAGTCTTATCTCTCCAGCTGTTGGCCATGCAGAGGAGAGTTGCCAGCACAAGCAATCCCTAGCAGCTACGCGGCTGCCATGCAAGCCGGCCAGACGTCCTCATCTCATCCCTCTGGGACACTTAGCCCCCAGCCTCACCAAGTATAAAAGAGCTTCCACAAACAATACGAAGACCAACTCCGAAAGAGGACACCAACTGATCTTACCTCAGCTTGGCCTACACTTTGGCCGACCTCAAACAGGTTCTACATAACCTTTTCACCAGCTTAGGCTACACGTATAAATGCCTACAACTGACTTGAGCGTCGGAGGGTTTTTCCGGGGCAGCGCCCTGGGACCCCTAACGCTATCTTTCCTTTCTCAGGATTCCTTGGACTGTTGACGGAGGAATAACGGCCTAACCCTAGATATTAGGTGATAAATCTGACATCATCAGTTAACATGCCTTGCGTCTTCAGTACAACAGTTTCTTTATTTTAATTTAATACAACATGTAATATTATTGGTATGTAAATTCCAAGGATACCCTTTCTATAGCTGAAGCTGAACAATCTGGTTGATATCAAAAGGATAAGCATCCAGCGGAGACTCAGAATTGTATGCTCTGCTTGTAGTTGCATTACTTATATTCTCAGTTGGATGAAAAAGGTCGTAGAAGACATAATTGTTTCGGTTGGGGCATGGGGCTATCCCTGGAATACATTGTCCGAAGGCAAAGGTTGTCGAGACGTTACAGCATGGTTAGTCTGCCACTTTAATTCCTGAAATTTATCAACACATTATACGTTTAGTACACTTTTTTTATCATTGATTTCAACATCGTGGAATTATGTATCTTTTTGTTAGGATAAATAACGGGTTTTTATAATTATCTTAATCATTTTTATCCTAAATTAGTGTTGGCATGTGTTTGACTAACAGATAATGAACATGTGACAATTGTCTTTATTTACATGAAAAGTTATTTGACTTTATCAAATACTCTTAGATGATAATTAAATAACTTCAAATTTGAACTTGAGCGACACTTTGATTGGAAATATGTGTAGTTGTCCCATAGGAATGCAGGCTATAAATGAAGAATGAATACGACAGTTCAAGTCATCTCCTTAGAGGGATCATCCCCTAGTGAGAATCAAAATCGGATAGAAACTAATATCTCTCTCAGATCTTACTATCCTTGCTGCGTCTTCGACCATTGCGTCAAGAACTGTGTTACGAGATAACTTTTGTGTTTGAAAAAAAATAATGATTTATTGCTAACCTTCACCAGCCTCATTGAAACTAACCTTTCGGATAATTTTATTTACCAAATTCAAAAAACTATGAGAGGAGAAGTCCTCAAAGTTTCTTTTGTTCTTGCACCCTCAAAGTTTCTTTAATTCTTGCTACCAAAACATGTGTTGTCTTTGTCAGAATTAGTATATTCCCAAGCATGATTAAACATGATATCTTAGTAAGCCCTTTGTGAAATAAATGGCGTTCTGGGTATTTAATGTCTCAAATCATACAGCATCAATCTTACCAGCGTAAAATAATAACTTCAAATAGGGAACATACCTAGAGCAACAGGATCAATAGCAAGGGCAATGTTGGTGGTGCTGATTGTGAAAATTCAAATGCATTCAAGCAGCACAGCACAGTACAATTCGAATACTGTGCTCCTACACCAAACGAACGACAAAAACACTAATGTGCATTTGATCAAACTGAAAACAACAAATATAAACGGAAAATGCAATGTTTCCGTGAGGAAGATAACCAAGGAACATAGAGAGAAAAGGAGAACGAGATCAAAGCTTGAATTAATTCCAGAAACTTCAGAATTCCTCACACATTCAATTTCGTCGAACGGGCCATATAAAGCAAGCTGAAGAAGAAGAAAAAACAACTGCCAAATTGCGAAATTACAAGAATATCCCTATATTAAACTAACTACTACTCTCTATCCTTTACACACGGGGGCACAATGGTAAAATCCCCCATTTAAACTGCTTCCCGCGTTCTGTTCCCCCCCGTTGGCTTTCCAACCACCGTGCCAACCGAACCATCCATCTTTCTTCCTGCTCCCTTCGATCTCCTGCTCTTCAACCGCAATCCTCGTCATGTTGGTGCAGCCAATAGGATGATTATGCATATTGACCCACCAATCGGATTCAATCTTTGCTGTCAACTCGGATTGCTCCATCCTCATCATCAAGCTCAACCTTCGTTGCCACGTTATGTTGAGCTGCAACACCATCACATTTTGATCATCAACACCCCCCCTCAAGCGAGGCTTGCTATAGATGTTATGTATCCCCATCCTTTGAAGTAGCATCACCATCCTCTTATGATCCAACGCTTGGTAAAAATGTCTGCAAGCTGGAATTCTGTTTTGATCGGCATGAGCTTAACAGTGCCCTGCAACACCTTATCTCGGACAATATGGCAATCAATTTCGATATGCTTCGTTCGTTCGTGAAAAAACTGGGTTCTCTGCGATGTACAATGCACTTTTGCTATCACAAAAGAGCTCCACGGGCTCCTGTCTAGACAAGCCAAGGTCCTTCGCTAGATAGATCAACCACTGCACCTCACACACTTGCTAATGCCATGGCGCGATATTCAGCCTCTGCTGATGATCGTGAAACCGTGGTTTGCTTTTTGGCCTTCCATGATATCAAGCTGTCTCCAAGAAACATGCAGTACCCTGTGATTGACCTCCTCGTATCCTGGCATCCTGCCCAATCCGAGTCCACAAACCCCTTTAGCCTGAGCTCTCCGGAACTTGACAATAAAATCCCTTGTCCAATAGAGTTTTTCAGATATCTTAACACTCTATGTACACCTTTCCAATGATTGACTGTGGGACAGTCCAAAAATTGACTTAGTTGTTGTACACTAAACGCTATATCTGGCCGTGTGATAGTGAGGTATATTAGCTTGCCAACAAGTTTCCTGTAGCTTGTAATGTCATCCATAGGATCAGAATCACCCCGAAACAACTTCACGTGGCTCTCCATGGGAGTATGCGCAGGTTTTACATCCCAGAAATCCTACCTGCTCCAGCAATTGCAGCGTATATTTTCTTTGGTTGATGATTGTACCCATCCGTGATCTAGCCACCTCAATTCCAAGGAAGTATTTCAACTCCCCTAAGTTTTTAATACGGAATTCTGAATCCAAAGCTCCTTTCACCTCTTCAATTTCACTCAAATTCTTGCTAGCTACAATCACATCATCAACATACACAAGTAACATGAGCAGAGGACTCCCCAGATGATCTAGTGAACAAGGGTGTAATCATTTTTGGACTGGGTGAAACCCAACGAAATCAGAAAATCAGTCAGCCTTGCATTCCATTCTCTGCTTGCCTGTTTCAATCCATATAAGGATTTTTGCAATCTGCAAACCATATTACCTTCCCTTACTGATAATCCAGGAGGTGCAGACATGTATATTTCCTCATGCAGGTCCCCGTGCAAAAACGCATTGTTTACATCCAGCTGATGCACGTACCAGCCAGGCCTAGATGTCAAAGCCAACACCATCCTTACTGTGGTCATCTTAGCTACTGGAGAAAAGGTATCCTGGTAATCCACTCCAAGTTGCTGCGTATACCCCTTGGCAACCAACCTAGCCTTGTATCTCTCTATAGATCCATCAGGCTGTATTTGAGCTTGTACACCCACTTGCACCCAATAGCCTTTTTTTCCAGGGGGAAGTTCTGCCAAGACCCACGTATTGTTACTTTCAAGTGCTGCAATCTCCTCATCCATTGCCTTTTGCCATTCAGGAGACTGGCATGCCTCTGCAAAGGAGTCAGGCTCTGTGTACCTGCTTATGTTCAATGCATATGCTTTGTACTTTGGTGCTAACGAATCAAATGAATATATCATGTAGGAGGATGAGGAGTAGTGAGTTTCGAAGAGGACAGTGACTCGAGGTGTGAAATGGTTTTAGGGTGTACTGGCGAGATTGCAGAAATATTGACTAAGATATTTGGGGGGGTTGCCTTGCACGAGTTGGCCTTGCAGCAGGCATGTCAACATGTATGGATTGGATTGCTATTTCTGGAGATGGGTCAGCATTGGGGGCTTACTGGTATGGGACAGTTATGGTTTGGGGAAGTAGGCTGTTGTGGAGCATCATGTGGCTTGATGGCATGCTGGTCAGATCATTGAGTGGAACTTGATTCTCAGGTGCGTGGGTGAAGTCATCATGGATTTCAACGGATGACCTGTGGATTTGTGGACTAGGGAGACTATACAAGTGAGTTTGGCTTGTCTGTGGAATGAGTGTTGGCATTGAAGGTAGTCTGTAGGGGTGAGGACGACGTTGGATAGATTCCCCTGTGCCCCTTTCCTGAAGGAAACACTCCTTCGTGAAAAATTACATCTCTGGATATGAACACTTCTTTGGTGGTCAAGTCTTGCAATATATAGCCCTTTGTGGTATATGACATTCCAAGGAAGACACTCTTCCTGGCTCTGGGGGTGATTTTTCTTTGACGGGTTGACATTTGTTGCAAAACACAAGCAACCAAATATTCTGAGGTGACTGTATGAAGGACTTTTGTCGTAGAGTTTCTGAAAAGGAGTTTTATGGTCTAGAAGAGGTGATGGGGTCAAGTTGATGAGGTATACTGCGTGTTGCACGCAAACCCCCAGTACATGGCTGGAACATGGGACTGGAACTTCAGGGCTCTGGCAACGTTAAGGATGTGCTGGTGTTTCGCTCTACCAGTCCATTCTGTTGTGGTGTGTATACACAACTGGTTTGGTGCACTATGCCTTTTGATGCATAAAATGGATTCATCTTGAACTCACTCCATTATCAGTCCTTATGACTTTATGTGTTTCTCAAACTGGACATTGACATATATGCAAAAACTTTCAATAATGCTCCTTGTTTCCGATTTAGACTTCATAAGGTACACCCAACAATATCTAGAGTAATCATCAACAATGGTAAGAAAGTAATGCTTGTTTATACAATGTGGGATGTTTGTATGGACCCCATATGTCCATGTGCACAAGACAAAAGGGAGAATCAGAAACTGAATGTGAGATCCCAAATGGGGCTCTTTTCTGTTTAGCTAATGGGCATACAGGTACATGTTGAGGGATGTGAGGGAGCTGATACAAGAGGGTCAGATTTGCTAATTTCTAGAATTCTGGAGTGAGAAGGGTGTCCAAGTCTTGAATGCCAGAGATTTGAAGGGGATGAATCTGATATAGCAGCATGAGCCTGGGAAGTGCTGTTTTGAACATTCATATGGTATAGGCCTTGTATAACTTCAGCTAAACCAATCGTCTTCTTGCTGAAATGGTCCTGAAGATAGACATATATTAGAGTGAAAGGTCAGATCAATGCTACTGGTCTTTGTAAGCTGGCTGAGTGACAACAGATTAAAGGAGAAAGAAGGAACGTGTGTAGAACATCTTTAAGTGTCAGGTAGGATTGATGTTGACTGTACCAACATGGGTGACTGGGGCAAGGTTATTGTTTGGTAACTTACTGATACAGAACATACTGGATGATACGAGCTAAACAAAGATAAGGAATGGCATATATGGTCTGTAGCACCAGAGTCCAATATCCATATGCATGAATCATAAAGAGGACCATTACCTGGCTGCTTGGCAGAGACACTAGTCTGCTGAGCTGACATCACGGCATGGTTGCCCCTTGGCCCTCATCATTGTGTCCACAGCCATCATCGTGTCTCCTCTCTTTCTTCTCCTGCAACAGTCTCATTAGTTGATCATATTGCTCAAGTGTGAGTGATGGAGCCATCTGTGAAGGTACACTCACTAAGTCATCATGCACACCATCAACATTTTGGTACTGATACATTGCCCTTGGCTGTACACATCTGTTCCCTAATATTGTAATTCTCATTTTCAACACAATTTACCATGCTTTTGGGCTTAAAACCCGGGGGAAAGCCATGCTTCTTATAGCATCTATCTACAGTGTGGCCTATCAAAATACAAAAGGTACAGCACAGGTGCCTTAGAGTTCGTATGAAGAAGGTTTTTGAATTCTTTCGTAAAACCCATGCTGCCAAACTGATCTGTGGCCAACCTGCACCAGACCCTGATCCAACTGGCAGGGTTTTCTCTTCTGCCCATAGGGAGCCACCCTTAGTATACCACCATCAGAGCAACCTATCACCATTGAGGGATGTAGAGTAAACGTATCTTGCACTGGAGAGTAGTTGCAAGTTTCTTTCTAACTTCACTTGCCATTGACAAAGTGGATTTTAGATCGGGGCAAACGGACTCATCAACAGGACCTGTGACTTCACAAGGTTCAAATTCATCCATTAATCCCTAATAAATCGGATTACATAGTCATCCTCAATTGATATTTGTTGAATTGGTGGCACGAAACCATTACAAGTATTTACATCTATTGCATATACATCTCGGATATGGAAACGCAAGTACGGCATCCAATTCTTCCCATATTACCTTCACCGCATGGGGAGTACTCTGTGACCGAACTAGTTTCCTGCCTAGTAGCATAAAACTGCTCCTGCAGGTCAGACATCCTAAACACATCCGCATTACCATACCTATGCTTCAAATCACTCCATATATCACAAGCATTATCAAACCACATAATGCTCTGACCAATCGAAGGTATAACAGATTAACAATCCATGATGCAACCATGTTATTTGCTCTGGTCCAGGCTATGTACTTACGATCCAATTCAGGAGGTTTGGGGATCATACCTGTGACAAAGCCTACTTTATTCTTCGACTCCAAGGCTCTTCTGAAGGCTCTGCTCCAACTATGGAAATTATTTCCATCAAGAAGAGGCTGAACAAGCACAAGAGAAGGATTGTCACTAGGATGCAAATACAACGAATCATCGTAGGGTCCGTAGGCGCAAAATTCACTGCGCTATTCGAAGAGCTTGGTGTATTCTGAATGTTTGCCATAAAGCTACCAAAATTCATCAGACGTAAGAAATTCGCTCTGATACCATGTGAAAATTCAAATGCATTCAAGCAGCACAGCACAGTACAATTCGAATACTGTGCTCCTACACCAAACGAACACAAAAACACTAATGTGCATTTGATCAAACTGAAAACAACAAATATAAACGGAAAATGCAATGTTTCCGTGAGGAAGATAACCAAGGAACATAGAGAGAAGGAGAACGAGATCAAAGCTTGAATTAATTCCAGAAACTTCAGAATTCCTCACACTTCAATTTCGTCGAACGGCCATATAAAGCAAGCTGAAGAAGAAGAAAAAATAACTGCCAAATTGCGAAATTACAAGAATATCCCTATATTAAACTACTACTCCTTTTACACACGGGGGCACAATGGTAAAATCCCCCATTTAAACTGCTTCCGCTTCCCGCGTTCTGTTCCCCCCGTTGGCTTTCCAACCACCGTGCCAACCGAACCATCCATCTTTCTTCCTGCTCCCTTCGATCTCCTCTGCTTCAACCGCAATCCTCGTCATGTTGGTGCAGCCAATAGGATGATTATGCATATTGACCCACCAATCGGATTCAATCTTTGCTGTCAACTCGGATTGCTCCATCCTCATCATCAAGCTCAACCTTCGTTGCCACGTTATGTTGAGCTGCAACACCATCACATTTTTGATCATCAACACTGATGTAAATGAATTTTGCAGAAGTGAAATTTCCATTGAGATCATCAACAAGTAGCTTAAGTTTGGTATTGAAAAGTACAACAGCATTGTTGATTGCATCCACACATCCAGATGCATTTACAGGATTCATATCCACTGCTGCTGGTATACACCCTAAGTTCCCAAGGTTGAATATGGCAAATTTTTTGGCATTCAATTCTACCAAGTCCTGTCTCCAAAGTTAAATGTTAGTGCTCTTTTCAGTTATAACAACTTTATAAAAAAAAAATCGTATGTCACGATCAAATAATTAGAGCCCAAAATACAACAACAACAACATTACTCAATTGTCTTAGAAGCTTCCGCCTATGACGAGGAATGAGGGAGTCGGATGTACGAAACGATAGCCATGTTTTAGAAACACACAAAGGTTGTTTCCTGATGATCCATAATAAAAGTTGGGTCAAACTGTGTCGATTAACTGCTACTACTACTTCAAAATATAAGAAGTGCAACCAATTTATTGAGTCATTTTGCTTTATTCCATCATATTCCAGAGTCAAAAAGAGTTTGAGCCCAAATGCAACAAAGCCTGTAGTTAATCATAGATCATAGTTATTTTTATTTTTATTTAAACATAGCCTAAATAGAAGAATCTTTACAAGCCAAATAATGACTTAAACCACGATTGATGATAAATCTTGTTTCAATAAGTTGCTCAAACAACAATTACATCACGATTACAACTCTTATCAATCTTGCAGATAAAACCAAGCAATTGGAGAAAAAAAATGATTGACCAACTATGGTGGGCATAAATAAAAATGAATCGACTATGAGATGTCGTCCATGAATAGATATACATATATACTTATATGTGTGTCACAACATATATGAGAGATAGATGAAACAAAATGACGTTTCCGATGCACTACACTCCCATGTTCACGTAGGATTCAGAGAGACCGGATCGTTTCCGGAGAGGACTTTGCGATGTGATTTACGCAGCTTTGCCTAAACTTTAGAGGTTGTTCTTGCGGCTTGAAGCAGCAACCTTACCAGTTAATTCGAGGACCCTCTCAAGATATAGAAACAAAGAAAAAAAAAGGAAAAATAATAAAAAATGAATCGACTATGAGATGTCGTCCATGAATATATACATATATACTTATATATGTGTCACAAACATATATGAGAGATAGACGAAACAAAATGATGTTTCTGGTGCACTACACTCCCGTGTTCGCGTAGGATTCGGAGAGAGACCGGATCATTTCCGGAGTAGGAACATCGCTTTGCGATCTGATGTACGCAGTTTTACCCTAAATTTTAGAGGCTGTTCTCGCGGCTTTAAGTAGCAACCTTACCAGTTACTCCAAAGGCCGCTCTCAACAAATAAAAGAAACAAAGAAAAAAAAAGAAAAAAGAATAAAAATGAATCGACTATGAGATGTCGTCCATGAATATACATAGAGGGACTCATATGTGTCACAAAACATATATGAGAGATTGAGGAAACAAAAAACATTCTCGGTGCAATAGGTTTCTGTGTTTATGCAGGGTTTAGAGAGGAGCCGGATCGCTTTGCGATCAGATGTACACAGTCTTATTCTGCACTTTGTGCAAGAGGCTCTTTCTACTGCTCAAACCCGTGACCTCAAGATCACAAATCAACAACCCTACCAGTTGCTCCAATGTTCGTCCTCAAGAGATAAAAAAACAATAAATTGAAGAGACAAAAGAATGATTTAGGAAATCGTTACTTCCAATGTTGACAACATATAAGCATTTCGTTAGGTTCATCTTCACTGCATCACTGTTCCTCTTTAATGCTATAAGCCTTGATATCGTAATTTTGTGGTTGAGTAATTGAGCTTCCAAGCCGAAATTATCTCCCTGTGATATGAAAAGAAAATAAATAAAATAATATATAATAATAATAATAATAATAATAATATAATATATAATAATAATAATAATATATAATAATATAATGATAATAATAATAAATACGTTATGATTAAGGAAAATGAGAAAATCAACTTTCTTTTTCTCGTAAAGAAAAATAAGTTTTTCATTATATTTTTAAAACATAAGTCGTGAAGTTGCTAACTTGCTGACATTTTTGCTAACCAGGAAATTGGTAAGATTTCTTTTTCAAACACATTTCCTGATAAACGTTTAAGTCACATTTTTTCTCTCTCTTTCTTGTTGCCATATGAAATACATAACATTTGCCCAATAATGAAAGTTGTCAAATATTATAATATATAATGTGTATTACATTTTTCAATTTTCAATGGAGTCAAGGACACACTCTTCGTTGTCTTTGGAATATGATAGAAAAAGCAAAATGATTCAATAAATTGGCTGCACTTGTTATATTGTAAAGTAACAGTTGATCGACACAGCTTGACTTATCATTATGAGTCATTAGAAAACAACCTCTGTGTTTCTAACATATGAAGATGATTGCGTACATCCGATCCCCCTTACCTAACGCAATTGGATAATGTTGTTGTTGTATATAATGCGTATTACAATAACTAAGGCAATTTGATAATGTTGTTGTTGTTTTTTACTATGGATATTGATGCAGTCGCATAGTTTAAACGAATCTAATTCAAGCATGATTCTGTTTAAATGATCAATGAATTCAAATATAACCTAAGAGAACCAAAGAGATTGATGCCCTAACTTGAACACTACACAACTTGAAATGCACTTAAGAACGTGACTTCAACATTCATGGTTTCCTGCAAAACCTTTTAAATAACTACTCATTGTATTAGAACCTCCCGACTATAGTAAAGTAAATGAGACGGATGTATGCAACGTTACTTATATGTTCGAAACGTCGACAAACTTTGTACTTATTTTAATACTTTCTGGTCATAATTTTCTTTTTTTCTTTTTTGCTTAAGCACAATGAGAAACTGGTAGCAATGCTTGATAAATAGCTTACCAAATGTTTTCCTGTTTCCTGGCGGATTCCAGCAGCTCCTGATGCATAGTTTACACCATTGAAGATAGCTGGCCTGTTAATGCAAGAATTGGTTTTGATGATTTGCACACAACGAGAGAAGGTTAAAAAACAAGTGTGATTGAAATATCTTTAAATAATAGAAAAAAATGTCTTCTGAGAAATCAAACGCTCTATGGAGCGCTACTTCTGAGGACAGAAAGTTTCAAACTGAGCCTAATAGCGCTCTAACATGTTAGAGAATAAAACTAACTTGTTTAAGGAGGTTGAGAAATCAAACGCTCTATGGAGCGCTACTTCTGAGGACAGAAAGTTTCAAACTGAGCCTAATAGCGCTCTAACAGATCATAGAAATAAAACTTTTTTTATAGAGTTTCAAACGCTTTCGAGCGCTTCAGCTTTAAAATTATGATATTAAGCCTTCAGGACAGAAAGTTTCAAACTAGGCAATAGCGCTCTATCAGGAAAGACAAATGAGGTTATTAAAGTTTCGAACGCTCTATTGAGCGCTACATTCACGAAGTCGGATGCGCGAAGAACTGAAGTAACTTTCTCTCTCTCCTGTACTTTATGTTTGACAAAAAGCACTTTTTGTATTCCCTATGCTATCATGACTTTTGTGGCTACTTTTTGAATTACAAATCCTTGGTTGGTGAGAATATCTTACTATTTAAGCTTTATGCACAAGACTTCCTCAAGAAGTTTTGACTTCTTCCAAGAAGCAATTTTCAAAAGTGATGAGGTGTCAACATACCATTGGATGTCTTCTCCCAATCCTCTCTATCTCTCTCTCTCTCCTTCTCCTCCAACGGTTAGAAGCTCTTCCTTTAAGGCTTTGAAGACTCCATTTTTAAAGACTAACTTTCTGCCTCAAGCTCTCAAGTTTTCATTTGTATTTTGCTCTCAAAATCATTATAAAATTACTTTATTGTTGAGAGTGTGTGATTGTAAAGGAGAAGAGGTCTTCTTCTAAGTGAGGATTGTGAGGAGCAAGATCTAGATTGTTGGTCAAGAAGCAAGGGAGCTTCTTGTTGGGCGAAACTCAAGCTTCCAAGAGCTAGTTGATGGTGTTGGAGCAACATCATTCTCCATAGAAGGTTTCTTTGGTGAAGAGAAGATCTTAAGGAGGCTAGGCATCAAGGAGGTTGAGTGTTCATTGTTGAAACTCAAGCTTCCAAGAGCTAGTTGATGGTGTAAGAGCTACATCATACTCCATAGAAGGTTTCTTTGGTGCAAAGAAGATCTTAAGGAGGCTAGGCTTCAAAGAGGTTGGGTTTTCATTGTTCTTGAGCTAGGTTTGTTAAACCTAGTTTGTTCTTGTATTTTCTTTGATTGTTGTTTCCCCCAAAAGAGAAATAACAATCCCTTTGTTCAAAATCCCTCTTGTTCAAAGCAAGAAGGTAGAGGAGTAGAGTCTTTGACTTGAACCTCTATAAATTTGGTGTTCTTTCATTTCCGCAATTTATTTCTTTCAAAGAACACATCAAGTATTGGTTTAAACACTTCCATTGCAAAAAGATTCGAAAAAGAACAATACTTGTATAAATACACTATTCAACCCCCCCTTCTAGTGTGTTTCACGGACCTAACAATTGGTATCAGAGCCTAACCTTGATTGTTTGGTAGTCAAATAGCAAGGTTTGATCCTATCTAGTATGGAGGAAACACCTTATGATTGGGAATCTTTGGGTGGTGAGTCTTCTAGGACAAGAAGAAGAAGACAAGAAAATTTGATACCTTCGGTATCTAATATTCATACCAAAGTGCCAATGTTTGATGCAAATAATTACTCTCTATGGAAATCCAACATGGAGACCCATCTTAGGGGTTGTGGTTATCGGATTTGGAAAGAAGTTACAAAGGGCTCAAAGGCTCCTATTGATTATGATAATCAAACTCAAGAAGAAGAGTCACTATTTGCTATAAATGGAAAAGCTCTTGACATCTTGAATAGTTCTCTTACTCCAAATGAGAGAGCTAAGATTCAAGGTGTGCAATCGGCTCATGAAGCATGGATAAAGTTGGAAATGATCCATGAGGGCACTTCTCAAGTTAGAAAGGCAAGGAGAAGGATGTTGATGAAACAATTTTATAATTCTTCCGTCCCCAATGGTGAAAAAATCGAAGAGACTATTCAAAGGTTCACCAAACTTGTCAATCTACTTAATGCGGTGGGAAAGAGATCGAACAAGAAGATCTTAACCATCGACTTCTAAATAGCTTGGGAAGAGAATGGAATCCTAAGGTGACGGCCATTGAAGAATCAAAGGATCTTGAAACTCTTACCTTAGATGAGTTATGGAAATCTTATGACTCATGAAATTCAACTTGAGGAACAAGAGAAAAATGATCCTATCAAACAATCACCTAAGGCGTTAGTATGTGACACAGATGATTCGGATGATGAGTTTGAGCTTCTTGTAAGGAGGTTCAAAAGGTTTGCCAAGAAAAATGGAGATGAGGCTAAACGATTTATCAAAGGAACTCTATCCAAGGACCAAGATGACAAATGCTTCAAATGTGGAAAATATTGTCACTTTATGAAAGATTGTAGAGTGAAGGATTCGCACCCAAAAGATAAGAGGGCTATCTACCAAAAAAGAAGGCTCTTCAAGCGGAGGTAGCGCATTGGGATAGTCTCCTATCCGACTCCGAAGGTGACCATGATGATGACAAGGATCTTGCTCTTATAGCCATAAGTGATGATGATCTTGAAAGAGAATATTCTTGTTTCATGGCCATCGAAAATGATATGGAGGTATGCACTAGATCTTCTCATTATAGATTGCAAGATGAATTTGATGATATGATTGAGAAGAATGATTTGCTAAGTCTCAAATATAAACGTGTTAAACGAGATTTTAGGGAATGCATAATGAGTATAATGTCACACTTGAAAACAACATTGCATTGCAACTTGAATATGATATTCTTATGACCATGCATAAAGTAGTTGCTAATGAGAATTGTTGTTTGAGATATGAAAGTGAGATTCATTTGAGCACAATGGAAAAAATGTTTGAGGGCAAGCATGCTTTAAATAAGATGCTAATTAGTCAAAGAGCAAGCATTGATAAAACCGGATTAGGCTATAATGCATCTAGTGTGAGCATGAAACCTTCAACTATGCCTTTGATTAAATTTGCCAAATCAAGTAATGCATCCACGCCCTCCTTCAAAGAATCAAAACCATCTTTGAAGAAACAAAGGCATATGCCTCATAGCAAGGCAAAAGCACCCAAGGTATCAAAACCTTTGGTTAAACCCGTTGCCAAAACCTCTACCCTAGTACCAAGGAAGAACGTGCATAAACATGAATCACGGATTATGCCTACACATAAGCATCATGATCATTCTTACTCTCGAATTATGCTTACACATAAGCATCATGATCATCCTTACTCTCACAAACGTATTCCTACATGCTTCTATTGCAACAAGAAAGGGCATGTAGAAAGAGTTTGTAGAGCCAAGAGAAATACACATCTTGTATGGGTGCCAAAGGGCCAAGTGCATGTTACTAATCCTCAAGGACCCAAAACAAAAAGGGTACCAATGTCATATGTTGATTTTTTAGGTCATAGCGTCAAATGGAGAAATCAAGGGCAAAGGCGTCCAATGGGTCGTGGACATTGGGTGTTCCAACCATATGACGGGAAACAAAAGATTGTTTCATAAGATCACTATGCAAGATGAAGGAGTTGACCACTTCGGAGGTAGTAAAGGCCAAATCAAATGACATGGTAAAGTGGGTAACGATTCCTTCTCCCTTAGTGATGTACTTTATGTGGATGAGCTTAAAGTATAATTTGATAAGTGTGAGCCAATTATGTGATACAAATATGAAGTTACATTTGTGAAAACAAAATGCATTGTGAAAAAGGATGAGGTTGTTATGTTTGAGGCCTTGAGGGACAAAAACATTTACAAACTTAGCATAAATGATTTGTTTCACAAAATCTTTCATGTTTAGTAGCTAAAAATGATTTGGCACAACTTTGGCATAGACGCCTCGGACATGTTTGTTTTAAAACTTTTAAATATATTTGTGAAAATGAAAAAGTTCGAGGGCTTCCCAAAATGAATTTTGAAAAACCAAGAACTCTGTAGCACTTGTCAAAAAGCAAAGCTTGTGAAAACAAGCTTTAGGCCCAAAACAAATATTTCCACCTCCAAACCCCTACAAATGTTGCATATGGAGTTGTATGGGGATATTGGTACAAAAAGCTTGGGTGGCAAACATTACACATTTGTGGTAATAGATGATTACACTAGATATACATGGGTAATGTTCCTTGCTAAGAAAGTGATGCATGGCATGAGTTTATTGATTTATGTAGACAATTGGAAAATTACATGAATGACGCCATTAAGACAATTAGAAGTGATCATGGTGGTGAGTTTGATGGAGATTTTCAAAGATTTTGTGTATCCAAAGGATATGTACATAACTTTTCGACTCCATGAAATCCACAACAAAATGGTGTGGCCGAATGAAAGAATAGAACCCTACAAGAAATGAGTAGGGCAATGCTTAATGAGTTCGGCTTGCCAAGTATTTTTGGGCCGAAGCGGTTAATGCCGCTTGTCATGTAATTAATCATATCTATTTGAGACCATACCTAAATATGACTCCTTATGAACTTTGAAATGGCAAGTCCCCAATATTGGGTATTTCAAAGTTTTTAGTTGTAAGTGTTTCATACTTAACACTAAAGGCACTTTGGACAAGCTTGACTTCAAAGCGGATGAGGGCATATTTTTAGGCTATGCCTCAAATAATAAAGCATTTCGTGTATTTAAAAAAAAGGTGGAAGAATATTCATGTTAAGTTTAGTGAATCACTTAGTGATGAAATTAAACTTAATAAGGAACGTGAAGATGTTGAAGATAAAACTTCTCAAGAAGAAGATCTTGATATTGTTCCAAGTGTTGCTCATCAAGAAGAAATTGTTGATGAATCACCTAAAGAAAAAAACTCTTCATTGACTTAACAATTGCTCCTATTGAAGGAACTCATCCACCTAGTGTCAAAGACCAAAGTGAAACAAATAGAGATATTTCACAAGCTCCTTTTGATGATACACAAATATGGTCAATGCATCTCATTTTCCGGAAAGTGATTATGAGGAAGTTGAAGGATATGTATCCAATCTTCCTAGGTCATTTAAGTACAAAAGCTCACATCCTCATGAGCTAATTATGGGTGTATAAATCGTGGTATCACTACTAGGAGACAATATATAGAAAATGCATTTGTGTCACTTTTAGAACCTAAGAATATTAATGAAGCACTTCTTGTTTTAGCTATGCAAGAAGAGCTAAATTAAATTGAAAGAAGTGATGTTTGAGAATTGGTTTCCAAACCTTTTGATCATCCGATTATTGGCACAAAATGGGCATTTCATAATAAAATGGATGATCAAGGCAATGTCACAAGAAATAAGGCCAAACTAGTTGCTCAGGGATATCGTCAAGAAGAGGGGATTGATTTTGATGAAACATTTGCACCCGTAGTGCGGCTTCAAGCTATAAGAATGTTGTTAGCATATGCTTGTTACAAGGATTTCAAGCTTTACCAAATGGATATTAAATCTACTTTCTTGAATGGAATTATTCAAGAAAAGGTATATGTGGCTCAATCTCCCGGATTTGAACGTCATGATTCTTTACATCATGTTTATAGGCTTAAAAAGGCATTCTATGGCCTTAAACAAGCTCCTAGAGCTTGGTGTGATAGGTTGAGTAAATTTCTTCTAAATAGTGGATTTTCAAGAGGTAAAGTGGATACCATCTTGTTTATCAAAGAACAAGGTAAATATCATTTTCTTGTTCAAGTATATGGTGATGATATTTTTTTGGTGCTACTAACAATCTTCTTTGTGAGCAATTTTGCTTGCTTGATGCAAGGTGAATTTGAAATGAGTATGATGGGAGAACTCACTTATTTCCTTGGACTCCGAATCAAGCAAACTTAAGATGGAGTATACATTTCTCAAACCAAGTATACAAAAGACTTGCTCAAAAAGAACAACTTTGGTGAAGGTAGAAATGTGAACACTCCTATGAGCACAATTTTGAAACTTGACAAGGATGAAAAAGGAAAGCAAATTGAGGTAACCTTGTATCATAGCATAATTGGTAGTCTACTTTATTTGACAGCTAGTAGACCTGACATTTTGCATGCCGTATGTTTTGTGTGCCAGATTTCAAAGTGATCCTAGAGAAATGCATCTCATTGCGGTAAAACGTATATTTCGTTACCTTAGAGGAACTTTGAGGTTTGGTTTATTTTATCCTAAGAATGCATGTTTTGATCTTAGAGGTTATAGTGACTCCGACTATGCCGGAAGTCTTGTTGATAGAAAGAGCACATCCGAAACTTGTCAATTTCTTGGAGATTGTATTGTATCTTGGTTTTTCAAGAAACAAATAGTGTTGCTCTTTCTACGGCGGAATCCGATATGTTTCGGCCGCCTTATGTTGCGCACAATTGTTATGGATGTCACACACAATAAATGATTATAATGTTCATTTTTCCAAGATACCTATCTTGTGTGACAATACTTCGGCTATTAATATTGCACAAAAACCTGTTCATCATAGTCGAACTAAACATATCAAAGTGAGACATCACTCATTAGGGATTGTGTGCAAAAAAGGTTGGTTTGTGTTGAATTTGTCTCTACTAGTAACCAACAAGCGGATATATTCACAAAACTACTGACTTGTGAAGTATTTGAGTCTATTAGAAGTCGATTGGGATTACTTAACATTGATAAATGTCAAATGGTATGAAAATATAAATGCTCTCTTGATTTTAAGCACTTTATATACTTTGAAATCGCATTCATAGTCAAATTAAGCAATTCAACGAGTTCAATGACAATGCAAAGTTGAAATTTTTAAATGTTGTCAACTTAAAGCACTTCAAATGATTACTTCTATCACTCAATAGCATCAGACACTTGAAAGGCTAAAACTTTCTACAGTTGAAACTGTGATGCATTTCAAATTAAAAATGAGGGGTTACGTAAGTTTGATGTATTTGGTTGGAATAAAAAAGCCTATGGCTTGACAGGGGAAGAAATTCAAACAGAATTAGGCTTCTCTCCTTCTAAGAAACTCCAACAAATGCCTTTAGTCAAACAGGGTGTTGCTAAGGATTGTTATAGCAAAGCAACTAGAGATCCAGACAATCTGAATTTATGTGTTATTTTTCTTGTATCTTGACTAGCATGTAGTTAACTTTTAGATGGATCTTTCTAGTTGTAGTCCCTACCTATTTAACCAAAAGAACAAAAGCCATACTTGTTTTGCAAATTGTATTCATATATTTTTCACTGTGGCATTGGGCTTAGTTCTATTCCATGCTAATCTTGTGCAGCTGTAGAACCTTAATGATGCACGTCTTAAATATTTGAGATCCAAACTACTCCATGCTCAAGTTGTTACAGCATTTGAGAATGAACCTAAGATTGTTCAGTTCTCTTGGCCTTGATTCTCCTCCTTTGGTTTATATTTTTTTGATGATTTAGGGGGAGAAATGTGTTATTGTGCTGTGTGTGGTGTTGTGTTGTGAGAGGTGTTGCAGGTGGATGTTGATGTTTTTGTGATAATGGTGATGTCATTTGTTTCCTCCTCCTAGGTTATTATGCTCTGTTTTGTCAAGACTGGTATTGAAGTACTTGATGGTAGTTGTTTCACTAAATCACTTGCTATGCTATGTCTTTAATTAACATATGCAATGAAGTGTTTTATGATATTTTTCCTCAGTATAAATCATTTTTGATGTTATGAAATAAAGTTATTCTCTGAGGAGTGCATATAGTAAGGGGGAGCATAAGATGCATCTAGTGAGGGGGAGCTTATTGTGAAATCATCAAAAAGAGGGATTGTTAATGCAAGAATATGGTTTTGATGATTTGCACACAAGACGAGAGAAGGTTCAAAAACAAGTGTGTTTGAAATATCTTTAAATAATAGGAAAAAAATGTCTTCTGAGAAATCAAACGCTCTATGGAGCGCTACTTCTGAGGACAGAAAGTTTGAAATTGAGCCTAATAGCGCTCTAACATGTTAGAGAAATAAAACGAACTTGTTTAAGGAGCTTGAGAAATCAAACGCTCTATGGAGCGCTACTTCTGAGGACATAAAGTTTCAAACTGAGCCTAATAGCGCTCTAACAGATCATAGAAATAAAACTAACTTGTTTATAGAGTTTCAAACGCTTTATCGAGCGCTTCAGCTTTAAATTATGATATTAAGCCTTCAGGACAGAAAGTTTCAAACTAGGCCAAATAGCGCTCTATCAGGAAGACAAATGAGGTTATTAAAGTTTCGAACGCTCTATTGAGCGCTACATTCACGAAGTCGGATGCGCGAAGAACTGAAGTAACTTTCTCTCTCTCCTGTACTTTATGTTTGACAAAAAGCACTTTTTGTATTCCCTATGCTATCATGACTTTTGTGGCTACTTTTTGAATTACAAATCCTTGGTTGGTGAGAATATCTTACTATTTTAAGCTTTATGCACAAGACTTCCTCAAGAAGTTTTGACTTCTTCCAAGAAGCAATTTTCAAAAGTGATGAGGTGTCAACATACCATTGGATGTCTTCTCCCAATCTTCTCTCTCTCTCTCCCCTTCTCCTCCAACAGTTAGAAGCTCTTCCTTTAAGGCTTTGAAGACTCATTTTTGAAGACTAACTTTCTACCTCAAGCTCTCAAGTCTTCATTTGTATTTTGCTCTCAAAATCATTGTAAAATTACTTTATTGTTGAGAGTGTGTGATTGTAAAGGAGAAGAGGTCTTCTTCTAAGTGAGGATTGTGAGGAGCAAGATCTAGATTGTTGGTCAAGAAGCAAGGGAGCTTCTTGTTGGGCGAAACTCAAGCTTCCTAGAGCTAGTTGATGGTGTTGGAGCAACATCATTCTCCATAGAAGGCTTTTTTGGTGAAGAGAAGATCTTAAGGAGGCTAGGCATCAAGGAGGTTGAGTGTTCATTGTTGAAACTCAAGCTTCCAAGAGCTAGTTGATGGTGTAAGAGCTACATCATACTCCATAGAAGGTTTTTTTGGTGCAAAGAAGATCTTAAGGAGGTTAGGCTTCAAAGAGGTTGATTTTCATTGTTCTTGAGCTAGGTTTGTTAAACCTAGTTTGTTCTTGTATTTTCTTTGATTGTTGTTTCCCCACAAAAGAGAAATAACAATCCCTTTGTTCAAATCCTTTGTTCAAGCAAGAAGGTAGAGGAGTAGAGTCTTTGACTTGAACCTCTATAAATTTGGTGTTCTTTCATTTCCGCAATTTATTTCCTTCAAAGAACACATCAAGTATTGGTTTAAACACTTCCATGGCAAAAAGATTCGAAAAAGAACCATACTTGTATAAACACACTATTCAACCCCCCCTTCTAGTGTGTTTCACGGACCTAACATGGCCCTCTTGCACTTGCGAATGGAGGAATCGGATTGGGAAAACCAGCGAGGTTGGCTATAATTTGATGGAAAACTTTAGTTGCAATTCAATGGTAAGAAAAAATACATATAATTTGATAGAATACGAAATTAAATGTTAGTTAAGATAGAATATTTGATTGATAAAGATAAGATATTGATTGATAAGATCTTATTAATTTGGTAACAAATAGTTGTTATCTCAAGATCAGATCAAATCATCTCCTGATAGCACAGTGTAAACACTATATGATTGTATCGTACGAGAAGGTGTGAATCAATGAAATTTCATTCCTAAATTCTGACATAATTCACGTGTTCTTTTCTTCTCAAAGCTACAATATTTTTAATGGAACTCAGCTACAGCCACTTAAATTAGGTTTTATTGATCTAAAAAGACATATCCTTTGGTAAATATATAAATGGTATATCAATTCGAACACAATTATTTCCATAGCCGACATTTATTCATGTGACAACATAAACTCGACAGGAATCTCTACATAGTGCATTATCTAATGGATAGTATCCGCTATCGATATTTGAATTTGAGACAACATATATATATATATATATATATATATATATATTGTGCAATAATTTGATATAATTTATCTTCTTCTATATCAGAAGATTGTTCACAACATGTTTCTCCTCTATTACAAGGACCACATTCTTCTTCTGAAGAATATATACTATCATCTTCAATTCTCATTATATCTTCTGAATTCTCAGAAGATTGATATGACTCCGTTTCTGAGCAATTATTCACCCAGAATCTCTAATAAAACAAACTAATAAAACAAAGTAATAAAAACAAACATAAAAACAAACAAAACAACCAATCATTATTAAACAATTTATTAAACAATTTATTCAAAGGCTCAGGATAACTTTACATAGATAATCTGGCATTGGAATCTATTCCTAATCTCTCAGTACGCAGTCTTGCCCTTAAAACGCCATTAACTTAATCGGCTAAAACGGGCTCCCGCAAATTCGAGAAACTAAAATAGATCCAGCCTGATCACATCTATAACCTCACCTTCAAGAACAAATTATTTAAAAAATTTTTTATTTTATTATTATATTATTTATTTTATTTATTTTATATTATATTTTTTTTTTTTCACCGATCAATCCTCCATCACAGAGCTTACAAATCCAGACATCCCAGAAGGGATTAAGGGCATGAACACCCCCTGGCACACTCATGATGTATATGATCGTTGTTCATTACCATATCAAATAAATTAATCATACAGCATAGTTCAACACATAAATTCTTAGCCTTTCATTAGGCTAAGTTCAAAACAAAACTGAAATAAATAAATAAAAAAAGAAGAAAGAAAGAAATATACCTCAAACTGAAAGACTCTAAGCAATGCACGAACAATTCTTCCAAATTTTTATTCACAAAGAGTTGTACAAAAAACAGAAAGAGAATATCTGAAAGGTGTCTTTACAAATGGGGGATGGCCCTTTTTATAGGCAGAGTCCCGGACTTCAAATCTATTCTAGACTAAAACTCAAATGAAATGTAAATGAAATTTACATGAAATTTACATGAAATTGAAATTTACAATAATGGCCAATATAATGCCAAAAAGGAATAATGTCCTTTACAAAAAGTTGACATGATAGGACCCATATGTCTACCATTATTTGTCTTTAGCCAATTTCTTTATCAATTTGTTGACGAATATTTTTCATCATTGCATCCACCATTTGTTGCATCTGATCATCATCATCTTCTCATCTTGAGATTCTCCAGCTAATACATCTTATCTTGATATGTACCAGACATAGATACATCTGAACAACTAGAATCATTATCCTTCTGAAGATTTCATTAAATCTTTCTTAATTTCTTCGAATATGAAGATATAATTTCTTCCTTAGAGATTTATAAATCTCCTTTAACCATCTTCATTTTTTGCATCATTGTTGAAATGGGCTAGAATGATCTTTCCGTTCCTCCATTTGAGTTTGATATATTATCAAAGTTTTTTGGATATGATCCAATGTTTGTTGTCCTTCAACAATTCCTTCTTCAGTCTATTAAGCATTTTCTTCCAGAATTTTGTATAAAAAATTCTTCTTAATGACGGAATTTTGTTGGGTATATCCAACTCTCACTTCCCATTTCCAAATCCATGGTATCCCAAATTCCATAAAGAAATGTAATGTATTCATGCCTGTAATTAGGCTTCTTTCATTCTGAGCCTCTATTATGGCTGGTGAAATTTCAATCCATTGAGTATATAAACTCTTGTATGGTTCAGGAAGAATATTTATTGACGGACCATATGAGGACCACCATTGGTATAACCAATTTGGTATTTCTTGTTTATATACCTCAGGACATATCCTGAAAAACCAAGAATGCTTCCTTTTTGGATTCTCATATAAGAAAGCTTTATGAAATGCTTCAACATAATCCCAGTAATTATATTTGACTGGAACTTTAACTTCTGGGTGTATAAACTCCTTTTCTTTTAGGGTAGATATTCCCCATGAATCAGCTGATATAATCTGCTTTATTATTACCTTGCTGAAATTATAAACAGCAGAATTAGCAGTTGTAAAATGAGTAATTTCACAGGATTCTGTGATTTTGAGTATAGACTCATAATATCCTCTGTTCTTATAAGAAGCTGCAGTGTATGACACTGTGTCCAAATATCTTTGTAATAAAATCCATGGTTGATCTTTCCATTTAAGATCCTTTTGTTCCAAAAGTAATATACTTTCAGAATGTGAATTTTGATCATAAACTTCATCAGTTTCTTCTGTTACCATTGTAACATAGGAAGGTTTATTATCCTCCTTCTTTTGAGAAGCTTTATAAGCTAAAAATTCTTTATATAACTTATCATCATTTTGAGTATTACTCGAAGATGAAGATGCAATATTCGCAGAAATTAATTTCTGTTGACCAATTTGGCCAAGAATTTCACCACTCTTCCTCCTCTATTAGAGTAGGTTCCTCGTCCTCTCCTATTAGAGGGACTTCCTCTGCCCCATTGGGACATATCTGCAAAATGAGAGATATTAGTCATTAATATATTCTCTTGTAAGAAAATCAGGGAGACTATTATCTGACCCTTTCTTGTATTGAATTTCAAAATCAAAGGGTGCCATATGAGCCTGCCATCTTGCAAACATCTGCTTAGAAACATCATGTTTAAAATCTTTATTAAACATAAATTTTGCTGCTTGACAATCAGTTTTTATAATAAACTTTTGATTATATAAATCGTCTTGAAATTTAAGAACACATTTCACAATAGCAAGAATTTCTTTTGCTATAGTAGCATAATTCTTTTGACTATTAGTCCATTTTCCTGAATGAAATCTAACAAGATATTCTTGTTTCTCAATAGGTGAAATTTGTTTTAGAATACCTCCATATCCTATATCTGAGGCATCTGTTTCTATAATTTTTTCCCAATTTGGGTTTGCTAACATCAAACAAGGCAAATGAGTTACCTTTTGCTTAATTACCTGAACTGCTTTAGTATGATCTTCAGTCCATGGTTTAACATTTTTCTTCAACCTGTCATATTATATAGCAGTATCTTCTGCCAAGTTCTTATAATAAGGAGAAATATAATTTAACTTCCTAAAAATCTCTGTAATTGTGTTTTATCCAGAATATTATCTGGAAATTTAGAAGCAAATTCTATACTCCTATTTATAGGAATAATTTTTCCCTTTTCTATATTATGTCCTAAAAATCTTATTTTTGTCTGAAATAATAACATTTTAGGCCTAGAAATAACTAAACCATTTTGAATAATTATTTTCTTAAATATATTCAAATGTTTAAAATGTATTTCAATATTCTTAGAAAACACCAAAATATCATCTATATAAACTATAATAAAATCACTATAAGGAATAAAAATATCATTCATAATATTCTGAAATTCAGAAGGTGCATTTTTCAATCCAAATGGCATTACATTCCATTCATAATGTCCTATTGGAACAGTAAAAGCTGTTTTGTATGTATCAGATTCATTTATTTGAATCTGCCAATATCCTGATTTTAAATCAAATTTAGAAAAAATAAGTGCTTCATTTAGCCTATCCAATAAATCTTTTTATTCGGTATAGGATACCTGATCCATTTTAAAACCTTATTTAGGGTTTATAATTTATTACTAATCTTGGAACCCCTCTCTCTTGTTCTGAATGCTTATTTACATAAAAAGCAGTACAAGACCAAGATGACTTTGAGGGCTTAATTAATTTTTTATCTATTAAAGAAGATATTTCTTTCTTACATAATTCTAAATATTCAGAATTCATTTGACAAGGTCTTGCCTTCGTCGGAATTGTTTTTCATCAAACTTCTTCATATGGAAGAGAAACTATATGTTTTTTCCTATCCCAAAAAGCATTAGGATGATCATTACATATTTGTAATGAAAACTCATTCTGCAATAGTTTGATTTTATCCTGTAATTTAGGATTTTGTAATTTTTCTTCTATAGTTAATATCGTAATTTCTTGTCTTAAGAAATTTATTTGATTTTCTTTTGCTTTTACAGATTCTGTAAAATTATTTATAAACCTTGTTAAAGGTTCTGCAATAAATTTAAAAGTAATGTCTTTTCCTTTGAAATTTCCTATAAAGCCTGTCTATCAATATTTTTAATAGGAAATAACTTTTGTAAAAATGGTGTACCAAGTATTACTTGGTTAGTAATATTTTTAACTAATAAAAAACTAACAGGAATACATACCTGATCTTTACATACATAAGCTTGAGGAAGCTTATAATTAATATGTAATTTCTGCCCACTAGCAGAACTTAATGAATGTGTAGTTTTTTGAAAATATCTAGTAGGTATTAACCCTTCTTGAATACAATTCAAATCTGCACCACTATCAATTAATGCAACTAATTCCTTACAAAATTTATCATCTATTAATAAGTTAATTTTCACATACCATTTTTGTGAAGTAACAATTTCTAATATAGACAAATATTTTTGATCATCTAGTCCTTCTAAAATATTTTCAGAAGGTTCAAAAAGAATTTCTTTCCTTTTTCAAGTTTATGAACTCTTTCTTCTAATAACAAATTATTTTGTTTTATTTATTTCTTGTTTTAGATTATTAATCTCAATTATTAATTCTGCAATTCCTACAGATTCTTTTTTTTATTTCTTTGAGACATTTGTCTCTTAACCTCTGATAATGTATAAGGTTCTGTTTGTTCTATTCTTTGAATATTCTTGGTATAGAAGACTCAGCTTCTCCTTTATTACTGATATAAGATATAATCTTTTGTTTTACTTGAGAATCATCTATTATTTTAACAATCTAAAATATCATTTGTCAAAACATTAATTTCTAAATCATGAAATTGTGAAATAATTTGATATAATTTATCTTCTTCTATATCAGAAGATTGTTCACAACATGTTTCTCCTCTATTACAAGGACCACATTCTTCCTCTGAAGAATATATACTATCATCTTCAATTCTCATTATATCTTCTGAATTCTCAGAAGATTGATATGACTCTGTTTCTGAGTCTGAATTTAATAAAATGTTTAATAAAACATCTTTTAAATTATTATCTTCTAAACTATTAATTTTTTCTTTACCCAACATGTATTTGCCTTATGGCCTGGGCGTCCACATTTTTTACATATTATATATGATTTATAAGATTTTTATATTCTTTAGATTTTTTACCATATTCTTTTTGGTATTACCAATATCTTCCTTATAATTATCTTTCATTCTTTTCTTTTTCTCTCTTCTCTTTTATTTTTTTTTGAAATTTATGAGAAGATTGAAATTTCTTATTCTTTTTATTATCACTTTTATCTAAGTGATCTTCTAATCCAAATTGAGCACAAAATTGACCCAATTGTCTTTTTTCATTCAAAGAATGTTTTTTTATTTGTTGATTTAGCTTAATTTCATTACACAAGGCTAAACCTTCTTGGATACAAGTTCCTATTAACTTGCCATAAGTATAATATCATAATTTATACTTACTTCTCCTTTGCGAAGATTCTTTCGAACTCTTTCTGCAAATAAAGGAGGTAATCCATCTATAAACTTTGATTTCCAATGAGTACTATTAGACTCTGGAAGTTCCATTACTCTACTTAAAAATGTATCTTTATACCACCTGAATGAGGTAAGTGTTCTACATCTTAGATTTTGTAATAAGTTCTAAGAGTCTCAGAATTATCAGACCATCTGCCTGTAAAATGTTCTATTATATTAATTATAAGAGTATAAACTATATTCTCAGTTTGTACTCCATCTTCTACCTTAATATTATTAAATATTTCTGCTTTACTTTGGGGAGATAAATAATTATCCCACCAACCTTTTAATTGGCCTGTAAATCCTGATATTAACATATTGGCTACTACTTTATCAGAATTATTATTTGTTTTACAAATTGTACTATACATTAACATTCTATGGACAACATTATATCTGTCTCTCTGTAAATCCATCTATGTTCCATTCATAATAGATCTCCCATGATATGAATTTTTATATATTCTTCTTCTTCAAGTAATATATCTTGAGGAGTAGGTCTTGGATAATAATATTTCCTTTGAGTTGGCCTATCCGCAAATTTATATCTTAATTTATTTATCTCATCATCTATTATTTTAGGATGATTTTCTTTATCACTCATTAATTCTTCAAATTCTTCTTCAAGAGTACTTAATTTAAGATTTTTAAATTTATCTTCTAATCTTTCTAAATCAGTAGTTGATTTTAATTTAAAATCTTTTATATCTGGAGGAGGTTGAATAGTAGGAGCAGCTATTATGCTCTTACTAGTACTGGCTATATTTGTAGCTTGTACTTTATTATTTATTTGTTTTACATATGATAAAATATTATCTATCTTAGTATTTATATCTTTTAATTGTTCTCCTAACACAACCATATAAATTACTATAATTTTGTTGTGTTAATATCATATTAATATGAGCAATTGTAAGAAAGAGTATTATTGTCTAATAATTTTTGAAAAGCAGTAAAATGTCTTATTTCATTTTCTTTTCCAATCTGAAAAGGTTGTTGTGGTGGAAATACAGTATGGAGTATTTTACCATTCATATTATAATCTCTTTCTATAACAGAGATAATACTATAAATGTAATTATTCAAAAACCAAGGCACAAATGGTATAACTTGGTTTTTCTGAGAAAGATCCTTATAATATTTTTCCTGAAAATATAATTTATCTTGATTATTAAAATTACCAAAAAACCAATTTCTAAATGGTTCCCATTTTTGTAAATAAAATTCTTTATTTATCTCCTGTCTTGCTGGAGATCCTTTTCTAAAATCTATATTTGTTTTTAAATTCATATTGAAAAATTCATTTCTGATTCGGTTATTTCCGGTTCATGATTCTTATGAATTCCTCTCACTATATTCTGCTCATTTATTCTTATTTCATCTATTGATGCAGGATATTCTTCTCTAATTTGAGAAGTTGAAGCCCTCGAAGGACTTGTTACTTATATTCAATTGGAGATATATAATAATGTGAAGATCTGCTTTAGAAAGACTAGATCTTGTCTTGTAATCTATTGTATTTTTATTATCAAATTTTATTTGTACAGTTCCTTCCTCAGACTGTGTAATATCAATTGGATTATTATCCACATATGATTTTGAAGGGACTGATGCTTCCATTATCCAATTTTCTGGAAATTCAATTTCTTCCCATCTAATTTTTCTCCTAGTAGTTATATTAGATTTTCCAAAATTAGTTTCTATTTAATTGTTTCATTTATTGGTCTATCCATAATCTTACATCTAGGATTATATGTAACCAATGGTTTATAATATATTCTATAACAAACACATATAACCTCTGATCCTGGTTTATAATCATAACCATGAGTTTTAATATTCAAAGTTAATGCATCACAAACATTAACATCTGATAAAGATAATCTTAGATTAGGATATATATTAAAATATACTGGACCATGAGCCAGTGATGATTGTATAATACCAATCAAAGATTTTTTCCAATTATTATTCCTACCATCTCTTAAAGCTGCTATAAAGCTTTCTGGTAAACCTTCTAAGGTTAAAGGTTTAAAAGCTATTTGAACTAAACCTATATGTATAAATTTATAATTAGATTTATATCTACTTAATTCTCTATCATTAAGTAGTCTTATCATCATATCATCTTTATTAATAGATAAAGTTGACTCAGTAGTTTTAACTACTTGTTTAATTCCTAATTTTTCAAATGTACCTAATTGATAAACTATTTTATAGTCTACCTTAGGAATTGTCCATTTATTCAAGAGATCTATATTGTGAGGAATATTGTATTCTTCTTCAATACTGTTTTGAACAGTATCTTCATTCTTGATTATATTCATCAAGAGATTACGTGTTGAACTTTACTATATGATAATTATTTTCCATGGCTCTGATACCAATTATTCACCCAGAATCTCTAATAAAACAAACTAATAAAAAAAGTAATAAAAACAAACATAAAAAAACAAAAAACACCAATCTTATTTAACATTTATTTCTCTTCCATATGAAGAAGAGTTCGATGAAAAGACAATTCCGACGAAGGCAAGACCTTGTCAAATGAATTCTGAATATCTAGAAATATGTAAGAAAGAAATATCTTCTTTAATAGATAAAAAATAGAACAACTAGAATCATTATCCTTCTGAAGATTTCTCATTAATCTTTCTTAATTTCTTCGAATATGAAGATTAATTTCTTCCTTAGAGAGATTTATATAATCTCCTTTAACCATCTTCATTTTTTGCATCATCTGTTGAAATGGGCTAGAATGATCTTTCCGTTCCTCCATTTGAGTTTGATATATTATCAAAGTTTTTGGATATGATCCAATGTTTGTGTCCTTCGACAATTCCTTCTTCAGTCTTATTAAGCATTTTCTTCCAGAATTTTGTATAAAAAATTCTTCTTAATGACGGAATGTTTTGTTGGGTATATCCAACTCTCACTTCCCATTTCCAAATCCATGGTATCCCAAATTCCATAAAGAAATGTAATGTATTCATGCCTGTAATTAGGCTTCTTTCTTCTGAGCCTCTATTATGGCTGGTGAAATTTCAATCCATTGAGTATATAAACTCTTGTATGGTTCAGGAAGAATATTTATTGGCGGACCATATGAGGACCACCATTGGTATAACCAATTTGGTATTTCTTGTTTATATACCTCAGGACATATCCTGAAAAACCAAGAATGCTTCCTTTTTGGTCTCATATAAGAAAGCTTTATGAAATGCTTCAACATAATCCCAGTAATTATATTTGACTGGAACTTTAACTTCTGGGTATAAACTCCTGTTCTTTTAGGGTAGATATTCCCATGAATCAGCTGATATAATCTGCTTTATTATTACCTTGCTGAAATTATAAACAGCAGAATTAGCAGTTGTAAAATGAGTGATTTCACAGGATTCTGTGAATAATTACATATATATATATATATAGATATATACATATATATATATTACATATATTATATATACATATAGATATATATACACTAAATATATATATATACACAATATAATCATATATATACACACACACATATATATCCACACAGATTCTAAGGTACATATAGAGCCGGAGTTTCGCTGGAAACGAACTCTCTATCCTTTGGGATGCGGGTATTGTTTGTCTGTCTCTCACCCTCCCCAGACCCTAACGATAGCTTTTACCGTTGTTGGGATATGCTGGGTAGTGTTGTTGTTGTTATATATATCACAAGTATGCAATATGTGTATATGTTGTGTGATACATATATATTTATATGCATATATATATATGTGTGTGTATGGATATATATATATGTATATATATATATATAATATATTGTGTGTATTATTATATATATATATATTATATATGAAAAAGAAAAGAAACAACGACACAACATCATCTCATTGCCTTAAGACTCTTGACTATGGCGAGGTATAGGGGGTTGGATGTACGCAACCATAACCACATGTTAGAAACACACAGAGATTTTATCTCGATGATCCATAATGAAAAAGAAAAAGAAAGAGAAAGATATACCAATAACATCAGCCGCATTTTGGCCATTGCTAACCTCCCAGTTGCACATTTGGAAAATCAATACCATAAGGAAATAATTTGATTTAGACTGAGTAAAAAATATTGTTATTGCCATTGTCTAACAAAGAGTCCCAAAATAGAACACACTGGGAATTTGTGGTCCCCATGCACACAGGTCTGCAATTTAGCATAACTACTGTCAACAAAAATTGAAACATTTCATTAAACCCTAAGGATGTTGGGATTTTTGACAACATTCTGATAATAAGTGTTTGGGTTCAGTGGTGTTGATATATTTCTTTTGTAAACTCTGAAGCAAATTTATAGACACTACTGGTTAACGTGGCTTTAATTATTTTGGCCTAATCTAATTGAAATTTTTAATCCCGAATTCATAAAGTCAATTCATCAATAAACCTTATTTCACTGGGTTTGACTTTTCTGTTGTCTTAATTTATTAGATCTCCCTATTATCAGCATGTTTTTTTTATATTTTAGGATAGAGGCATAAACACCACAAAAAAATTTCGTTTACCGACGAAAAATCAACGACGAACCACGGTTCGTCGGTGTTGTGTCGGTATTTGCGATGCATTTGCGATACACCGCATTTTCTCGTCGTTAATTGCGTCGAAAATACGATGAAAAGCATTGTCGCTAACAAAAAAGTAGTCAGGTTAATACTTGCGTTTTAATTTCGTCGGTGTTTGTGTCGGTAATTCGTCGCTACTCTGTGTGTTTTTCGTCGCTATTAGTTTGTAGCGTTACGTCGCTATATCGTCGCTATTGTGTCGCTAAAATTCCAAACACGGATAAAATAAATTCGTCGGTGAGTAGGTTCTTGGCGTTGTGTATCTTCGGTTTTTTTGTCGATGAAACCCGCATGTCGCAAATGTTTTGTTTTACTTTTCGTTCGTATTCCAATTTGGTCGTTGTGTCGTCGCAGATTCGTCGAGGATTACACACGTGTATAATTATGAAAAAAGAAAGCGGTGATTGGAAAAAAAATTATTAATTTAATAATAAAAAATTTACATTATGAAACGAAAAATTAAAAAAAAGAAATTTAAAGAGAGGCGGAGAGGGGCCGTTCACTCTTCGTCATCGGAAGAAAGAGTGGCCGCCACATTCTCTGCGAACTCTTTGAGGAGACGCTTCAGCTTGTAATATCTGAATTTCAACTTCCGCAGCCTTCTAGTCATGCTGTGCAGTTGCCTCGATTGCTGCTGCATGTTTGCTATCAGCATACGGTAGTCGATATCCTGTTCCGGCATTTGTTCTTGAGCATCCTCTCGCGGTAGTGGGCCATACACAGATATGGAACCCTCCCGCTCAACCGATGGTGGTTGAGGAGGAGGCCCTTGTGGAGGGGCACTGTTTGCCCCTCCACCACGCCTTGGGGTTCTTCTAAAACGACGCGGCATATTTTGATGTTTTATAACTTGTATGTGTGTATATGTGCGGATGTTTGGGGTATAAATAGGTAAATTTAGCGACGATATAGCGACGAACTTTGCGACGAATTTTTTCGACCGTTAACCAAGATGGGAAATATGTGCGGGTGTGACGCTTCGTGCAAATTAGCGACGAATTAGCGACGTAATATGTGCGGGTGTGAACGCTTCGTGCGGATTAGCGACGTAATATGGTGCGGGCATGACGGTTTCGTCGAATTAAGCGACGAATTAGCGACGAATAAGCGACGTAAATTTATCGTACGTTGTAACCATTGGGAACTGAACCGGACACTGCGGAATAGCGACGCATTAGCGGACGCCGTAGCGACGAAATGCGTCGAATGGTGTGAAGAGACGTCGTGCGTCGAGAGTTCGTCGGTAAAAGCGTAGCTAAATTCGTTGGTATGTGTGTTTGTTTGTTTCCGGGATTTGTGTTTCTTGGGCGTTGCTGAGCGTCGCTAAGTCGTCGGTATTGTGTTTCTTGGTCGTCGCTGAGCGTCGCTAAGTCGTCGGTATTTGTGTTTGTTTGTTTCCGGGATTTGTGTTTCTTGGTCGTCGCTGAGCGTTGCTAAGTCGTCGGTATTTGTGTTTGTTTGTTTCCGGGATTTGTGTTTCTTGGTCGTCGCGGTCGTCGCAATATCGTCGCTAAGACGTCGGTAATATTGCAGCCTGAGAACCATAAAAATATCTTTCTTCTTCTTCTCTTCTCCCATTCTTCTCTCATTTCAAACACATAAATCATCACTTTTGAACGAAAATATAGAAGGAAGATATCTTATTGTGTTGAATTTTGATGTTTTCCACCACTGAGAAAAGATAGCTGCTGTTATTTTGAAGGTATAGCGAGAAAATGGATCCGAGGAGGAGCGATAGAAAGTGGATGTACGAGAGAGTAAACAACGGGGGAGTGGAGTTTTAGATTTGTTGAAGGTCTCGAAGAATTTATGGATTTTGCGACGAGTAATGAAAGTGGAACGCAGATTAGATGTCCGTGTAAGAAATGCAAGAACCGTAAATATATGCATCCGGTTGACGTGAGGGTTCACTTATTGAAACAAGGTTTCGTGCACAATTACCATACATGGTACTGCCACGGCGAATATGAGGGGGCGTCTACATCTGCAACTGTACACGTCAAAGGGGGCCCCGGTCAGGTTGATGCCGAAGAAATAGGCGAGGGATCTCACAACCCATACATGCAGATGGTGCAAGACGCAGCCGCCGGCGTATTTACGGGAGAGCAGTACTTACAAATGCAGGATCCGGATGAACAACCACATATATTCGTGGAGGAAGATCCGAACCCTCAGGCGAGACAGTTTTTGAGATGCTGAACATCGCCAACACGCCGCTGTATCTCGGTTGCTGTAGTCACACACAGATGTCCATGATCGGTCGGATGACGAGCATGAAGACAGAGCACCACAGGACGGAGAGATTGTACGATGCCCGAAGGGAACACAATGGTCGACAGTTTTTATTCGACGAAGAAACAGCTTCAGACGTTGGGATTGCCGGTTCAGAAGATCGATTGTTGTTCAGAGGGGTGCATCATATACTGGGTCATCAACGAGGATAAAGACAAGTGCATGGTCTGTGGGACACGCAGGTGGAGAACGAACAAAAGAAACCGGAACGTGCCAAGAAAGCAATTCTACTATTTACCTCTCGACCCTAGACTGCAGAGGCTCAACGCATCCGGTGCCACAGCTAGCCAGATGAGGTGGCACGCGGAGCACTACACGAAAGACGGTGAGATGTGCCATCCATCTGACGGCGAAGCTTGGAGGACGTTCGATGCGACACATCCGGGTTTTTCGTCGGAGACAAGGAACGTTAGGTTGGGGTTATGCACCGACAGGTTCAACCCGTTCGGACAGTCGGGAGAGCAATATTCGTCGTGGCCTGTAATCGTGACGCCGTACAATTTACCACCTTGGATGTGCATGAAGAAGCTGTACATGTTCTTGACTGTGATCGCACCGGGGCCTAGGAATCCAAAACAGAAGATCGACCTATACCTGCAGCCATTGATACATGAGCTAAAGTGGTTGTGGGAGTTTGGCGTGGAGACGTTCGATGTATCGATCAAACAAAACTTCCAGCTACGCGCTGTGCTGATGTGGACCATCAGCGACTTCCCGGCTTATTCTATGTTGTCGGGTTGGAGCACAGCGGGGAAATACGCTTGCCCTTGCTGCATGAAGCAAGCGAAGACGATGTCCCTTGAAACATGGACGTAAGATTTGCTGGTTCGACAGCCATAGGAAGTTCTTGCCCAGACGTCATTTGTACAGAAAGAGCGTGACGGCGTTCATGCCTGGCATCGTCGAGAAGGACACGAAGCCCGAGCTTCTCACGGGTGCGGAGGTGTTGGAGGAGATAGACAGTTGTGGATTCGTGGGGGTCGCTGATGATCCGGACTGCAGCCACAACGCATACCTGGCCCGTGACTGTATCGAGTGGAAGAAGAGAAGAATATTCTGAGAGCTTCCGTATTGGAAGAGCAATATGATCTGACACAACCTGGATGTCATGCACATTGAGAAGAACGTGTTTGACAACATTTTCAATACGGTGCTGAATGTGCCTAGAAAAACGAAAGACAATTTGAAGGCACGACTTGATATGCACGACCTCAATATGCGACTGAAGCTGCATCCCGTTGGCACATCCTACATGCTGAAGTCCTCTTACACGCTGAATGCGGAGAAGGTCAGTGCGTTGTTAGCGTGGCTGGGGACGGCTAGATTTCCTGACGGCCATGTTTCGAACCTGTCAAAAAACATCGACGTGAATAAACGCGGTTTGCACGGGATGAAGAGCCACGACTGTCACGTGTTCATGCAACGGTTGATGCACATTGCATTCCGCGAGCTGCTTCCAACCAATGTATGGGAAGCACTTACCGAGATGAGTCTGTTCTTCAGATGTCTTATATCCACGAGACTCAGGGCGGATGCTATGTCAAGGCTGGAGGGCAAAATCCCATTGATCATTTGCAAGCTGGAAACTGTATTCCCTCCGGCCTTCTTTGATTCAATGCAACACCTGCCAGTTCATCTACCATACGAGGCACGCGTTGCTGGTCCTGTTCAGTACAAGTGGATGTATCCGTTTGAGAGGTACTCTTATTTATTACATGACGTTCTTATGTGTCTAAGCGCAAGCATTTGAACATTCCCTATATGAACAGATATCTCAGGCATTTGAAGCTGAACATCAAGAACAAGGCGAAAGTCGAGGCCTCGATGTGCAATGCCTACCTGACGGAGGAAGCCTCGACCTTCGTGTCTCATTACTTCGATCCATATGTCCCGTCGAGGTGCAGAGATGTTCTCCGGAACGACGACGGCATTTCCAGATCCGGTTTCCTCCCGATATTCACACATCCGATCAGATTTCACGGACAGGGAAAGGAAATGATATTGGGGGACAACGAGCTGAAGATTGCTCATTCTTATGTTCTGCGCAACTGCCGTCAAGTCGACCATTTCCAGAGGTATAAATGATATCCACTTTTAATTTTTAAATATCTTGCGCTACTCTATCCATTATATTACAAAGATATATGGGGTACTCATTCGTAATTTGCTTCAGCTTGTTCGTTGATTTATTGCAACACCGTTCACCGGGTATATCGAGCGATGCAATTACCAATGAGTTAGATGCCAAGTTTGCTGATTGGTTCAGGTGGCATGTAAGTTTACATATTTGCCGGTTACGTGTACGTCATGTGATACACATTTATTGCCCCGCTGATGTATACTTACTTGTCGTTTACAGGCGAGCAAAGGTCATCTGGCTGACGATGAATACGGTTACATTCTGACACCAGTAGCCGAGGGTCCATTGAACAGAGTCACGCGCCACGATATGTGTTTTGTCAATGGTTATAGATTCCACACAGTCTCCCATACCAGCCGAAAATCGTCGGAGAACAGCGAAGTGTGTGTCAAGCGGTATGACAATAGCCCGGACGAGGATGACTTCTACGGCTACCTTACTGACATCATTGAGGTCGAATATCCCGTATTGCCTATAAAGCGGGTGGTGCTATTCAAATGCGAATTGTACGATCCAACTCAGGAAGGTTATCGCGCTGGCACAAAGGTTCACGACCGATACAAGTTGGTAGACATACACCAAGGGCGACGGTACAGAAAGTATGATCCATTCGTTTTGGCTAGTCAAGCGTCCCAGGTGTACTATCTATCGTATCCAACAACGAGGATGAATGCGAGCTCAAAACACTGGCGAGCCGTGTGCAAAGTGAAATCGAGCAAGTTTGATGTCAGTATACAGCCAGGTTCAGATGGCATGGATGCCGCATTTCAAGAAGAAAACCCGCCCGTTCTGGATACGACACATGTTGAACTGCACAACCTCCCTCTAAATGACCCCAACGGCGGTTTCATCGAAATTCATCTCAACATACAACCGCCTGACAATATTGAAGATGTAGGTGAAGACGAATACGAGGATGAAGAGGACGACGAGCATGTAGATGAAGATGAAAATGAAGATGAAAATGAGGATGAAAATGAAGATAAAAATGAAGATGCGTATGAGGATGCGGATGACAATGAAGATTGAGGTTAGTCAAAATTTTTATGTACCCCATTAGGCAAAAGTGTGTATGTGTTGATGTACTTATACACATGTATATACATAATGTGTGTCTGTAAGTACTTTATATTTTGTATTATTTTTTTCAATACTGATGGCACCGACGAGTTACCGACGAAACGTGTCGTCGCAAATTTGAATTAGCGACGACACAGTAATAGCGACGAACTTCCGTCGCTATGTCGTCGCAAAATTTCGAAGTAAAAGCTGAAAACCCCCTTCTTCTTCCCCATTTCTTCCCCACGATTTCTTCCCACCCCCCACGGCGAAATCCCCTCTCCTCCCCCGACGAAATCCCATTTCTTCTCCGGTGACCTCCCTTCTCCGGTTAGTTTTTCTTCCTATTTCGTTTTAATGATTTTAATTAGTTATATTTCGTTTTATACATATATACACTACACACGCACACTACATATATATACATTATATATATATAAACACGCACATATACACACACTCGGTGTATTTTATAAAATATATATGTAGATACATACATATAAATGTATACGTGTATAGATCTACATATGTATATACGGATCTACATATATATATGGGTATATATGTATGTATGTATAGATGTGTAGATGCATATATATAAACACATGGTTTTGTTTAAAAGTGTATATATATATATACGGTTTTTGATATATACATATATACGGTTTTATACATGTGTATATATATATATATATATATATATATATATATATATATATATATATATATATATATATATATATATATATATATATATTTCACTGTTTTTAGGTATATATACATAAATATATATATATATATACGGTTTTACATTTATATATATATATATACATCTCACTGTTTTTTATAAATATATATATATATATATATATATATATATATACGGTTTCACATATGTGTATATATATAGTTCACTGTTTTTTAAGTATATATATATATACATATATATATATACTTCAGTTATATATATGTATATACAAAATATATATTTCGGTGTATATATGTATTATATATATATGTATTATATATATATATATTTTTTTTTTTTTTTTTTTTTTTGGAAAAAACTGCTTTTATTAAAAAATAAAACCCTCACTTATGGCGGAGGAAAACCATATTACATCAAAGTATAACGCAACGCCAAACTCGTGGTTATCAGCATCCAGAATATATATGATATGCCGCATTAAAACCTTGCCGGGTAAAACCACCCTTGTGGATAAAACCCCGGCGAAGGAAAAAGCGTACATATTTATATATCTGGAATGTTGATAGTCGCTATTGAGTATTACATTACACGAAACAAAAGCTGCTGTAATCCAGTAATAAACGAGAGGCGACTGAGAGAAACTCCATGTGTAAAGCCAAACCGTGCTTCCGATCTGAAAGAAAGAAACTGGTTCCTGTGTCTTCAACGAACAACCCACGCAAATGGCCACAACATCAACTCCGATGCTCACAACGAATAACCAATGCAAAGCATAGCGTAATGTCAGCTGGCTGAATAGTCTAATGAAATAATCTGAATGCTTAAGAAAAACAAACGTACCGAGGCTGCCTGTACTGATCAGAGTACAGGCAGGGGGAAGTTGACATTGCCAATCCATATGGAAGAGCTGGAATCTTTGTACCGACCGAAGTCGGCGGATCGCAGGCATCTCGCAGCAGCCATTGCACAGAGCAAGAAAGACAGCATTAAAGACAATCAGCGGTAACCAAAAGCAGCATATGTGATAAATACAAAACATACCAGGCCTGCCCGTGTCCCCTAGTACACGGGCAGAATATCGCCAACAAAGCCAACTCATAATGTAGATGTGAGGATCATGCTGCGCGTAATGCCACCGAGGAAAGATCCAGTGCTACCGAAGCCCGCACCATGGGTGGGAGAGTGGAGTTATTGTACTCCCCCATTAGAGGCTGCAACATTGCATGTTGTGCAAGGTAGTGTGCCGGCATATTCGTCTCACGATACGTATGGACTAATTCAAGCCGATGTTGACAAACGAGATCATGGAGTAGGCGGAGGTGATAATGCCCAGCTGGACGACTCGGCTTGCGTAGAATTGTAAGCATTTGTGCACAGTCTGATTCAACAATTATGAATCGGTGATATGGGAGGAAATACAATAGGCTAAACAAGGTTGCCTGTATCTCAGCCTGCAGAGAGGTGCAACTTGGTAGCCGAAAGGAAATAGCCCGAATGCATAAACCATTCTGATCTCGAAGGATTCCACCCCCTGCTGCATAGCGCTGTCCCACAGCCGCATCCACATTTAGTTTGAGCCTGCCAGAGGGGGGGTTTTGCCAGCGCAGAATGCGAAGTCTAGGAGCCCGAATCTGAGGTAGCCAGGGGATAGGGGTAAATGGTAGCGCGGCTACTTTAGTTCCTTGTATCTTCTGTATCCACGTGTGTATGTCGAAATGAATAGAACTACGAATGGCAGATGTGGAAAATCGGGTGGCGTCGCCATAAATGAGCTGCGCATAATGACGCCAAATATTATATAATATTATCCCAGGAATTGTTATCCTCAAAACTCCTAGAAGAGACGTGAGATTGGAACGATACCACCACGCCATAATATATTGTCTAAGTGATAGTGTTGATGGAGGCACGCCATGCAGCTCCCCAGCATAAAACTCCATAGAAAACGGATGCGAGAGCATGAGATGAACAGATGGTCAACTGTAGCTGAATGTGCTTTACAGAAAGGACATTGGGTTGGACATGCCATGGTATAACTACCAATATAATCCTCAAGCGGGAGAGCTGAATGAAACATACGCCACAAAAATATCCGAATGGAAGGCGAGTGATACTTACTCCAAATAAACCTTGTCGACAGTGATGTAGGACGAGAATCCCGACAAACCATGTATGCTGATTTTAGCGAGAATTCCCCTGAGGGTGAAGGCGTCCATGATAGAAAAGCGCCCGATCCACTGGAATTCGGTTGACATATGGCATGGATGCGACAGATAGCCTTCCAAACCGGGGAGTCTGTAATCCGTGGTGTGTAGTCATCCCGGCTCCCATATTTGTGATGCATATATTTACTCCATAAAGTGTCATGACATTGATATTTCCACCAAATTTGGCATTGATATGCCCGATTCAGATCCCTAAGGCTGCGAATGCCCAAGCCACCTTCTTCTACTGGAATAGTAATGTCGCTCCATGCAACCCAATGATGTCGGTCACCCCAAAAGAATGCCGCCATCTTGCGATGTAGTACACGAATGATGGATTGCGGCATACCACCAGCCGCTAATATGTGCAAAGGTAACGCTGCCAGGACTGAGCGTATCAAAACTAGTCTCCCTGCCATAGATAGGAGCCGAGAATGCCAGCCGTTTAATCGAACATCCACATGCTGTAGGAGCGACGAAAAATGCAAAGCCCGTGGAATTCCCTTATGTAGATACGATCCGAGGTAGCGAAACGGAAGAGCAGCTAATCTCATGCCCAGAATGTCTTGATCCTATTACATTGATGACTCGTGATACCAGAAGATGGTATAAAATTACTTTTGTGAAAATTTACTTTCCGACCTGAAGCCATTTCATAAGCCGTAAGAAACCCATGAAACCGTCGTAAATTTCTCTGTGTAGCACGAAGAAAAATGAGCAAATCATCTGCATATGCCAAGTGTGAAATAGAGAACGGAACTCTGCCCAACCGAAAGGGCTGGATACAACCTGCTTCCACCAGAGCTTTTAGACCCCTGCTAAATCCCTCAGATGACAGAATAAATAGTAATGGCGATAGTGGATCTCCCTGTTTGACCCCCCTGAATGGGCGAAAGTATGGAGAAGGTTGACCATTGATAAGGACCGACATTTTCGTTGCACTGAGGTGATTGAGGATAATCCGAATAAAGAAATCCGAAAAAACCAAATCTGCGTAGCAGTAAGCGCAGATACTCCCAACTTACCCTATCAAAAGCCTTCATCATGTCCAATTTGAGACATACCTGTGAGCCACCCCTGTCCATCTGATGAATCATTTCCCGAGCCAAAAGGACCTGAGTCGAGATGTCTTGACCCGCAAGAAAGCCTGTCTGTTCTGGTGATATTAAAGTGGGTAATAACCGATTCAGTCTTGATGCAATAACCCGAGTGCAAACTTTACTAATAAAATTTGTAAGACAAATAGGTCGAAAATCACTAAACGTCTGTGGCGACTGTGACTTCGGTATAAGAGCCAATAGTGCACTCGCCATGTTCGGCGGCTGGGGCACCCCAATGAAAAACTCTTGCACCGCTTTTAACACATCTAAATGGATTATTGACCAGCACGATCGATAAAAATTACCATGAAAGCCATCCGGTCCTGCAGCACTCTGCGGATCCAAGCTCCAGACAGCTTGTTTAACCTCTAACTCTGTCGGCAATTGGGTAAGCATGTGATTATCCTCAGTAGTGATGATAGTTGGGATATGGGATAATATATCCTCATAATTAGAGGTTTGCACCTGAGCAAAAAGGCCCTTATAGTAATCCACAGCGGCCAGCATTATATCATTCTGCTGCGTGATAATATCACCCTGTTCATTTTTCAACTGTCTAATGCAAAGCTGTGAACGCTTACCTTTAACCAGTGAGTGAAAATATCTAGTGTTTGCATCCCCGTCTTGTAACCATTTAACATGAGCCTTTTGTTTCCAGTAATGTAATTCATAATTTGAAGCGAGCAAATACTGAGCCTTGGCCTGATAGTAGGCCTCACGTGCCTCCTCGGTTGACGTTTCGTCCCAATGACTTTCTGCTGCCGTTAGAGTTTCCTCTGCATGCTGCAATTTGCTAAAAATATTACCGAATATATGTTTGTTCCAATGATGAATATCCCTCTTTAGGGCAAACAACTTGGCATAAAAACCCCGCATGCCACCAGTGGTTGGATACGATGACCATGCCTGTCGCATATATGCATGAAAATCCGGATGATGTAGCCACGCATCCAGGAACCGGAAAGACCGACGAACGAGTTGGGTATTCTGCCGGCAGTGAATTAAAAGGGGAGTATGATCCGACGTCACTCGTGGTAAATGTGTAAGCCGTAGCGCATCAAACAGATCTTGCATCCGTGAATTAATAAAGAGCCAGTCTAACCTTCTGCGAACGCGCCCAAGGCCACGTCCTTCCGCCCAAGTAAAACGCGTACCATGATACGGTGGAGACATAAGAGAGCATGTTTCAATACAATCATTGAAGTCCTGCATCGCGGATAAAGATGGCGTCGAGCTACCCTGATGGTCCCCAATCTCGCGGAAGGTATTGAAATCCCCCCCAATCAACCATGGAAGCTGTAGTCCGTCAGAAAAATGACATAATTCACGCCATAGACCGCGACGTTGCGAAGCCGTATGCTTAGCATACACAAGAGACAATACAAACTGTTGCTGCAGTGAGGTGAGAGAGAGAGTCAAATGTACCACTTGATGAAGATCCTGCGTAGCCTGCAAACGTAAGTCAGTATCCTTCCAGAAAACCCATATACGTTCCGACTGTGAAGCATAACATTGTGAGTAACCTAGTGTTAAACAAAACCGCTGAATTTGTGATGGAGTATGTTTAGGTTCAATCAATGCAAGCAAATGAGTATTATTTTCTCTAATCAACTGTTTCAAACGAGGCAAAGACGTGCGCATGCCTCGAATGTTCCAAATTAATATATTCATTGAGTAAGGTTTGAGACACTTCCCTGCATAACATGAGAAGCACTACGTGTGAGAATAGTTGATGGAGGCAACGGAGGTAGGTCCTTTTTCATGCGGCGCTTCCGACGTGGTACAACAGGCATGAACGGTGCCTCCTCAGGATGATTATTCAGGCGTGAAATCAGTATCTCATCCTCAGGTGATGAGTCTAGTCGTTGAATGCGATGAGTAACCTCCTCCGGAACTGTAAGCTGCACTGCCGCCATGTCAACTGCTGGCAGTTCAGTGTCTGAGGAATGTCCGATGTCCACCTGAATGGGATCCTCTGATAAATGATGATCATGGGCATCACAATACATGTCCTGAGCCTGGGGGTCATCTACCTCAACTTGAGGTGCTGGATCGGTGCTGTGATCCAGAGGTGACGCCTCCATATTAAGCATACCTTCCTTTTGTATACTACCAGGAACTGGAGCAACTTGAGGAGCCTCCGCCGCAGCAGGGGCCGGCGGCATAACATCCGGTTGCAAGGAGCTTGCTGAAGGGATAGCATCCGGCTTACGTTTTACTGGTGTCCATCTCTGCCTAGGCGGCCGTGATGGCGGAGGTGGTGGGGGTGGCGGAATCGTTGACACCATGGGCTGTTTAGGGTCACATGACGCGTGATCATGCCCTAATCTATGACATGCAGTGCAATATTTTGGTAAGTCCTCATATGCCACTGTTTGCAATATAAATCTTTGTTTGGACTGCAGATATATTTTTTGGGGCAAATCCTGTGAAACATCAACTTCAACACAGATTCTTGCGACAGAAGGCCTCAATGCAGCCGAGGTGGCGGCATCCAGCTTCAGTGGCATACCAATCGGCTTGACTATTTCAAAGAGAGCTTCGCGACAATGCAAGTGGACCGGCAGACCTGGTAGCGCCACCCATACGGGTACAATGGGAACATCCGCAGTGGGATCAAAATCCACTGTCCATTTAGTTATACGCATATGGCGACCAGATATAAGCCATGAACGACGGTAAAAACATCTGAGATAGTCAGTTTCCTGACGAAAATTCAAGAGGATATGCGTTTGATCTATCAGTGTAATGCGCAGATCATTGTGAAAACCTATTTTTTCAAAGACCTCACGGATCACCTTCAATGGTGGCCGTCCATACCAAAACGTACCAACTAAGCAATATTTGTACGGCGCAGCTAGGGCATCAATCTCAGAATCTGAAAACGAAACCAATGGAATACCTTTATGCCTGGAGACTGTTTTGGGAGAGATAGTGACTGTGGGTGCCGTGGTTCCCGAAACCACAGCGGCAAAAGTCGGAGTCGACATTGCGATCCGACAAATAAATACAGATATTGATCGCGAATGCAGATGGCCCAGGAATGGAGAGAATGCGATGGTAGACTGTGCGATGGAGAGAATGCAGATGGGGATAGCAGTCACGGCGGCGGTGAGAAGCGGCGGCGGCGGCGGCTAAGCCCGCCGATATCTTCGGAGCCCCTGCGGCGCCATCTTTTGTATATGTATACATATATATATGTATTATATATATATATATATATATATATATATATATATTTCGGTGTATATATGTATTATATATATATATATTCGGCCATTAAGTAATTTTTGGCTTAATTGACTTTAATTTTATGAATAGTATGTTTCAATAGTTAAGATATAATATGTGATGAAATATGACTAAATTTGAATGTATATAATATATTATAAGACAAATGTATATAAATGTATATATAAATGATTTATTTATTTTTTGCCCTTAGGCCTTTAATGAAAAAATAACCTTATTATGTAGTACACATGTGTATATGTATAATATATATGTTAAGATATGAAAACGAATAAGTTTTGGATATTACATACTATTTTGCCTTGCATGTACCGAAAAAGGGCTGTTGGTGACTAGGGTGCGTATGCACCAAAATTGTTGTTAAGGTTGAATTAGTAGAAATGTGGTGTGCTTGGCCAATGAATGATGCATGTACAAACTGTTTTGTAAGAGGTTTGCATATGATTTTCGGTATGATACTAGTTCAAGGTGTTTACTAAGCTCGAGAGTTGGAAGTGTTGGAAAAGGAATTAAGGAAATCTGCATGTAGCGGTTTTAAGAAAAGAATATTTATGATTTAAGTATCAAGTTCAAGTGATGTATAGTTTGAAGTGTAATTTGATGATGAAGTTTGATTATGTAGTTTGGTTAATCATGTCATGTTGTTAGATTTGGATTTGTCTTTGGAGAGGCCATTAAGGCCGGGAAACCTCCGATAAACGAATAGGTCATGCCAAAATTTTCAAAATTATTAATATCTTGCATTAAATGTATGTAAACATTTGTCATTTTTTTAACATCTTATTTGTCTGGCCAACCAACCCTAAACTCATTGAATGTGCCTTTTAAATTTTTCACCCTTGCAAATCTGATGGCTAGTGAGGGTTTACCGACTCGATCCACCTACCCACCATCTACACATGACATCTCAGGAGAGTTTAATATGTTCCTTTCTCATTATGAGCAGCTTGGGTCGGTTTCGACCGCATCTCTTGCTGCGGACGCAGACCTTTTAGGGCCTGCCGAGAGGTCCGCACCCCTCCCGATCTACGCCGCCACCCACACCCACCGGTTCAGCACCTCATCCGGCGTCTGATGCGGCATCGGACGAGGTTGTCATACCATGACGTCGTGCCCTCCCTTGGTCACATGATACCCATACGTAAGTAATGATTTATTTTTTTAACACGTTTTTAAATATATTTCACGCGTTATTTTTTCCTAACAACTTCACCTCTTTCATGTTTGCACCGGACTCGGGCCAGATTTCCGGTTGCATCACTCGGTCCTTCCACCTGAGGCAGGACCCAGCTGGATATGCCTGGTCCCGTGTCACCCCGCAGACACGTAGGTTCTACTGGGATGAGTTTCAGGTATTTAAATTCGATGAATTTCACTTTTTGATACGTAATCGATCATTACTTTTCTAACCATGTTTTTACTTTTCCTCCGTATAATAATTGCAGAAGGCGTACAGCTGGATAGCTGACATCGCCCACGACGTGGAGCAGGCCTGGCGGCAGAGGGCCGCCAAACGCTACAGGGACTTCGTCAACTCGCACAAGACCAAGTGGGAGCGTGACCCCAATTCTGCCAGGCCTGCCTACGTATCCGAGGCCACCTAGGCGGGGTGGATAGAAGGGTGGACGGACCCTGCTACCCAAGCCCGCAGCGCCCGGAACGCGGCGAACCAGCGCAGCGGCAATGTACAGGGCCCAGCACCTGCCACACACTCAGGTGGATCGGTTTCCCACGCCACCACGATGCGTTCTATGGTAAGTATTTTAATATTGGATTATTTAGATTCATTGATTTCATTGGATTATTTAGATTCATTGACTTAAGTGGATTATTTACATTCATTGACTTAAGTGGATTATTTATATTCATTGATTTCTTATGTTGCGCTGTTGTTTTTTGGGTATTCGTATATGGTTAATTTAAGTAGTATATGTATTCATTTGCCTTTTTCTTTTTAATTTTTCCTTTGACTTGGGAGAGGCCTTTAAGACCGGGATAACTCCGATAAACGAATAGGTCATGCCGAAATTTTTAAAATTCTAGATTTCACTGACATATTTTATTTCATTCTTTCAGCACGAGGAGACGGGGGAGTGGCCAGCCTCCTACGATCTCTTCTACAAGACGCATCGGAAGAAAGCCTCCGACGAGACAGAGGACTGGATCACGGCGAAGGCCCACGACATCAGTGTAAGTAGACTACGATATCATTTGTTTTTTCCTTAGTTTGTTTTATTGCTAAACCCTAAGCCCTAACAATTCTTATTCTCATTTCAGGACGAGTACAACAGATTACTCGCACATAGGGGAGAAGAGGCCGACAAGAACCGCGCTTATTGGGATGCGGTTCGGACCGTCGGCCCTCAGAATAAGAAGAAGAGGGAGGTGTACGGGGTTGGATCAGCAGCGCCGCAATTCTTTCCCGAAGTTCTGCATCCAGGTGTTCCTCTGAGGCCAGCACCTCCGCGCCTTCTACGGCCCCAGAGGATATTTCACGCCTGGAATCAGAGCATGCGGCGCTGCAGCATGAGGTGGAGACCATCAGGGCGCAGCATGAGGAGAGTGTACAGGCACTGCGGTCGTAGCTGACTCAGACCCAGAAGGAGCTGCAGCAGTCGCTTCAGCAGGCGGTTGAGCATGCGTAGCAGCAGACGATGCAGGTGCAGCAGGCGACGAACCAGCAAATCTCGCAGCTATCGCATCTCATCATCTCTATCATTTCCAGCTCCTCGCAGCCTCAACCTCCCCCTCCTGATGGTCACTCTTCTCCGCATGATCCCCCTCCATCTTCCTCTCATAGTATTTCATTTTTTGATTTTTCGTACAGTCTATTTCATTTATTGTATTGACATATTCTTTGTACTTTTATATTTTATATGACATTTATACGGATTCTATTTCATTTGTGTTGTTTAATTATACGAACTTCAATACGCAAGTACTGTATTTCTGTATAATATTCGTACAAATGATTTAATATACAAAATAAAATATATTATAAAATTAAATAATAATAAAAACTATTTAATTAATAATATATTGGATTATTAATAAATTAAAAATATTTAATATTTAATATTAAATTAATATTAATTATTAAATTAAAAAATAGCGACAAACCTTCTACGAAACCGAAATGTCGCAGACCGGAAATAAAAAAATCAAAAATTTAAAAATAGCGACGAAAAGATATACCGACGAAAATCTGCGACGAAATAAAATGTCGCAGAACAGAAATAAAAAAATTATAAAATAGCGACGATAAAAGATATACCGACGAAACTTTGCGACGAAATAAAATGTCGCAGAACGGAAATAAAAAAAATAAAAAATTATAAAATAGCGACGAAAAAAATACACCGACGAAAAAACGATGGCAATAACAGGTCGCAGACCTGACAGATTTTCGTCGCAATTGTACGACGAAACACCGACGAGATTTTTTCCGTCCCAATATAGCGACGCTTCACCGACGAAATTCACTTTGCGACAAGCCTTATTACGACCTACTTTTTTCGTCGCTATTTCGTCGCTATATACCTTAGCGACGAAATGGCGACGATTTTTGTCTGTCGCTATATGCCTTTTTTTTTTGTGGTGAAACCACGATGCCAAAAGTCAAGAAGAAAATTATCAAATGTAATGGAAAAAAGCTCTCTTCAGTGTACACAATGTATATATATTTAAGTATGTGCGTATATGTGTGTATTTTTTTTTTTATATAAACATTTATTTTATTAAATAAAGAACCCTCACTTATGGCGGAGGAAAACCATATTACAAGAGTTCAGAGTATGTGAACAAATGAAATAACGAACTAATGAGGACATATCTCCAGTCGTATACGATATGCCGCATTAAAACCTTGCTAGGAAAAACCACCCTTGTGGATAAAACCCTAGCGAAGGAAAAAGCGTACATATTTATACGACCATCATTGAAATGTATATAATGTAAATATGTGTCCAGCTGTTGGTATTCGGCCAGTTGGTGTAGATGTCGTAAATTAGCGAAACAATGCTTCCAAAGCGTCATCTCCAGTGGTTCTAGCAGGGTAAACCAAGGTATGTGCTTGTCAAAAAGTGTGGAGATCTCCACAGTGAGCATCCCATCCGTGATCAGCGCCAGATATAATCCGAGACATGCAACAGCATGCACCAAGAATAAATTATGAGTCATATGAAGAAAATATAAACCGCAGAGTGAGTGATAAGGTAGCTTACCGAGCCTGCCTGCATCCCTTGGGACACAGGCAGGATATGTCAGAAAGCGCCAATCTCTGTGGAAGACATACTTAGCTAGCTCACACCAATGACTTTGCGCCACGTGGGAGGCCATTCCGTGTCGCGTGTGAGATGAGCGTGTAGCATGAAAGAAGCTCCCGACAACAGCAAGTGTCCCAGATTCCCAACACATAGACAGGCATGCAGCAGGCAAATAAAAGTATATATCACATAGTCGTAGTAAAAGCAGCCCTAGGAAATAAACAGACAAGATAGTGTTCCCACCAGGGCTGCCTGCATTGCGAAAAGTGCAGGCAGCAACAGTATCCCTTTGCCCATCAGTACAACCGTCCATGAACATGCTCTTTTCAGCGCATAGTGAATGAGTCTCCGCGTCAAGCATAAACCATGTATATGGAAAAACCAGATGTGTGTAAACATGGCAAGTGTGAATAATTAATAAATGAAAGAGAACAATCATCATACCCTGCCTGTCTGTACTCAATCGAATACAGACAGGGAAAAGATGTGCAGGCCAATCCATATGGAAGACGTTATGCTGATTGTCGACGCACAGCAACTGATGTGAGGTCCAAAGAAACTGCAGCACGGACCATTGAAGGCAAGCTGGATGGCGTGAAGATTGAAGTGCAAGGCGATTGAATTGCATATTGCGCCAAATAATGTGCCGGCATATTTGCTTCTCTGAATACATGCTGAATTTCCAAGTGATGATGAGTGATCAACTGCTGTAATAGTTTAAGATGGAAGTTTCCAAACACAGGTTGCTGTTTACGTAGTCGTTGAATCATCTGTGCACAATCAGTCTCTAAAATCAGGGACCTGTATAAGGGCAGGAAATATAGCAAGCCAAACAGGGCTGTTTGAATTTCAGCCTGCAAAGGTGGACAATATGGGAGTCTGAAAGCTATCGCCCTCACACATGCTCCACCTGAATCGCGTAGAATGAGACCTCCTGCCGCATTGGAGCGGCCAACCGCAGCATCCACATTAAGTTTAAAGCGACCTATTGGGGGAGTAAGCCATTTAACCACCTGTAGACGCGGAGAACGAGGTATTGACAGCCAGGATAGCGACGAAGCGGGTCCGGCAGCTAGCTTGGTACCTTGGATTGAATGAACCCACATATGAAGCTCAAAAAGAACGGTATTTCGGAGTGCATCAATAGAAAATGATGATTGATCTCCATATATCATATTTGCATAATGACGCCATATATTGTAGACCAAAATGCCAGGGACTATTATCTTGAGCACCCCATCAAATGACAAAAAGGATGAACGGTACCACCAAGCTAATAAATACTGTCGAATAGTGTGTGTAGTTGGAAATATAGTCTGTAATTCAGATGCATAGAAAAGCCACATGGACTGGATTGGCGCACATTTCAAGAACACATGATCTACTGAGGAAGAGTGCTGCTTGCAAAATGGGCACTGTGTGGGACGTGCAGTCAAATAAGAGCCTATGTAATCCTCAAACGGTAAAGCCGCATGAAATAATCTCCAGAGGAATATACGGATGGATGGTGAGTGATGTTTAAACCAAATGAACTTCGTAGACAGCAAACTGGGTTTAGATGATCGACAGATATTGTAAGCCGATTTAAGCTCAAATTCTCCCGAGGAGGAGGGCTGCCAAGTGAGATGATTATTAGACCCGGTAGTATGCCTCACACAAATCTGATGGATGCGACATATAAGCTTCCACACCGGAGAATCCGGCAGATGTGGCCGAAAGTCTCCCCTACGTCCGTATTTGGCATGCATATATCGGCTCCATAACGTATCTTGCTTATGATATAACCACCATATTCTACAATGATATGCCTGCTGCAAAGAATAAAGATCTCGTATCCCTAATCCCCCCTCCTCCGTAGGTAATGTGATAGTGGACCATGAAACCCAGTGTCGGCGCTGGCCCCAATAAAAAGTAGCCATTTTCCGGTGTATCATCTTAATGACAGATTTTGGGAGCCCCCCTGCGGCCATGACATGCAGAGGAAGCGCAGAGAGCACCGCTCGCAGTAGGACTAATCTGCCTGCAGAAGATAATAACTTGGAATGCCATCCTTGTAATTTATCATCAAAATGTTGTAATATTGTAGCACAGTATCTCGAACGGTTAATACCCTTGTGAAGATAAGATCCTAAATATCGGAAAGGGAGTGATGAAAGCCTCATCCCAAGGATCCCCTGTAAATGTCGAACCCGCTGTTCCGAGAGTCGGGACGATGGTATCATACTACTCTTATGAAAATTGACCTTTTGTCCCGAAGCTGTTTCATAGTCCGTTAAGAACCTCTTAAACCTCTGAATATTTGGTTTTGTACCGCGCAGAAAGACAAGTAGATCGTCGGCATATGCCAAATGAGAGATGGCAAAGGGAATCCGACCAAGGCTAAATGATTGAATATTGCCGGATGCCACTAGAGAGGATAAGCCTCGACTGAATCCCTCAGAAGATAGAATAAAAAGCAGAGGAGATAATGGATCTCCTTGTTTCACTCCCCTATGTGGGCGAAATGATGGGGAGGGTGCGCCATTAATCAAGACAGATAACGTAGTAGCGCGGAGATGATTTAGGATCAATCTAGTGAAAAACCCTGAGAAGCCAAAACCCAACAATATTCGCTCCAAATAATCCCAACTGACACGATCAAAAGCTTTCATCATATCCAATTTTAGACATAAGTGTGAAGTGCCAGCATCCAACATATGGACCATTTCTCGAGCCAATAAAACTTGGGTAGAGATATCATGCCCAGGGAGAAATCCTGTTTGTTCCGGAGATATCAACTTGGGCAGGAGCTGACCCAATAGCGTCGCTATAATACGTGTACATACTTTACTCAAAAAATTCGTCAAACATATTGGCCTGAAGTCACCGAAAGTCTGTGGGGAGGTGGTTTTGGGGATCAACGTGATAATCGCACTTGCCATCATCGATGGTTGGGGAATACCAAGGAAGAACTCTTGTACTGCCTTTTCGACGTCAGCATGTATGACCGACCAACATGACCGATAAAACATACCGTGAAATCCATCTGGACCAGCAGCACTATGAGGATCTAAATGCCAGACCGCTTCTTTGATTTCTGCTGCTGTCGGGAGCATGGTGAGCCGTATATTATCTTCCTCCGTTACCATCTGAGGAATATATGATAAGACAGCCTCATGATTTTGTGTAGCTTCCGGAGCAAACAAATCTTTATAGAAAGAAACCGCCGCCGCCATGATGTCCGAAGGTGCTGTTAGTAAATTGCCTTCAGCATCATGTATTTGTTGAATGCGTAATTGTGTCCTCTTGCCCTTGACTATTGAATGAAAATACTGGGTATTGGCATCACCCTCTTGAAGCCATTTTACTCTAGCCTTTTGTTTCCAGAATCGTAGCTCCGAGGCCGATGCTTGAAGATATTCCGCCTTAGCTTTATGATAGTCAGCACGATGTGCCTCTGTGGGGCTAGAGTCAAAAGCTGCTTCCGCCTGATTCAACTGATTCTCCGCATATTTGAGATTATTGAAAATATTGCCAAAAACGTCTTGGTTCCACCGTTGTATATCTTTTTTGAATGAGCTTAACTTGGTGTAAAAACCATACATACCTCCTGTAGTTGGATAAGAATGCCATGCCTGCTTCATATAATTGTGGAATTCTGAATGATGCAACCATGGGTCCAAAAATCGGAATGTGCGCCGAGTGATACCTTCCTGTCGACTGCAGACGAATAAGATAGGCATGTGATCCGAGGCAACCCGCGGTAAATGAGTCAGCTGTAGCATGGGAAAGCTGTCTTGAAAAGCGGAATTGAGAAATAACCAATCCAATCTGCGACTAATGCGACCAAGTCCTCTACCATCTGACCAAGTAAATCTGGAGCCCTGGTGAGGCGGAGCCATAAGAGAGCAGTACTCAATACAGTCATTAAAATCTTGCAGAGCAGATAATGATGGAACCGAGCGGCCCCGATGATCTTCCAACGCACGAAAAGTATTAAAATCCCCACCAACTAACCAAGGAAGAGTATTCGAAGTATCAAGAGCACACAGTGCCTGCCAGAGTAGCCGTCTGTGTACTGGAGTAGTGCTGGCATAAACCACCGAAAGTGCAAATTTCCATTGTAACGAGACGGAGTGAAGAGTGAAATGCACCACTTGACCTTGATCCTGAGTATTAAGTAATTGAAACTCTGCATCCCGCCAAAAGAACCAAATACGATGTGAAATAGATGCATATGAATGTGTAAAACCAAGCTGCAACATAAAACGACAAATGCTTGAAGGTTCATGTTTGGGCTCTAATAAAGCTAGTAAATGCAAACGATGTTCCGTAATTAACTGTTTCAACCTAGGTAATGAGGCACGCATGCCTCGAATATTCCAACATAAGAAATTCATTGAGTAAGAGAGGTACTTCCCTGAACCACGTGAGATGCGCTTCGAGTTAAGATCGTAGAAGGCGGGAGAGGTGGTAAATCCTTACGGGTGCGCCTTTTACGTCTAGGAACTACCGGTACAAAGTCACTCTCAGATTCATTAGTGGTAAGTCGCGAAAGTAGAATGTCATCATTAGGAGATGTGGGAAGAGATTGCACTTTGCGAGTGATATCCTCTGTAACTTCCAAGAAATCTTCCAGCGAGCCTTCAAATGGGGAGTCAGTATCCGAAGAGTGCCCCAATTCCTCTTGCGTACGGTCGGCAGGTAGGGGGTTATCAGCAGCATCGCAAAAGTCGTCTTCAGGCAAATCAGCTGTTACTCGGTGCAAAGTAGCAGGACCGTGAGGAACTTCATTCTCAGAGTGTAATTCCGTTGGCAGAGTCGGCGTAGGGTTGCCAACTTCCTGGTTACCCTTCGGCTCAGCAGGCTCCGGCTGAGCCACCTCATTATCCAATCGACCCTTCTTGATTGGTGTCCATCTCTGACGGGGGGGTCGCTTCATAGGGGGTGGCGGAGGCGGAGGAGGAGCCGGTGTAGGATCCTGAGGGTTAGAAGTAGTTGGGCATGCAGTTGTTGCATGTCCGAGACGACGGCAAGTGGAGCAAAACAAAGGTAAGTCTTCATAGACTATTGATTGTAGTATCATTCTACCTTTCGCTTGAAGATATATTTTCTGAGGCAACTCCTGCGAAACGTCAACCTCGACACAAACGCGTGCTACTGACGGGCGAAGGCCACCCATAGTAGCGACATCAAGTTTCAATGGTGTGCCAATGGGTTTAACCACTTCGAATAGCGCCGCTGTAGGGTTCAGCGAGAGCATCAATCTCTTCATCTAGAAAAGTGACCAAAGGGAGGCCTTTGTGCCGTGAAACCGTCTTCGGTGTTATGTGGATGCCTGTGGAATTGGTGTTGCCGGAGACCACCGCCGCGAACGACGGTGGAGTCGTCATGAGTAGGGTGAAGATCGATCAGAGAGCGCTGAGGGATCAGCGAAATTTCACCGGAATGTAGATGCTTGATCAGCGGATGATTAAAATCAATATAGAAATACAGCGCCGAAGTGAACGAATTCGCTGATCGTTCGTCTGAGACTATCGTAATAAACGAAAATTGTAACTCTGTTATTCTGGATATTAGGCAATGAGAGTGCTGCTGTCGGAGTAGAAACGCAGCAGACGGCGGCGACGGCGGCGGCCTAAAGCCGATGGAGCGCCGAATCCCTCCATGATCGCCGGAGCATCATCTTTTTAAAGTATGATGGGCGTATATGTGTGTATATAAGTATATATGTATATAAATACACACGCACATATATATATATATACATATATACGCATACATATATATGTATATAATAGGTACATATATATACACATGTATACGTAAATACATACATACATACATACATACATACGATGTATGTATATACATGCATATCTACATATATGCGTATATATATGTGTGTATATATGCATATATGTATGTATATATCGTGTATACGTGTGTGTGTGTATAGATGTATATATATATATGTATGTATAGATGTATATATATGTGTGTGTGTATATATGTATGTACATATATTTATGCATATGTCTGCATTTATATGTGTGCATGTATATGTACATATGTTGTGTGTCTGTGTATATATATGCATATATACATATATATATATACATATATACATATATATATATATACATACATATACATATATATATATACGTATGTGCATTTATATCCACGAATGTATGTTACATGTTGCATTAGAAAAAAAATCAGGACTCGAGCTTAAATTTCTTGGGCGGGAGGGACGCGGCACAAGGTTGAGGGTGGGGGTGGTGTTGAGTAAAACTCAATCAGGACTAAAATTGCCAGCAATCATAAATCGACCTTACAATTTTATTTTATAATCATTTCCTTTTTCTGTTTTTTACTATTGCGATTCATGTCAAGTCAAATTGAAAGGAGGGCACAAATTCACTGCTAGAAATGTAGCAATGCAAGTGGAAAAGGGAGCCAACCTAATCTAAAATCTACTAGCGGCCCATTTATGGTTTTGATACCGCTTCCATTTTTACAAAGATTAATACAACAACATTGACCTATTCCGAGAGGCTCTGGTCAGTGGCGAGGTATGAAGGGTTCGGATGTACACAATCATATCTATGTGTTAGAAATACACAGATGTTGATTTCCGATGACCCATAATAAAAATTACGTCAAGCTATGTCGATCAACTGCTACTTCACAATATGTGAAACACATCTAATTTAGTGAATCATTTTCCTTTATTCCATCATATTCCAAAGTCAAAGAAGAGTATGTCTTTGACTCCATTGGGAATGGAAACATTTTTACAAAGAGTAATCCTTTTTCCTTTTGGGTTTGAAAGGTAACTACTGCCAACATTAGTTAATAATTCATTTTTATGCATAGAGCTCTCCAGTTAGGGTTTTTTTTTTTCATATGTGGACATGAAGTACTCTATTATGCATAATTGAACTCTTGATCCCTTTTGATACATAGAGCTCTCCATTTAAAATTTTTTACACATGCCATGAAATGTTCTTTCATGCAGAATCTAACACTTGATCTCATGGTTAAAAAATGAGGTGAACAAACCACCACAATACATCTCATAGTTTGACAAAAAAAAAAAACGAAACCATGGATCAACTTGAAAATGAAAAATGGTTTCATAATTAAAAGGTTCCAGCGAAGCAATAATTTTTAATGACAAACAGAAAGTTGAAGTTTGAAGGAAAAGAAAAAGACATGGAAGAGAGGTTATGAGTCTTATGACATTTATATGTACTTAAAAAGATATGGCATAACATTTGATTCTTATATTGGGTTGTGAAGATGTTTGATGACTTGTATGAGTTAAATGTGCAAAAGATTTCAAACATTTACAAACAAAAAGTCAAAATTTAAAGACAATTTAGACAACACTCAAAATGGTCTAGACCAAATGTTCGGTATTGAAGATATTCTAGACATAACTTAAAATGGTCTAGACCAAACGTTCTGTGAAGGGTTGCAAAACTTTTTGTTAAGTAATAGAACTCATGAGGGAACACTTATTCTGAGTTTGATTACTCACGAGACCGAACTCAAAATTGAGGTTGTCCAAAAGTTTGATCCCTATAGTTTGAAATTTGAATCAGTGAAAGTCAAAGTGAAAGTTTGACAGAACTCAAGACAGAACACATCATTAGAGTAAAGGACAACATTGAATGTTTGATGTGCATTCTGTGGATTAAACAAAGAGCTCTAGTGACAAGGTGGAACTCAAGGCTACAATCAGGATTGAGTATGGTCTATCAAGCCGAATGTTTGATGCCTGAGTTCTGCGTTCAAACTATAAAAGGTTGTTTTTCTCTCTCTCTCTATCTCTATCATTTGTCTCAAATTGAACGTTCATTTATTGCCAACGTATCTACTAATATTTTGAACATATCTTCATGTACACCAAGCGATTAGGTGGCAAATCTTCAACCCACATGAAGAATATAGTTGTTGGAGATAATTTGAAGTGTCAAGAGAAATCAATGAAGCAATAGAAAAGGACAAGGTTGAAAAAATTGAAGGGTTGAGCATGTATACAGAGCATCCAATGATGCATTTACTTTCACTAACCATTAAACAAAAAAACTCTCTGCCTCTCAAGTCAAAATTGTGATAAGTGTTGAAAAATTAATTTTGCACTCATTGCTTGCATGTATTACTTTCACTGAGAATATTCAAGTCATCACAAGAAGAACTAAAAGCTATTTCGATCTCTTGTTTGTGTCTTGATACCATTGAAAGTGTAAACCCACATCCTTCTCTAAAATTTGTTTGGTAAAGTTCTTATGGAGAACTTTGTTAAATGTATGAAGGGGAAAGTAGAAAAGCTCTTGGCCTCTTGCTAGTAGTTGTATTTATAGTTGTTGTTTTTACAAGAGTTGCCTTAGTAATTGTTGTAGCATGTTTTCAAAAATCTTTTTGAGGTTATTTATTGAGTTGTTGAAAATCCAATTTGAAAACAAAGTGGTAGTGCAATAAAAATCAAGGATATTCAAGCCACTATAAATTGTGTGTCTTCACTCCTATTTCTCATTTCCTTTTTTCATATTTTTTTGGTATTTTGGGTTGTTTTGAGCATAACAAAGAAAAACCAAAAAATTGACCTTGCACACTATTCACTCCCCTCTAGAATGCTATTCAATGACCTAAAAATTGGTATCGTAGTTTAGCCTTGTTTGCTTGATCAATTTTTACAAGTAGCAAGGTCTATAGATCATTGAAGGACATGGCAAGTTCAGCAAAGACTCTTACCAGCTCTGTTCCCAAGCCTTCTACCATTTTTACGATTCGAAAAACCTAGGTTCCTATGTTTGATGCTCATAAAATTTCCTTATATAAGTTTATAACGATAAATCATTTGAATGAATGTGGTTTTAACATATGATTTCAAATTTGAAAGGGGAGAAAATAGCCAAAGATGGGGATGACTATACTGATGAACAAAAGCTTACTTGTGCTATCATTAGAAAGGCATTTGATACTCTCTCAATTATGCTAACGACTACCAAACTTATCAAACTTCAATGTCTCAAAACAGAACATGAAGTTTGTATAAGATTGGAGACATTCATGAAGGAACCGAGTAAATATATTTTTCGTGTAACTGTTATCCTTTCCTTTTTTTAGCATTTTTTTCCATTTAAACTAACTACGAAAATCACTAGCGATATATATTATTTGTGCAAAAAAAAGAGAACGCTGAAGTGCTAGTAGATCCTCTGTAGATTTTTGAAAGGTCATCCACATTCACTGCGCCAAACGGGGAGGGAGTTTTTTGTGAGCAAGATGGCATAGTCCATTATGGTTAGAATTCTTCAAGAAATCGTTGGAAAAGTACGTTAAAGTACTTTGAAATGTGCTCCAAACTTATATAAAACTCATATGATGTTGTTTGGGAGTTTGAAATGATGTTGTGAACACTTTGAACTTAAAATAGGTCACTTGGATCGATCCATGTGTAAGCTGGATCGAACCAAGTGAAAGCTGGAATAAAGTTTGTGTTCTGTTGGACATAGATTGATCACATCGATCGATCGATGTATACATCGATCGATCCATATGGTGTGGATGCAATGCTGAAAACTTTCTGTCCAACATAGATCAATCGCATCGATCGATCGATGTGACATCGATCGATCTATGTTGGCAGGATACAAGATTGAAAGTTTCTGTTCGACATCGATTGATTACATCAATCGATCGATGTGCCAACAGAGAAAACTTTTCGTTTTGAATTGCATCTTTTGATCTAAAGTTCATCTCCCTTCACCTGTGAACGGCATGCAACTGACTAGAAGGAGTTTTAAGCCGCTGAAATAAGTTTTGTTAGTTCTTTTAATACAACCCAAGACATATATATAGTAGGTCTTGGTATCTTGAACTATACACATCACTTTTGCAAAACCTGAGAATTGTTTCAACACTTTGTCTCCTCCAATTCTTCTCCTCTATCAATTTCTTCTACGTCAAGTTCAAACTCTCTCTAGTAGAGCAAACTAAAGAGAGTAAGTCGTTATATCTTGAGAAGCTTTAGTCTCGTTGTCTACCTTGCTCAGCGGTAGAGACTAAATTGCTTTAACGACAGAGTTATTTTGAAACTCATCTCGGCCTTTGTTTTGATCATTTTCTTGTATGGTACTATCATATTTCCTAACAATCTTAAAGAAATTTACTATGGCAACCAACAAGCACTTCCTGATATGTCAAAAATGGAGCCATTTGATGGCAAGTTCCATAAGAGTGGGCGGCCAAGGTGTTATTCTTTCTAGAGATGCTCTCGGTTTTGTATGTGCTCAAGATGGATAAACCAAGCGATGAAACCGAAGCATGCAAGTATGATTTAAATAACACCACTTGCAGAGGCCATATCCTGCCTTTTTGGCCAATCCTTTGTTTGACATCTATGTCAAATTCACTTCAGCAAGAGAAATTCGGTCAGCACTGGAAAGTAAATATGGTGCTTAAGATGTTGGCAAGTGTAAGTACGTGGTGAGTGAATTCTTGAAGTTCTAGATGATTCATCATGCTCCAATCAACGATCAAATCCATCAATTTTAACGACTGGTGGATAATCTAGAACAAGAAGGAATTAAGATCGATGAGACCTTCAAGGCAGTGGAACTACTGGAGAAACTTCCTCCCTCTTGAAACAAGTACAAGAAGAGAGAGAAACACGGTGATGCCAAGTTGTCTTTAGATACGGTGATCAAACATATACGATCGAAGAGAATAGAATGGAAAATGAATCTCATGTTGAAGTGGGAGTCAAGGCCAATGTTGTTGAGCATGCTGCGAAGAAACAGAAGTTTCAATCCAACAACAATGGCAACTACCATGGTGGAAACAAAGGTAAGAAAATTGATGTGCAGGGCCAAAAGAAGATTAAAGGAGTCTGCTGGATGTGTGGAAAGCCAGGACACCGAGTAGTCAACTGCAGGAAAAGAAAGGGCCAAACCAACAACCAAGCAAACCTTGTGGAGGATACAGGCGCAGTAGATGATGTCATTGCAGCAGTCGTCCTAACAGAGATAAACTTTGTCAGTAGTACGACGGAATGGATGGTAAACACAGGGGCTACCAGACATATTGCTACGAGTAAGGACCTATTTTTTGATTATCAAGAAATAGGAAACGGTGAACAAGTCTTCTTGGGAGATGCACATGGTATCCAAGTTCTTGGAAAGGGTACGGTGCTTCTCAAGTTGATCTCTGGGAAGAAACTAGAGTTAAGCAATGTGTTACATATTTCTGCTATGCATAGGAACTTGATATCCGGTGTACTACTGAACAAGGCCAATATTAAACTTGTTCTTGAGTCTGATACACTTGTCTTATCTAGAAATGGAGAGTTTGTTGACAATGGATTTTGTAATGGGGGATGCTTGTTCTTGATGCTATTTGTTTGTCTAATAATAAAGAAGCATTCAGTTCTATTTACTTTGCTGAGTCTCTTGATATGTGGTATGCTAGACTAGGACATGCAAACATAGGAATCATTAAGAAACACAAAAACATGAATATGATTTCATATGATGGTGAGAATTTTGATAAACGTGAACATTGTGTTGAGACCAAACATCATAAGAAACCATTTAAACACAAAAACTTGGTCTAATTCACGATGACTTAGGTGATTTTAAGAATCATATGAGTAAAGGTGGTAAAAGGTATTATGTTACTTTTATTAATGATTATTCTAGATATACGAAGGTATATCTGTTAAGTCATAATGATGAGACCGAGCCTATGTTTATAAATTACAAAAATAAAGTTGAAAATCAATTAGATTTAAAGATCAAAAGGCTTAAGACTGATAGAGGTGATGAATGTAGTATAGATTCTTTACAAAGGTTTTGTGAAGTAAATGGCATTATTCATGAAGTCACACCCCCGTTACACCTCAATCTAACGGAGTAGCTGAAACAAAGAATAGAACACTCAAAAATATGATGAATGCGATGTTAGTTAGTTCAGGATTACCAGACAATATGTGGGGTGAGGCAATCTTGACTGCATTTCATATTTTAAACAGAATACCACATAATAAGTTAGAGAAAACTCCTTATGAGTTGTGGAAAGGCTACGCACCCAACCTGAGTTATTTGAAAGTGTGGGGGTGTTTAGCTAAAGTTGCTATTCTTGATTTCAACCGAAGTAAAATCGGGTCAAAGACAAGGGACTGTGTGTTCATCGGATATGCTCAGCATAGTGCATCATATAGATTCGTGGCTATAGATAATAGTTCTATATTGGAATCTAAGGATGCTGAATTCTTTGAGTACATCTTTCATATGAAAAGACAATCCGACATTGTTTCTAAATTTGAGATAGATGAATCTAGTAAGTCCGTAATTAATCAAGAGATTGATCTGCCTAGAAGAAGTAAGAGGCAAAGAATTGAGAAATCATTTGGGAATGATTTCACAACAGAGTTTTTTTTAGAAGACGACCCCATAACTTATGGAGATGCTATGAAATCAATAGATTCTATGTTTTCCAAAAAAGCCATTAATAGCGAGCTTGAGTCGATTCCAAGTAATAACACTTGGGAATCAGTAGATTTGCGTAGAGGTTGTAAACCTATCAGTCGTAAGTGGGTCTTTAGGAAGAAGCTAAAGGCGGATGGAACGATTGATAAGTTTAAAGTTAGGCTTGTCGCTAAAGGATTCACGCAGCAAGAGGGTATAAACTTCTTTGATACTTATTCTTCGGTTGCTAGAATCACTACCATAAGAGTGTTAGTAGCACTTGCCTCTATTTACAAACTTGTTATTCATCAAATGGATGTAAAAACAACGTTTTTAAATAGAGATTTAGAAGAAGAGATATACATGAAACAACCGGAGGGTATGATAGTTAAAGACCAAGAACATAAAGTGTGTAGACTTAAGAAATCATTGTATGGTCTTAAGCAAGCACCTAAACAATGGCACGAAAAATTTGATAACGCAATGGTCTCAAATGGTTATGTAGTAAATGAAAGTGACCGTTGTGTGTATAGTAAATTTGTTGGTTGTGATGGTGTCATTGTTTGTCTTTATGTTGATGATATGTTAATATTTGGTACCAACATAGATGTTGTAGAAGACACAAAATCATTTATGTCTTCTGTTTTTGACATGAAAGATATGGAGAAGGCAGATTTGATTGTTGGACTTAAGTTAGTGGAGAAATGTGGGGGTTACCTACACTCTCAAGAACACTATATTGAGAAAATATTGAAAAAGTTTAATCATTATGATGTGAAACCAGTTAGTTCTCCTTATGATTCATATGTGATGTTGACGAAGAATAAATTTGAGAGTGTGCCTTAATGTGAATATGCTAGAATAATCGGCAGTGTAATGTACTAAATGAATTGCACTAGACCCGACATTGCATATGCAGTGAATAGACTTGCAAGATATACTCATAATCCTAATGATAAACATTAGTGTGCATTAAGACGGTTATTGAGATATTTTAAAGGAACAATGAATTTAGGGCTCATGTTTAGTGGTTCAGCCGCTGTTTTAGAAGGCTATTGTGATGCTAAATGGATGACTGATAATGATGAGATAAACTCCACTAGTGGATATGTGTTCACATTGGGTGGTGGAGCTATCTCTTGGAAATCATGTAAACAAACTTGTAGAGCTAAATCTACAATGGAGTCTGAATTTATTGCGTTAGAACTTGCTAGCACAGAAGCTGAGTGGTTAAGGAATTTACTTGTTGATATTCCTTTGTGGTCTAAACCTATGCCTTCTGTGTCTATTCATTGTGATTCTCAGGCTTCGATCGCACGTGCAAAGAACAAGATTTATAATGGGAAGAGCTGGCACATCCATTTGAGGCACAATATTGTGCGTGAGTTGATATGTTCAGGAGTGGTAAACTTGGAGTGCGTAAGAACCAAGTTTAACCTTGCTGACCCCTTACCCAAAGGACTAAATAAGAAGTTAGTCTATGAAACATCGAGGGGGATGTGACTTATTCTATCTGTAGAGAATTCTTCGTGACGTGAACCCAACCCACTATTATTAGAGATCCTACGAACGAGGTTCAATGTGGTAAAAAAAAGTCCTGAAAGAGTTCTACGTTGCACTATGAAAGTGTTCCTCCCTAAAGTGTTGTTGATAGTGCTTAGTGTAAAGAATTGAGGGTGAGATTTCAAGAATCTCTTAATGGAAATTCATAGCCATGTTGTATGGTGGTGTGAGCAGTGCACACTTGATGAATTTCACCTATATAAGCTTGGAAGTGGTGCCGCTTCCTGTGAGAGCCTAGAAAACTCTCTAAAGAGCTTATGAATCCTGAGATAGGTGCATGGCTGATATCGCACCAAACCGCGAACTTGAAGAAGTAGATAATGATATGTCTTCTTGTTGTTCATAAAAACAATAGTGGAGTAAGATTCAAGACGAAGTTCATCTTACTTCCGTTTATATAACTCAAGTTGTAGTGCCGGCGATTCAAGACCACAAGTCATCATATCCGTTATGTGTCAGAATCTTCGGCTGATAGTGGAAAGGTTAGTTTTCTACCGTTCGGAAACGTTTGTATATAAGTTTGGATCATGTGGAGGATTGTTGGAAAAGTACGTTAAAGTACTTTGAAATGTGCTCCAAACTTATATAAAACTTATATGATGCTGTTTGGGAGTTTGAAATGATGTTATGAACACTTTGAAATTCAAATAGGTCACTTGGATCGATCCATGTGTAAGCTGGATCGATCTAAATGAAAGCTGGAATAAAGTTGGTGTTCTAATTGACATAGATCGATCATATTGATCGGTCGATGTGTACATTGATCGATTGATGTGGTGTGGATGCAATGCTGAAAACTTTATGTCCAACAAGATCGATCACATCGATCGATTGATATGACATCGATTGATACATCGATCGATCTATGTTGACAGGATGCAAGATTGAAAGTTTCTGTCCGACATCGATCGATGACATCGACCGATCGAAGTGACATCGATCGATCGATGTGCCAAGATATAGAACTTTTCATTTTGAATCTTTTGATCCAAGGTTCATCTCTCTTCACCTGTGAACGGCATGCAACTGACTAGGAAGAGTTTTGAACTTCTGAAATAAGTTTCAACCTTTAACCCCTTTAAAAATCGTTGGTGGTCAGATTGCGCGAATCTGCCAGAAACGGTAGACTGTTTTGAAAATTTTATTCCTATTTGTACTTAACTCCAAATGCTCTGAAATTTTAAACACTAACCCCTTATATGTTTTATTTAAACGGGTTGAAACTTGTGCCAAATTAACCCTAAGACGTGTGACTATGTTTCTGGAAAGTTTCGTAATTTTTGAAAAACGTTTACTATTTTTACAAACGTAATAAAAAAGAGTAAACAGTGCTGAAACAGAATATAAGTGCTGAAAGTAAATGACACCAAAAATTTTACACTGGTTCGGTTATCAACAACCTACTCCAGTCTTCGAGGAACACCTTCCTCGGTTTACACTAATCACACAACACAAAAACACCTTACCACAGGGTTGATGGAGTTACACACCAACTCCAACCCTTTACAAACCTTGTATGATGAATACAATGCACACAAACACCACCACCTTGCAAGATTGAAGATTGATCACACCTTGATCAATCTTTTACAAAGATAGAGAATGTGTGGTGGTCTAAGATAAGCCTATTCAAGAATATGAATGTAAGTACAATAGGCTTTTAGGAAGAAGAAAGAAAGAGAGTGTAGAAGAGGAAGGCTAGAACACTTTTGATCTTTGAATTTGCAACAATTGTTCTTGTTATTGTTTTGCTCTTCTTCCTTCCTTTTTAACATGTATTGGCCGCCCCCTATTGCTCTTCCCCCTCTTAAAAATTATCTTCTAAGTCCTTGGGAGAATATGTGGCATCAGTGTGACATGTTCTTGCTTACTTGGCACCTTCTCATTGGATGATCATTAAGCTCTTGCTTACTTGGCACTTCATGATTGGTTGAATGTTGTCATCATTTGATGACTTGGAAAATCTGAGAATTTCAGTAAAAACATGTGCCAAAATCAACATAAAATAGTTTCCATAACTCATAAGATTATCACATAAATTAAGCAAGATAATTTCTCCATAAAAACAAGCAAGAAATCGGCCATGAATGAACTTGACATGCTGAAATTTCAGCATGTGTTACATGGTGATATAATTCAAATTCCTTCCAAATTTTCATTAATTTTTCTTTTAAAATAAATCAACAATTAGTAGAAAATATTCTTATCAAATTGGAAATGAAATTTGGATACCAACATGGCCATAAAAACGTTCAAGATACATTCCCACACATGCTGAAAAATTTCAGCATGTGTGATATTCAAGATATCACACATTATGCCTTTGTATCTTATTCAAATTACTTCCAATTCTTCTTCCAATTAACCACATGTTTTAAGACACAAAATATCTCTTCATGAATGCCAAAAATCGGCCAGCTATAACTACACATGCTGAAATTTTCAGCATGTGTTTCAAATGCGATAAAGTTTGAAACATTACCTTTTGTAGCTTTTTTCTTTAAATCACCAACAATGTATGATTCATTATTGACCAATAAATATACCAACAAAGCTCCACATATGCTCCATCTCAGCTGTAGGGGCGTGTATAATTGTATATACATGTGCTGAATTTTATTTTTGCAAACTTTGTAAAATAGTGCACATTTAATAATACACACATGTTATATTCCAATCAGCCCTTAATTTAATTTTCTAGAACACTTTAAGATGTATGACATATTTTAAAAGTGTCTAGATACGTGTCGTGTTATGTGCCAAAAATGTTCCATGTGTTGTGTACATAGAAAACCGAATTTTCGATGTTTATCGATTACTCGATTTTTCTCTAATTAAATTCTAACTTTTTGCACATGTTATGTACATTATGTTACACATAATATATATAATATAAAATTTAATTCTCAGCCCTTAGATGGTCTAAAGTGGCACCATTAACATGTGACAAAATTAAAATTGAAATCTCCACAATTTGGTCTTAATGTGGGGTGATTTGTGTGTGCCAACATGGAATGATTTTATGGCTGAAAATATCATCATATACACGAAAATAATAATTATTTTGAGGTGTAGGGGCTGGCCATCTATTTATGGCAAGTACGTGACACGTTGGCGAAGTTTTGGTATTCGCCCGATACGACAATTTTTGGTTTAAAACCTATTAACGTGTCGTATTTAATTTGTCATCACCATGACTTATCTCATTTGATATAAGACCTGAATATACTCATAAATATAAGTTAAGTATGGTGGTGTGACGTTAACGTACGTGCATAAAATATATAACATGTGGATAGTACTTTGGAATACATGTGTATGTGCCTTTTTCAAAAAAATCTGAAAATGTATATATATATATATATATATATATATATATGTATAAGATGGTGTGCATATTGATGAGGAGAGGAGGAGGAGACTTTCCTTTCTTAGTCTTGTTGCCTTTGTGCCTTGTTCAAATGTAGCTTCCTTTAGTGAACTACTTAGTTTAATTAACTAAGAACTTCACTTAATGAACTAGTTTAGTTCATTAATGGTTGCACCTGAAAATAGTGTAAACACAACAAATGTTTGCCATTTGATGTAAGCTTTAAAGCTTCATGGCTCGTTAGTACGGCAACATAATATATGAATTATATACGGCAAGTAATATGCAATATATCATGCACATTTATCTCATGCTCGTTTTTATGCTCATTTAAATCATATATTTTGAAATCACTCAAACCCCTTTTTCTCTACACATGACACACACATAGTATTGTCCACCTAGACTTCTTGTCCTACTTGGACCAAATAAGTCTAAGTGAAGTAATTCTAGTACATGACTAGTACTCACTTCATGTTTCGGTTTTACGGTTTCTTTAATGTGTTTTTCGTTAATACATGTTTCACATAGTTGAAAATTATCTAACTTAGGCATTCCTCTAATTAAATTCTTCTTAGATAATTTCTTAATGGTTGATATTCCTATATGGCCTAATCTTCTATGCCATAAATTCACATCTAAGTCATGTGATATTAAACACTTAACCTTAGCATCTAACATGTTATCTAAGGCAAGAGTATAAATGCTACCATAAACAATTTCTCCTTTTTCATTTATTATATCACAAAAATTGTGAAGAAAAGAAACATTATATCTGCAATCTATAAGTTGAGAAATACTTAATAAATTATAAGAAAGATTACTTACTTACAACATATTTTGTATTTGAAATGTGTTAGGGTCCCCAATTGTTCCTTTTCCAACAACTTGTCCTTTTTTGTTGTCCCCGAATATTACCTTTCCTCCATTCTTTATATGTTCTAACTCGGTGAATAGTTTGGGGTTCCCCGTCATGTGCCTTGAACATCCACTAGCTAAAAACCATTTAGTTTTTAGATTCTTTGACTTTGCCTCCTTCTTGCATTCCTTGCAATTTTACTACAATGGAGACAAATTTTTAGGTACCCTTTATTTGGGTCCTTGAATGTTAGGGGCATCACTGTTGTTTAGATATCCCTTAGGTATCAAACTTGGACATACCTTCTAGGCACATTTTTGACATTTGTTGAATATAAAAGATTAACATATATTTGACCATTCCAAAAAGATAATGCATTGTCATACATGTTATATCTTGGTTGATAATTACTATGTCTTGGCCGATTTTGATAATGTGTATAAGACATATGATTTTATTTCTTGAATGGTGCTATGTATGTATGTTCATATGCATTTCTATATGACTTATATGAATGTTGCCTATACTTAGGTTCATAATAAGTTGAATGCATTTTATTATTTCTAGTTGTATTCGTATACATGTAGGCATAATTTCTAGGTTGTCTAGATGCAAAATTTTTCCTAGTTGCACGTTGATATGTATGTGCTTTTGTGGGTGCGTGTTGTATTTTTGCCTTAGAATAAACAGAAGAAGGAGTAGAAGTAGATGCAGCAGGCAAAGTTGATTTCGTTGTATTTGGCATTTTTGTACTAGATGAGACAAACTTAGTCTTTTTTATCTACTTTAGCGTTTTCTTCTTTATATCCTTACCCGGTTTTATCATTTCCATATTTTTGCGATGATATAAGTGTATGTAACACATTTGCACCAGATTTAAATTGTTCTAACATTTTTTCTAAGGTAAGTTTGGAAGATTTAAGTTGTAATATTTCATTTTCACAAATTTCTACCTTAGATTTTAACATGCTATTTTCAGTTTTGTGTGTATGTTCATTTTTCTTGTATGATTCAATTTTAACTTCTAAAGAATCAAGAGTATTAGTAGACTCTTGTTTAAAAGATTCTAATTGACCGGAAAACTCCAAGTTGGACGTCTTCAACTTGTCGTTTTCTTCAATTTGTTTCTTCTTTTCTTTAGATAGCCTCTTACAGTGAGCATGCATTCTTAAAAAATTCTTCATACATTTCATCAAATGTCATGTCACTATCAGAATCATCATCAGAAGAAGAACTTACCTTGTTGGATTCAAAGCAGACTTGAGCTTCCTTAGTTTCGGATTCTGAGGCGAATGAGTCGCTCCATGTGCTCACCTTCATTACTCGTTTCCCTTTCCTTGACTTGGACTCCTTTGCCTTAGTCGCTTGTGCCTCCTTGTCATTGGCTTGTTTATTATTGTTGTTACCATTATTTTTCTTTGTTGGGCAATCATATGAGATATGTCCTTTTTTACCGCATTCGTAACATTTTAACTCTTTATTATACTATTTGTTGTTGTTAGAGTTATTTTTCTTAGATTGAGAAAAAGAAGAAGAAGAAGAAGAAGAACGTCATCTATTCCTATCTGGATGTTTGAAAAACTTTCTAAGTTTTCTAGCTATAAATATCAAGTCATCGTCTAATTCAGTATCACTATTACTATCATCATTATTTGTATGTGTTTCAGTTGTTTTGAAAGCTATTGACTTACCGAATGATTTAGATGACTCGGACTTCCGTTGATTTAGTTTTACCTCATATACTCTTAGTGAGCCTATCAACTCGTCCATTTTTGTGATCGATTTTGCTTCTTCAATTGCCGTGACCTTAGGATCCCATTCAGCAGGAAAGCTTCGCAGCACCTTTTGCACCTTCTCGTTGTCGGTGAATGATTTTCCGAAAGCTTCAAGGGCATTGAAAATATTAGTAATTCTCAAAGCCATAGATGTTATGGATTCGTTCGGCAACATTTTGAAAGACTCTAATTCAGTCATAAGCATGTTTATTTTTTATTCTTTTACACCGCTTGTACCTTCATGCTTTAATACAAGTGATTTCCACATGTTCGTGTGCACTTGTGCAATTTGACACATATCCTGCTTCGAAAGTCGTAAGTCCATTCAAAAGTAATTGCATAGCTTTAGCATTCATGGACATTTTCTTTTTATCTTCCGATGACCATTCACTTTTATATTTTTCAACCTCTTTTGTGACTCCACTAACTTGTACAATTTTCATGGAATGTATGGCCCATCTTCAACTATAGACCATAGATCGATGTCTATAGCCATTAAGAATAGCCTCATTCTAAGTTTCTAATGAACAAAATTATTTCCATCAAAAAGAGGAGTACATTGTGTGGACATATCTTTCAACTCACTTTTGTGAGAGACTATGGCCATTGTATGTACCTTTAATCTGAGATTAGCAGGCTACTTTGAAATATTTTTTCTTGGCCTTGTGTTGTTTGTACGGTGTTGAATCTTGCTTCTTTGAGTGGTGTATACCTCGCTCTGATACCAATTGTTGGACCATGCACCTGCAATAAACGCCACTAGAGGGAGTGAATAGTGGTTAGCAGAAATTACACTACTACCCTTGATTAAAAACCCCTTTGAAAACAGAATCTGAGACTACCTCAGATTCAGAACCCGTATTTGAAAAATTCAAACATAAGTGTAAACAACTCCAAAAATTATGAAACTTTTCAGAACTTAACTTCAATGTGTTAACAAGACTTTGTCCAAAAATCAGACAAAAATAAGATCGTTGGCCCTTCGAAAAAATAAACAAATTCAGATGGTCAATCTGGAAAGAATTGGACAGAATGTTGCTGAAATTGAAAAACGTGTTTCTCTTTGAATATCAACCAAAAAGGTTGATATTTATATCAAAGCACTACTTAGGATAATAGTGATGTTTCCAGAAGGCCATGACCTTAAAAAATTCTTGATTAATACAGAATTCAAATTTTCTCAAAACTGGTCAGATTGCAGCCAGATTGGAGTAGTTATCTTACAAAGACTGAAAGACTAACTTTTCCTTGCTCAAATCAAGTGATTCTTGTTACAAATGAAAGCTAACAGTTTGAAGTATAACTATACCAAAAATCACGAATTTTGAAAGTGTTTAGCTATTTTTTCAAATTGTGAGAAGTGTGAAAACTGCAGTAAAAACGGGCAGAAAACAGAAAGGTAGAAACAAGACTAGAACACCGAGGATTTCTCCAAATTTATTCTTCACAGTAAGAGCCATCTTGAATGTTCTGCTCCATGAATGAAAGTTGTGACCTTTCAAACAGCAGAAGGACATTCATTTGGGTGCAAATACAGTGGATTAGTGTTAGGATTATCCATAACACCACTGTGAGGAGACGTTGAAGTATTAGAAGACATTTCCAACTAATTTTCAGCGGTTAACGCTCTGATACCATATTAAAATACATGGAGATCAAAACTCAACCATGTCGGATGAACAACATACAATTCATCGAACACAAATTACAAACAAGATTCCATGAAACAGATCATGCGAATTGAAAACGAATCAATTGCAGTAGAGAGCGGAACGATAGAACAATCGAGAGGAAGAAAATTGGAGAGAAAATTGGAGAGAATTCAACGTGTATTTGAGACCAGAAAATGCAGTTACATCACACTTGCAGCATTCGTCCACAGCATTACATTATATAACTGAATTTAACAGTAAAAAGAGAAGAATGCCCTCCAACTAATTCTAGCTACATTACATTACAAGGGCAATATAGTAATTCTACTCTAACTTTAAAATCTCCCGCGTGCCACCTCCTTCTTCTTCTTCTTCCTCTTCTTCCTGCAGCCTGATTCCCCAGCAACCTTCAACTAACTCCCGCGGTGCTTTATTCTTTCCAATCCAAATGGATGCTTCCAGCTCATCTTTATTCATGTGCTGTACTCATAACCGCTACTTGCAACGTCCAACTACATTAACCTATTCCTTTCTTCTCCTTAACATCTGTATTGAAGGCAGTTTCAACACCTCTTAAACTAGCGATTGCTCCAAACAAGAAGGCACTTGGAGTCGTGTACTGCATCAGAAGGACAAACCGGTACATCAGATCTCCATGAATTAGAAAGTTGAATCTGTCAGCCAACGAAGTGACACCTATTCCTATCGAAGGAAGCATCAAAAGCCTTGCAACTATGATTCCAATAGTAGTTCGAACCCCAAATCTTGATTCATTAGGACCCTTACCCTCAGCCATCATTCCTCCAAGAACCAATATCACTGAAGGCACTAATGGTGCAGCCATCATATCTAAACTATTTGTGATAAATGAAAGTGCGACATCATCACCAAAAACAAGATATCTTATTGGAGGAAAAATTCCAGATCAAGATCAGGATCAGGAACAGAACTTTGTGAATTCTCTGTGGACACCCTTGCTATAAGCGGCGTTTTGCAATGCTCGGTTTCTCTATCCTCCTTTCCAGGCCACTCAGCTTCCACAAGAAGGGGCCTAGTTAGATCATTTGTTACAATTTCTTATTCATGGATGTTAACTGATTTTGTGAAGGGGGTCTAATTTATGGAGGAAAACATGTGGAGCAGGAAAGAAAGGAGAGAAAGACGTTATTTTGCAGTGGGAGAAAGTTTTGGCGGTAAAATGTCTCAAAACCGGCTGCAGCAGGTAAGAAGCCGGTTTTGGTGTTAATTGAGTCAAGTTGGGCCACATTTGGATGATCAATGAGGTTTGACAACGTTTAAATGTTAACTGAAAAATTTGACCACATTTGGATGATAAGTGAAATTTTCTCATAACATACAAGTGTAAGATAGGTAATTTTAATTTTCTAACTAGTTTTATGACTCAATCTAGTAGTATTTGTTTGATTCCTTTAGAAATATTTATATTACGTTCAGAAACAACAAGTACATAACATTGGTTATCGTTGATAGGCAAACTATGTGAAATGCAAGAATATTCATCCATTGTACAGCTTGTTCACAAACAACAGGATGAAGAATACATATCATTTTAATTATTATTATTTCTTCATTGCAGTCATAAAACAGATTACATGACTCCATAACCTAATCACATCTTGGAACCACAACAGCTAACAATTTGTTTTAACAGAATATTTGAAAAATTATCCACAAAATAGCCCAAATATACATGACTGCTTTTTTACTATATATCAAACCTGAAATAAATAAATATAACACAATTGCAGAAAGCCAACAAACGAGCTGGCTGCAATTGTAACGAGAACAAACTCAAATTATCAGATAGCTTGCTTGAAATGGAGTTGATATCATATCAGTATCATTTGAAGATTTAACAGGTTAAGGAAAACATGAATAGTCCTGTTAATTCTATTTTTCCTGATTCTTGTCCAAGGACTCACATGAAGTTTCTCCCTATTTAGAATTGCTTGGGCTTTGATGTTGGATAACTATTATGCTTATAAGCCAGCTAAGGTTTATAACGTATATTACTAATGTGTAGTGCTTATATTATAATAGGCAAGTGGCACAGAACAACATGTTGTGAATGATTATGCAAAACGCATTTCCATAGGTTATAAGAACACTGAATTGGGATGTAGGATCCAAGAGAATATATCTATATAATCATCACCATTTCTCATGATTTTCTATTATTAATGCATGATTGAAATTCAAAAAGAGTAAGCAGAACATTAGAACATTCTGTACAAATGCTGATTCAACAGCAGCAGACACTCATAAGGACAGCTAAATGAATCATAAGTGATTATTTTTGTACAAAAACATAAAGTGATCTAGATTGATCTCCAGTTGATTAAATTTCAATATGTCATATACCAAAACGTTCACTTCTTTTTGAAATAAGCAATTGTTAATTGGATACTAAGATAAAACATTAGTTAGATTGTGAAACATAAGTATTCAGATTTTTTCTCCTGAAAAAGATTCTGGATAAAACTAAAACCTCTTGAGAAAACTACACAATGTTACAACATATCACGTCTTCTAACCCAAAACAAGAAAGAGAAATTCATGTCAGTTCTACACGAAACTGCAAGTACAGAGTTTCACAAAGACTTACCATGAGATTCCAAATGCAATCACTAACCATCCAAGTCTTTGAGTAAAAACATTTCTAGTCGTTTGTTATAGTAGATAAACCCACATTACTCTTGAGTAAATGTTTAAACACAACTTAGTCTACATATACTTGAACAATTCGGTTTACTCATGCATTTTAGCTAGCTAACTTTGTCAAGTATACTTTTCAGTATTTAAAAAGTCACATACTCAAAGCATAAGGAATACCCAATAATTGAATAAGAGATTACCATTATTCCTCATCAATTTGACATACCTGAGTCAATGTGGTGGAGTTTTAGAAACATTACCTATATTGAGCTGGAAACCTTCTCATAAGCAGCAGTTGATCGCAAATCTTTTGCTTTAGAGTTTACAACTTTCAAACTTTTTGGACCTCACATTTGGCAGGCTCCTCAAATGCAGCACCTATTTCTTCTCCCCTTTCACCTTTGAACGCCTTATTTTGAATGTCGATGCATGATCCGGTTCCAATTCACCATAGGACAAAGAAACCCTAGACTACAATTTTTCTGTTGGGTCAATTTGTGTTTAGTATCCAGAAAGAAAAGAATAAAAAGAGACAAAAATGAGACACATAATATCACTTGGGCAAAAGATAATACCACTTGGACAAAGAGGAGACACGTCAGTCATTCTTAGTCCACACAAAAAATACAATAATGGAACACAGAAACAGGAAATTCGCTGGTAACGGAAAACCTACCATTGCTTTCCTCTTTCTCCCTCTTTTCATTCCAAAAAGAAAAAAGCAAAATTGAAGGAAATTTAAGATGACGGTGATACCCGGGTGAGGATTCTTCCTCACAACCCTCCTTGAGCAGATATTTGGGCAATAATTTCATCAAAGATGAAGATTCGTTGGTGTTGTAACTTGTCACCCGAAATGAAACTGCTGATTTGAAGATATGCATAAAGCTTGATGTTGTTTGAAATTACTTTCTTGGATAACGCTGATAATAAGCATTTCAAGCAAATTTGTAGGCTCTTTGAAAAAATATATTGGAATCTTCTAGGAAGAAAGACAAAAAAACAAGGCAAGTCAGTCCCACTTGCATAACCTTGAAGGAACACGTCAACTTGGATGGGACACGTCAGTAACTTTTGCAGCCAACTTGAAAATAGAAGTGGGGTAAAGATATAATCTCCACACAATTTTCTTCATTTCTTCCACACTAATTTCGGAGAAATTAAAAGTGCAGCAAAAATGCTCATATTCAAATTCATCATTTCTCCTTTCTAATCACCTTCTCTCTTCTTTATCAAATTCTCTCTGCTGTTTTCCTTACATAATTGTGATGCTTCTCCATACGAAGACGAGCAAATCGCAGAGCTCCCTACTTTTCCATGCTTTTGGGTAGGCCTACAGTGAACTTGTGAAGTATTTGTTGAGAAATCAGGGTTTGCATGATTTCAAATACATGATTTAAATGTTATGTGATTTCAAAATGCATGATTTAAATGTTACATGACATGCGTACATGATAAATATGCTTTATATGTTTTATATGTATCATTGTTGGACTAACGTGCATGAAGCGTTAAGGCTGACTGTGCAGCCCAGACATCAACATATTTGAAGGTAGCAAGCCACCTTGGATTGTCAAAATCACATGTTAAGTAAAGCGGAGCATGATCAGAGGTAGACCTAGCAAGATGTTGGACCTGTGTAATCGAAAACATATCCAAACAAGATGAAGAGCACAAGAATCGATCAAGACGTCGCCAAACACGGCCTAAGCCATAGCCATCACACCATGTATATAAGACCCTTGAAATGATATCTCTTATAAGCCACATGCATATATACAATCATTAAAGTCTTGTAACGAACGCAATGTTGGCGCCGATCTTCCCCGATGTTCATCCAAAGATCGAAACGTGTTGAAATCCCCACCCACCAACCAAGGAATAGTCAGCGAAGTATGAAACAACTTTAAATCAGCCCACAACGACCTTCTAGCAGATATGGAATGCAGGCCATAAACCGCAGTAAGCCAAAATCTCTCAAGACGCTAACCAATTAAATTTGATGGAGTAATTTTGCTGCCCTGATCGCTCTTCCTCCAACGATAGTATGGAGTCCTTCCAAAAAAACCAAATATGATCATCACAGGCAAATAAAGCTTTTGAGAAACCGAATTGCAATCTATATGACAACAACAACAACAACAACAAAGCCGAAGCATTAGGTTCTAAGACTACTAATATATGTAGATGATAACGACGAACAAGTGAAAGCAAGCAATTGATTGAGGTATGTATACCTCTAACATTCCATATCATTATCTTCATTATGATAAAGCATCAAAAGTGTTAGAGAGGTGAGCAGCCCCTAACCTTGTTATCCTTGGCGATGTGGGGACTTTATGTTGGCTACGACGCAGCATTTGCGGGGTCACACAAAACTGGGGATGAACGGATGCCTCTTATGGTGCCATTGATCGGCTTGTATCTAAATATGTGGCTTCAAAGAGATTAGCCATTATGACATAAATGTCATGATCCTGTGCATCCAGCTGGCTGACATTTAGCGGGAGAACCAATTCACTGTCCGAAAGGGAGGATGCTGCTACCTGCACTGAAAGATCACCCAACAATCATCTACTTCCCTTAATTGCAAGACATCTTGCACATTCAAAATTTCAGCTATAGAACCCATGTCTAGCGATGGTGGCTAAGGTACCAAAGTCGGTGAAGGCAGCAAAATGTCAACTGAAGGCTACTGGATGGTTTTTTTTAGGTGTCCAACGTTGATTTTTGCCTTTATCTGTCTGCTTTCTATCCTTATCCTTGACATTACTCCGTTTGAGCGGCTGATCGCGCTTAGAGGGTTTGTCCAATATCGATTTGCCACAGTCGACGAGAATATGCCCCAGTCGATAACATACAGTGCAATATAATGACAAATCTTCATACTCTACCTGTTGCATGATTACTCATGAAGGAGCCTGAATGTAAACCCGTTGCGGCAATTCCTTCGAAACATCCAGTTCAACACAGATACGGGTGACCGATGGGCGATTGCCGGTTGTGGTAGCCACATCTAGCTTCAAAGGCATACCAACCATTTGGGCAATATGAAAAAATGCATCTTTCCTATGAAAGTGAATTGAAAGTCCAGGGAAAGAGAACCAAATCAGGAATATGGGCACTTCTACCGCCAGATCATAGTCCAGCGTCCACTTCGTGATTCGCATATGTTTGCCGGAGATCATCCAACTACGACGTGAGAAACAACAAAATAATCTTGCTCATGATAAAAAATGAAGTAAAACACGCGTTGCGTCGAGCAATCCGACTTTTACGGCTCCAGAGAAACCAATGTGGTCGATAGCCGAGCAGATCGTCGCTAGCGGTGGGCGTCCATACCAGAAAGTACACACCAGCGTAAAACGATATGAGTAGCAAAAGATTGGATTTCCTCCTCCGTAAATGAAATCATTGGAATGCCCTTAAATTTTTCAATGTGTTCGGCACCATGAAAAAGAAGCCGACGAAAACAGTGAGGCATAAGTCTTTGGAGGCGCCGAAATTACATCTGACGGCATGGCCATAGGGTTCGGTTGTGGCGGCGTGACTGCCATGGCTAAGGCATTAGTAGAAGAAAAGGAAAAAAGGGAGAAAGGTAGAATTGGAATGCAATAAAGTAGGAAGGCAGAAGGAGAATGGCGCTGGCTATGCTGCCATCCTCTGTGAATCGCACCAGAGACGACGGGAGGGCATCATCGCACGGCCTCATTATGTTTTAACTAGTTAATTGAGTATATATATATATATATATATATATATATATATATATATATATGCAAAGACTTGTATAATGTACAATATATGTATGGCAAACTAGTGAATGTGCTAACTAGTAAATTAAAGAAAAGACACACAAACATAAGGGCTGTTTTAGTTATTTTAAGCAGAGGTCACTAAAAGGAGCAAAATGGTAATTTTTATATTTTCAAAAGTTATGAAAGTGGGCTGTTTTAATAAGGGCCATGAATTGAAATATGAAAATGACCCAATAGGACAAGGATATAGCAATTAGAGCCCAAAAATGGGCTGATTTTGGGGACTGATCCGAATGCACCAAAGTAGGGGCGAAATGAGAACTTCACCTAAGTATATGATATGATAATTGAGCCAAACAGTAGACTCAAGTACTAAGATATTTAGAGGCATAAAATCAGCCTATACCGAGTCTACTTTAATACATACGCCGAAGAAGTTTTAAAAGCGAGATGGTTTATCATACGACACATGCTTACGAAAATGAGTATCAAAACTTTAATCCATACCAGAAAGTACACACCAGCGTAAAACGATATGAGTAGCAAAACATTGGATTTCCTCCTCCGTAAATGAAATCATTGGAATGCCCTTAAATTTTTGAATGTGCTTCGGCACCATGAAAAAGAAGCCGACGAAAACAGTGAGGCATAAGTCTTTGGAGGCGCCGAAATTACATCTGACGGCATGGCCATAGGGTTTGGTTGTGGCGGCGTGACTGCCATGGCTAAGGTATTAGTAGAAGAAAAGGAAAAAAGGGAGAAAGGTAGAATTGGAATGCAATAAAGTAGGAAGGCAGAAGGAGAATGGCGCTGGCTATGCTGCCATCCTCTGTGAAACGTTATGAGTAGCAAAAGATTGGATTTCCTCCTCCGTAAATGAAATCATTGGAATGCCCTTAAATTTTTGAATGTGCTTTGGCACCATGAAAAAGAAGCCGACAAAAACAGTGAGACATAAGTCTTTGGAGGCGCCGAAATTACATCTGACGGCATGGCCATAGGGTTCGGTTATGGCGGCGTGACTACCATGGCTAAGGTATTAGTAGAAGAAAAGGAAAAAGGGAGAAAGGTAGAATTGGAATGCAATAAAGTAGGAAGGCAGAAGGAGAATGGCGCTGGCTATGCTGCCATCCTCTGTGAATCGCACCAGAGACGACGGGAGGGCATCATCGCACAGCCTCATTTTGTTTTAACTAGTTAATTGAGTAAATATATATATATATATATATATGTATATATATATATATGTATATATATATATATGTATATATATATATGTATATATATATATATGTAGATTTAACTAAGCCAATACCCAGTATTTTCATTCAATAGTCAAGGGCAAGAGGACACAATTACGCATTCAACAAATACATGATGCTGAAGGCAATTTACTAACAGCACCTTCGGACATCATGGTGGCGGCGGTTTCTTTCTATAAAGATTTGTTTGCTCCGGCAGCTACACAAAATCATGAGGCTGTCTTATCATATATTCCTCAGATGGTAACGGAGGAAGATAATATACGGCTCACCATGCTCCCGACAGCAGCAGAAATCAAAGAAGCGGTCTGGCATTTAGATCCTCATAGTGCTGCTGGTCCAGATGGATTTCACGGTATGTTTTATCGGTCATGTTGGTCGGTCATACATGCTGACGTCGAAAAGGCAGTACAAGAGTTCTTCCTTGGTATTCCCCAACCATCAATGATGGCAAGTGCGATTATCACGTTGATCCCCAAAACCACCTCCCCACAGACTTTCGGTGACTTCAGGCCAATATGTTTGACGAATTTTTTGAGTAAAGTATGTACACGTATTATAGCGACGCGCTTAGGTCAGCTCCTGCCCAAGTTGATATCTCCGGAACAAACAGGATTTCTCCCTGGGCATGATATCTCTACCCAAGTTTTATTGGCTCGAGAAATGGTCCATATGTTGGATGCTGGCACTTCACACTTATGTCTAAAATTGGATATGATGAAAGCTTTTGATCGTGTCAGTTGGGATTATTTGGAGCGAATATTGTTGGGTTTTGGCTTCTCAGGGTTTTTCACTAGATTGATCCTAAATCATCTCCGCGCTACTACGTTATCTGTCTTGATTAATGGCGCACCCTCCCCATCATTTCGCCCACATAGGGGAGTGAAACAAGGAGATCCATTATCTCCTCTGCTTTTTATTCTATCTTCTGAGGGATTCAGTCGAGGCTTATCCTCTCTAGTGGCATCCGGCAATATTCAATCATTTAGCCTTGGTCGGATTCCCTTTGCCATCTCTCATTGGCATATGCCGACGATCTACTTGTCTTTCTGCGCGGTACAAAACCAAATATTCAGAGGTTTAAGAGGTTCTTAACGGACTATGAAACAGCTTCGGGACAAAAGGTCAATTTTCATAAAAGTAGTATGATACCATCGTCCCGACTCTCGGAACAGCGGGTTCGACATTTACAGGGGATCCTTGGGATGAGGCTTTCATCACTCCCTTTCCGATATTTAGGATCTTATCTTCACAAGGGTATTAACCGTTCAAGATACTGTGCTACAATATTACAACATTTTGATGATAAATTACAAGGATGGCATTCCAAGTTATTATCTTCTGCAGGCAGATTAGTCCTACTGCGAGCGGTGATCTCTGCGCTTCCTCTGCATGTCATGGCCGCAGGGGGGCTCCCAAAATCTGTCATTAAGATGATACACCGGAAAATGGCTACTTTTTATTGGGGCCAGCGCCGACACTGGGTTTCATGGTCCACTATCACATTACCTACGGAGGAGGGGGGATTAGGGATACGAGATCTTTATTCTTTGCAGCAGGCATATCATTGTAGAATATGGTGGTTATATCATAAGCAAGATACGTTATGGAGCCGATATATGCATGCCAAATACGGACGTAGGGGAGACTTTCGGCCACATCTGCCAGATTCTCCGGTGTGGAAGCTTATATGTCGCATCCATCAGATTTGTGTGAGGCATACTACCGGGTCTAATAATCATCTCACTTGGCAGCCCTCCTCCTCGGGAGAATTTGAGCTTAAATCGGCTTACAATATCTGTCGATCATCTAAACCCAGTTTGCTGTCTACGAAGTTCATTTGGTTTAAACATCACTCACCATCCATCCGTATATTCCTCTGGAGATTGTTTCATGCGGCTTTACCGTTTGAGGATTACATAGGCTCTTATTTGACTGCACGTCCCACACAGTGCCCATTTTGCAAGCAGCACTCTTCCTCAGTAGATCATGTGTTCTTGAAATGTGCGCCAATCCAGTCCATGTGGCTTTTCTATGCATCTGAATTACAGACTATATTTCCAACTACACACACTATTCGACAGTATTTATTAGCTTGGTGGTACCGTTCATCCTTTTTGTCATTTGATGGGGTGCTCAAGATAATAGTCCCTGGCATTTTGGTCTACAACATATGGCGTCATTATGCAAATATGATATATGGAGATCAATCATCATTTTCTATTGCTGCACTCCGAAATACCGTTCTTTTTGAGCTTCATATGTGGGTTCATTCAATCCAAGGTACCAAGCTAGCTGCCGGACCCGCTTCGTCGCTATCCTGGCTGTCAATACCTCGTTCTCCGCGTCTACAGGTGGTTAAATGGCTTACTCCCCCAATAGGTCGCTTTAAACTTAATGTGGATGCCGCGGTTGGCCGCTCCAATGCGGCAGGAGGTCTCATTCTACGCGATTCAGGTGGAGCATGTGTGAGGGCGATAGCTTTCAGACTCCCATATTGTCCACCTTTGCAGGCTGAAATTCAAACAGCCCTGTTTGGCTTGCTATATTTCCTGCCCTTATACAGGTCCCTGATTTTAGAGACTGATTGTGCACAGATGATTCAACGACTACGTAAACAGCAACCTGTGTTTGGAAACTTCCATCTTAAACTATTACAGCAGTTGATCACTCATCATCACTTGGAAATTCAGCATGTATTCAGAGAAGCAAATATGCCGGCACATTATTTGGCGCAACATGCAATTCAATCGCCTTGCACTTCAATCTTCACGCCATCCAGCTTGCCTTCAATGGTCCGTGCTGCAGTTTCTTTGGACCTCACATCAGTTGCTGTGCGTCGACAATCAGCATAACGTCTTCCATATGGATTGGCCTGCACATCTTTTCCCTGTCTGTATTCGATTGAGTACAGACAGGCAGGGTATGTTGATTGTTCTCTTTCATTTATTAATTATTCACACTTGCCATGTTTACACACATCTGGTTTTTCCATATACATGGTTTATGCTTGACGCGGAGACTCATTCACTATGCGCTGAAAAGAGCATGTTCATGGACGGTTGTACTGATGGGCAAAGGGATACTGTTGCTGCCTGCACTTTTCGCAATGCAGGCAGCCCTGGTGGGAACACTATCTTGTCTGTTTATTTCCTAGGGCTGCTTTTACTACGACTATGTGATATATACTTTTATTTGCCTGCTGCATGCCTGTCTATGTGTTGGGAATCTGGGACACTTGCTGTTGTCGGGAGCTTCTTTCATGCTACGCGCTCATCTCACACGCGACACGGAATGGCCTCCCACGTGGCGCAAAGTCATTGGTGTGAGCTAGCTAAGTATGTCTTCCACAGAGATTGGCGTTTTCTGACATATCCTGCCTGTGTCCCAAGGGATGTAGGCAGGCTCGGTAAGCTACCTTATCACTCACTCTGCGGTTTATATTTTCTTCATATGACTCATAATTTATTCTTGGTGCATGCTGTTGCATGTCTCGGATTATATCTGGCGCTGATCACGGATGGGGTGCTCACTGTGGAGATCTCCACACTTTTTGACAAGCACATACCTTGGTTTACCCTGCTAGAACCACTGGAGATGACGCTTTGGAAGCATTGTTTCGCTAATTTACGACATCTACACCAACTGGCCGAATACCAACAGCTGGACACATATTTACATTATATACATTTCAATGATGGTCGTATAAATATGTACGCTTTTTCCTTCGCTAGGGTTTTATCCACAAGGGTGGTTTTTCCTAGCAAGGTTTTAATGCGGCATATCGTATACGACTGGAGATATGTCCTCATTAGTTCGTTATTTCATTTGTTCACATACTCTGAACTCTTGTAATATGGTTTTCCTCCGCCATAAGTGAGGGTTCTTTATTTAATAAAATAAATGTTTATATAAAAAAAAATATATGTATATATATATATGTATATATATGTATATGTATTTTTTTTTTTTAAGCAAGTGATATCTTATTATTGATAAGTAAATCCTCACTTATGGCGGAGGAAAACCATAGTACAAATCATCAGTGTATGAGAATAAATGAAATAAAGCGCAAAGGATAGCATATCTCCAGTCGTATACGATATGCCGCATTAAAACCTTGCCAGGGAAAACCACCCTTGTGGATAAAACCCTGGCGAAGGAAAAAGCGTACATATTTATACGACCATCATTGACATTAGGTGAAGCTGTACAAAAGGAGTAGGACATATATGTCCTAGCTACTGATAGTATACAAAATCGCCATTTGTAGCTGGAAGAAGTTCTGGGCCGTTCCATGTAGTCTTCATAAACAAAGCGTAGATGTGTAGGGCAGACAGCGGTGTCCCTCAGCGCAGCCAGCAATACGTATAGCCAAAGACATGAAATCACAAGAAGGAAGTGGTAGTTATGAAGCAGAAAGAATCCAGATAAAGCATTGATTAAACATATACAGGACATACCATCCTGCCTGTAACCCGAAGGAGACAGGCAGGGAAATGCATGAGATGCCAATCCATATGGATGACCATTTCTTAAGAGCGAAAGGCAGGAAGCGTGAAGTCAGTCACAATAATTCCTCGGATATGTGCAGGAAGTAATATAAGCTCCGAATACGATTTAAAAAGCATAGTCCGTGAACCTTCCTGGGAGAGATAGTGCGCTGCTTGGTTTACCTCTCGAGGCGCATACGATATGTGTATACATGATTCAGTCAGGAACGCGCGTAGGCGATGGAGGTCTGGTGCCAGAGGAGTCCGAGCATGCATGAGTGTGAGTAGCTGATGACAGTCAACCTCTACTTGTAACAGGCCATATTTTGGCAGATAGTATAGAAGGGAAATTAAGACAGCTTGTGCTTCAACTCTAACCGGATAGTCATGGCGCAGAGGAAAGGAAATGGCATGAATAAGAGATCCTTGCGCATCACGTAATATTGCACCACCCCCGGCAGTTTGACAACCAACAGAGGCATCTGTGTTTAATTTCAGTCTACCAACTGGAGGAGGGTTCCAACGAACAATCCGCAATCTAGCCAAACGAAGAGGAGGAGAGAGACCATTATTAATTAGACGAGGAATATTGGCTACTATTTTTGTTCCGCTTTGTGCCTTGGCCCAGAAAAACATATCTACCCGAATATTTTTGAGAAGAGCTTGCTGAGACCATGTTCCATCCCCAAACACCAATTCCGCATAAATTTTCCAAATATTCCAAAGGAGAGTTCCAAGATATATTCGTTGCATATAGCCAAGAAATCCATCTGTCGTTTCTAACCACACCGAAATCATAAAACTGCGCCAACCAGTGGCAGTATTCGGGCGGATTTCCAATAAGTCATTGAAATAATGTCGAACAGGGCGGATTTGGGAGCAGTTATAAAAAATGTGATTGTGAGAGGCTGAATCCGCTCTACAAAACGGACATATACTTGGCAGAACCTGATTAAAACGGGAGAGGCTGTCTGGCAAAGGCAATGCATTATGCAAGAGCTTCCAAAGAAATACCTGTATTATCGGACGTTGACGTGGTAACCAGGCTATTTGATTAGACAGGAGCGATGGGGCGGTAGATCGAAGGGACTCATACGCATCCTTTAGGAGGAACTGTCCCGTGGAGTTTAGCCAAACTGGTGTCTCGTTATTCCACTGAACCAATGTCTGACATTGTGGATTAATACGGCAAATTCTCTTCCATATAGGAGAGTCATATATACGTGAAACAAATGTTTGAGTTCTTTGATATCGGCGACGCATATATTCACCCCATAAGGTTGAAGCCACATGATATTGCCACCACAATTTCGCTGCATAGGCACGCTGAATGGTTTCAAGAGAACGAAGATTTAGACCACCCTCTTTTGTGGGATAAACAAATTGTTGACCATTTAACCCAATGACGTCTATCCGGGCCCCATAGGAAAACCGCAAATCTCCTTTCCAGTGAGCGAACGACACTACGTGGAATAGCAGATGCAGCCAGAACATGCATTGGTATAGATAAAAGGACAGAGCGAATGAGTATAAGCCTTCCAGCAGTACTTAATAATTTGGCTTGCCAACCATTGAGTTTAGAGTCTACATGCTGTATCAGATCTAAGCAATGCGTAAATCGCGTGATACCTTTATGAAGATACGAGCCTAAGTATTTCATCGGGAGGCTTGTCTGCCGAGCTCCTAGTAAAGCCGTACACGCATTGCGCTGTGCCGCGGAAACTGCATCCGAGTAGACAACCGAACTTTTATTCCAGTTTACTGCCTGTCCCGAAACTTTCTCATAAGTAGTAAGAAACTTCTTAAAGGCCCTAAAATTTTGGCGACTAGCATCAAGAAATATAAGCAAATCATCCGCATAAGATAAATGTGTAATGATCATAGGGATACGGCCAATGGAGTATGGCCGAATAACTGAATGATCAACCATAGATTTAAGACCACGACTAAAGCCCTCAGCAGCAAGAATAAATAATAAGGGTGAGAGTGGGTCCCCTTGTTTGACCCCTCGAGTAGGCCGGAAAAATCCATACGGGACACCATTCGTTAGTATTGAAATATGAGTAGCCTTCAGCTGATTTAACACCAATGTGACAAAGCTGGTGGAGAAGCCAAAACAATGCATGATGGCCTGCAAGTATTGCCAATTTACCCTATCAAAGGCCTTTGCCATGTCCAGCTTAAGAACTGACTTATGAGGACGCACACCTTTATCAAGCCAATGTATTAATTCGTTGGCTAATAGGACTTGCTCCGTGATACCTCGTCCCTTTTGAAATCCCGCTTGTTCTGGAGAAATTAGCTTTGGCAGCAACGTGTTCAACCGTGTGGCAAGAATACGCGTTTTGAACCTTACTCATGAAAGTAGACAATGCAATAGGCCTAAAATCATTAAACGTACGTTGAGACGATCCTTTGGGAATCAGAACTATCATCGAGTGGGCCATGGCACGCGGAACGGGAAAGCCTAGAAAGTATTCTTGGACCGCTTTATGGACATCATGACAAATTACATCCCAACAAGTGCGAAAAAACCACCCATTATAGCCATCGGGGCCTGCAGCACTATGAGGATCTAGACTCCAGACAGCTTCTTTTACTTCCTCTAAAGACGGCAGCGCAGTGAGCATTATGTTCTCATCCACAGTGATCAAGGATGGAATTGGGGATAAAAATTGAATTGGATCGTCTACCGGTTGAGCAGTGAACATTCGGGTGAAATGATCCACAGCCGCTCGACCAATGTCCTCTGGGGTATTACAGTAAGTACCATCCTCAAGGTAGATTCCTTGCAAGCGTTGTCGACGCTGTTTATCTTTAACTATAGAATGGAAGTATCTTGAACTACAATCTCCTTCCTGCAGCCATTTGACTCTAGCTTTTTGTTTCCAATATTGAAGCTCAATATTCGTCACACGACGTAGCTCAGATTGAGCCTCAAAATAGGCCATGCGAGTACAATCGTTAGGTTCCTGATCAAACTGAATCTCCGCTGAATTAGCCTGACGTTCAGCATGCTGCACCATATGAAAAATATTGCCAAACACATCTCTATTCCACTGTCTAATATCCTTCTTGTATGCACGTAGCTTGGCGCATAAACCATGCATACCACCAACTGTGGGATACGATGACCAAGCTGCTTTGGTGAATGTCATGAAGTCTGGATGAGACGTCCAGACGGTCAAGAAACGAAATTGTTTTGGGCCAGATTGAATGTCAGTCGAGCATTGAAGCAAAAGGGGGCAATGATCGGATGACGTACGGCTCAGATGAGTCAACTTCAACAGTGGAAAAACATTGTAAAAATTTTCACTACAGAACACCCAATCCAGTCTACGCCATACCCGTCCAAGGCCACGACCACCTTGCCATGTATAGCGGGTTCCAGTGTGGGGGTACCAACTGTAATTCAGCATATTGTACTGTATCGTTAAAGTCTTGAAGGGTAGACATAGAAGGACGCGACGTACCTTTATGATCCAAAGGTGATAAAAACGTGTTAAAATCTCCCGTTAGCAACCATGGATCATGACAAGTATCATAACAGTGCTTAATCGATTGCCAGAGATTCTGTCTGTGCTGCACAGTGTGTCGACCATACACACAAGAAATACGCACTATATGTTGCGTATGTATCTGAAAACGAAAGTGGGCAATTTGATCCGACAGGCAAGCATCCAGAAGTTGCAAACTAGATGTTTTCCAGAAACACCATGCACGCCCTTGACAAACACTTTGAGATGCAGTAAATCCTAAATTTATTTGAGCTCTGGTTAAACGTGATTCTGATTGTTGAGGTTCTATTAGGAAAAGAAATTGGATACGATACTGAGCAAGCAGAAGTCTCAAGCGAGGTAATGAAGTGCGTAGACCTCGCAGATTCCACGTTAGCGTATTCATTGAGACTGTTGGGAGATGGAGCTTGAAGAGCGAGCAGTGCTACGAGTTATAACCTGTCGAGGGGGTCTAGGAATCTGAGAGTGCAAGCGCCGAGTACGTTTACGTATGCATGGGATAAATCCTTCTGCGTCTGCTTCAAGTGAAGGGTTAGATATTCTATGAAGCAGTTCAGCGTCCGATGATCCTTCTCTTGCGGGGGGCATGCGCGACGATAGTAAATTTGAGGCCCGTTGGTAGTCTTCTTGGGCGTCTGATGGGTTAGATATCAGATGGGGCAACTCCATGGCATCTGTTTCAGATGAGGTGTGCAAAATGTCTGGAGAGGAGGAAGGCGTTTGCTGTCCTAACTGTGCGTCGTCATTACATCTTGTAATGTCAGGCTGATACCTCGGGAGATCAGAGTTCTCACGTATGTGATGATCAGAATTTTCTACTGGATGACACACAGGAGGATCATCTGGAAATGCCGGATCAGCGGTTCGCTCCTGTGGCAACGGTGCATCAGTGGCTGCCTGTACATCCTGCTGTTGTAAAATGATTGGATCTGCCACAATATCATCATGGGGCTGAGAAACATCAGTTGGCGGTTTAGGGCGCCATTGTTGCAGAGATGGCGGCGGCACAGCAGCCTCTCCGCAGCGATCACGCTTGTGACCCAAAAGATTGCATTTTGAACAATAATCTGGTATATCCTCATAAATCACCGTTTGATAATGATGATGATCTATACTTTGAATATGAAGTTTAGTGGGCAAGTCCTTTGACACATCAATTTCCACGCAAATTCGAGCCACAGACGGACGAAGTACCTTTTGAGTTGCAGCATCCAAACGAATTGGGGTTCCGATCATAGTGGCAATGGCAAAGAGCGATTTTTCATTCTGCAAATATACAGGCAATCCTGGCATAGAAACCCAGATTGGTACAATGGGAGCATCATATCTCGGATCAAAGTCATGAGTATACTTGGTGATGCGCATATGAAAACCAAGGATATTCCATGATCTTCGGCCAAAACAACGATTGTAATCCATCTCCTTTTCAAAGCGCAGGAGCACATGTGATTTGTCAAGCAACCCTGCATGAACGGCGCCAGTAAATCCTATACGATCCAGAGATTTTTGCAATGCCACCATAGACGGCCTTCCATTCCAGAAAGATCCAACCAGAGAAAATCGGAATGGAGACAATAGCGCTGTGACCTCAGATTCATCAAAGACGATCGATGGGAGTCCTTTATATCGCTGAGGTTGTTTGTGGGAAATCGTTGGTGGTAATGTCGCGGGAGAGCCAGCCAGTATGGCTGCATAGGACCGGCCGGCCGTAGCCGCCGGCCCGGAGGTCGTCATTGTCGCAGTCAGATGAGCGCCGCCAATCGCCGATCGCCAGAGCTATTCAATTATATATATATATATATATGTATATGTATATGTGTGTATATATATATATATATGTATATATATATATGTATGTATATATATATATATGTATGTATATATATATATATATGTATGTATGTATATATATATGTATATATATGCAAAGACTTGTATAATGTACAATATATGTATGGCAAACTAGTGAATGTGCTAACTAGTAAATTAAAGAAAAGACACACAAACATAAGGGCTGTTTTAGTTATTTTAAGCAGAGGTCACTAAAAGGAGCGAAATGGTAATTTTCATATTTTCAAAAGTTATGAAAGTGGGCTGTTTTAATAAGGGCCATGAATTGAAATATGAAAATGACCCAATAAGACAAGGATATAGCAATTAGAGCCCAAAAATGGGCTGATTTTGGGGACTGATCCGAATGCACCAAAGTAGGGGCGAAATGGGAACTTCACCTAAGTATATGATATGATAATTGAGCCAAACAGTAGACTCAAGTGCTAAGATATTTAGAGGCATGAAATCAGCCTATACCGAGTCTACTTTAATGCATACGCCGAAGAAGTTTTAAAAGCGAGATGGTTTATCATACGACACATGCTTACGAAAATGAGTAGCAAAACTTTAATCCATACCAGAAAGTACACACCAGCGTAAAACGATATGAGTAGCAAAAGATTGGATTTCCTCCTCCGTAAATGAAATCATTGGAATGCCCTTAAATTTTTGAATGTGCTTCGGCACCATGAAAAAGAAGCCGACGAAAATAGTGAGGCTTAAGTCTTTGGAGGTGCCGAAATTACATCTGACGGCATGGCCATAGGGTTCGGTTGTGGCGGCGTGACTGCCATGGCTAAGGTATTAGTAGAAGAAAAGGAAAAAATGGAGAAAGGTTGAATTGGAATGCAATAAAGTAGGAAGGCTGAAGGAGAATGGCGCTGGCTATGCTGCCATTCTGTGTGAAACGATATGAGTAGCAAAAGATTGGATTTCCTCCTCCGTAAATGAAATCATTGGAATGCCCTTAAATTTTTGAATGTGCTTCGGCACCATGAAAAAGAAGCCGACAAAAACAGTGAGGCATAAGTCTTTGGAGGCGCCGAAATTACATCTGACGGCATGGCCATAGGGTTCGGTTGTGGCAGCGTGACTGCCATGGCTAAGGCATTAGTAGAAGAAAAGGAAAAAAAGGAGAAAGGTAGATTTGGAATGCAATAAAGTAGGAAGGCGGAAGGAGAATTGCGCTGGCTATGCTGCCATCCTCTGTGAATCGCACCAGAGACGACGGGAGGGCATCATCGCACGGCCTCATTTTGTTTTAACTAGTTAATTGAGTACACACACACACACACACACACACACACATATATATATATATATATATATATATATATATATATATATATATATGCAAAGACTTGTATAATGTACAATATATGTATGGCAAACTAGTGAATGTGCTAATTAGTAAATTAAAGAAAAGACACACAAACATAAGGGCGGTTTTAGTTATGTTAAGCAGAGGTCACTAAAAGGAGCAAAATGGTAATTTTCATATTTTCAAAAGTTATGAAAGTGGGCTGTTTTAATAAGGGCCATGAATTGAAATATGAAAATGACCCAATAGGACAAGGATATAGCAATTAGAGCCCAAAAATGGGCTGATTTTGGGGACTGATCCGAATGCACCAAAGTAGGGGCGAAATGGGAACTTCACCTAAGTATATGATATGATAATTGAGCCAAACATTAGACTCAAGTGCTAAGATATTTAGAGGCATGAAATCAGCCTATACCGAGTCTACTTTAATGAAGTTTTAAAAGCGAGATGGTTTATCATACGACACATGTTTACGAAAATGAGTAGCAAAACTTTAATCCATACCAGAAAGTACACACCAACTTAAAACGATATGAGTAGCAAAAGATTGGATTTCCTCCTCCGTAAATGAAATCATTGGAATGTCCTTAAATTTTTGAATGTGCTTCGGCACCATGAAAAAGAAGCCGATGAAAACAGTGAGGCATAAGTCTTTGGAGCCGCCAAAATTACATCTGACGGCATGGCCATAGGGTTAGGTTGTGGCGGCGTGACTGCCATGGCTAAGGTATTAGTAGAAGAAAAGGAAAAAAGGGAGAAAGGTAGAATTGGAATGCAATAAACTAGGAAGGCAGAAGGAGAATGGCGCTGGCTATGCTGCCATCCTCTGTGAAACGATATGAGTAGCAAAAGATTAGATTTCCTCCTCCGTAAATGAAATCATTGGAATGCCCTTAAATTTTTGAATGTGCTTCGGCACCATGAAAAAGAAGCCGACAGAAATAGTGAGGCATAAGTCTTTGGAGGCGCCGAAATTACATCTGACGGCATGGCCATAGGGTTCGGTTGTGGCGGCGTGACTGCCATGGCTAAGGCATTAGTAGAAGAAAAGGAAAAAAGGGAGAAAGGTAGAATTGGAATGCAATAAAGTAGGAAGGCAGAAGGAGAATGGCGCTGGCTGTGCTGCCATCCTCTGTGAATCGCACCAGAGACGACGGGAGGGCATCATCGCACGGCCTCATTATGTTTTAACTAGTTAATTGAGTGTATATATATATATATATATATATATATATATATATATATATATATGTACAAAGACTTGTATAATGTACAATATATGTATGGCAAACTAGTGAATGTGCTAACTAGTAAATTAAAGAAAAGACACACAAACATAAGGACTGTTTTAGTTATTTTAAGCAGAGGTCACTAAAAGGAGCAAAATGGTAATTTTCATATTTTCAAAAGTTATGAAAGTGGGCTTTTTTAATAAGGGCCATGAATTGAAATATGAAAATGACCCAATAGGACAAGGATATAGCAATTAGAGCCCAAATATGGGCTGATTTTGGGGACTGATCCGAATGCACCAAAGTAGGGGCGAAATGGGAACTTCACCTAAGTATATGATATGATAATTGAGCCAAACATTAGACTCAAGTGCTAAGATATTTAGAGGCATGAAATCAGCCTATAAGAAGTTTTAAAAGCGAGATGGTTTATCATACGACACATGCTTACGAAAATGACTATCACGCAAACATTTTAAAATGAGTTTTACACGACATTTTCGCAAATATGATATTATCAGATGAAATGTTTTTAAAAGGATTTTAACAAACCGTACCTCAAGACGACTGACTCCATATGAGATATGTTACGTTGTTTCGACAACTCATATGTATGTTTGGAGGCTGCCTGACATCAGGGGTAGTAGTGAGGATTTTAGGGGAAACATCTGTTCTGATACACCCCTCGTTGGGTGTTTTTCTGTATGTTCGCCCCATGACGCTGGAACCTAGGTGAGAGGTTGACATCATATGGTGAGTTTCTGTTTATGTTTTGGCTGAATGTAACACCATGTCTGAGACCCGGGATCTCTGCCAATGTGTCCTGATGATTTCATACGTATGATGTAACACCAAGGGTGGATCTCGGGATCCATAGACAGTATACGACTACTCAGGGAGTCTATAGCACCCCGCTCTCGTGCCCTAGCATCGGGAATAGTGCACCCGCCGTAGCCTACTACGAGGACTACAAGGCGTCATTCAAACTTCTTTACACGTCAGAAATGACATATAAATTTTTCGCAAAAACGATCATAAAAAAATAAACATCACCATTAATTTAAATCCATCGAAATAAAACAAGTACCAAAGCTGTTGAAATCCAGTACATCAAATATGAACAACTGAATTAACCCGAAGATAAGTAATAAGTCTAGGTGAAGGCAGCCATCTATCTATCTCGCTGAAAGTATCTGGTCCCACGATCTCAATCCTAGCCCTGAGCCCCGCTTACTCTCCCCAACTCGCACGATCGGACCCATCCTCTATAAAGATATACTCGAAGTCCTGCTCACCTGTGGAGGGGGGGTAGGGGGTGAGTGATGGGAGTCACTCGTAGGCTACCCGTCTCTTCCGAAAAGAGACTGTCACATACTGAGTCGGGTAAACACATAAAGCATGTATAGTAGAAACAGATAAATAAAGCAATAAAACATAAATAAAGAAATAGCACATACCCGACCGATCCATATCCCAAAACGTCACACTGAAACAACTTAATAACAATATCAACAATAATCAGAACAATAACAAATGCAATGCACAACTTCATCATGCATGCTCTTCTATCTCCGTGTCACGCGCAGTCATTTAATATCACACGTTATGCTCTTTCATTTCTATGATATGCTATGCATGTCCCGGGTCCTATTAGGTGAAGGTAACCGTTATTACCAACACCCATCACACGCCTCGTCATGCCACACGTCCCGCAGGACCACAAGGCTCATAGGCCAAAGGCAATGCTCGTGCTATGAATGCTTCACACTTTCACACTTCCGGTTCTGCTATGTTGCATGCTCCATTCTATGTTGCGTATTACCTATATTGCGTAGTTACCCTATGTTGCGTGGGGTTCATTACTGTATTTTATCTTCTACCGTTATTTTATCTTCCTAGACTTTATTTTAGGTTTCTACGCTTTATTTTATTTTTCCTAGGCTTTCGCGCACTTTATCCTTCCTACTATTTTTTTCCCTTTGGTTTTAATTAATTTAGTGAGTTTCTAAATTTTCTTACTCATATAACATTAATGTCAAACTAATTGATTATATATATTTTTCCATAGTTGATTATTATTATCATTATAATCATTATTATC
>AP025054.1:25734600-25924278 GCA_036186865.1 Eustoma russellianum
TATATAAAAAAAAATAAAAAAAATATATATATATATATTTTCTTCTCCTCCTGCGACACTCAGTACCTTTATTTTATTTTTTATTTTTAATTATTATTAATATATCCCATTATTATTGTTTTTATTAATATTACTATTATTAGTATTTACGCAAACCCTAATTTATCTTGACCTTATTTAACACCCTTTTTTTAAACAGGCCTTTACAATTTTTGGCCCTTTTCAAAATTCACTGGCATTCCAGTCCGATGGAAACTGGCCTGCTGGCCTTCTGCCCACTGGCCCTTTATTCCTTTTTTTATACTAATCTATGATTTGGGCCGGTTGCTGAACTGGTCCACTGGCCACTGAGGCTGGCAGGCTGGTCTGCTGGCCCTGCGGCCCGCCAGCCCTATATTCTTTTTTTTAATTTCCTTTGATTTGGGCCAATTCCCTTGGCCTGCTGCGGTTAGGGGCCGGCCCACCATGGCTGAGGCAGGCTGGCCTGCGTTTTTTTTCCTTTATTTATTTACTTTTCTTAATTAATTTCTATATTTATTCAAAATTCCATAACTTTTTCATTTTAGCCCCGATTTAACCGAAACCAATTCTATTAGACTCCGTTTAACTTGTAGAGAAAAAGAGGTTTTAGTGATTTCAAAATGCATGATTTAAATAACGTGTTACAAAGAAATGCATGACATATTTTATGACATGACATGTTGTTGCATAAAACTTGCCTTATATAGTTCATATATAATGTTGTCGTACTAACGAGCCATGAAGCTTTAAAGCTTACATCAAATGGTAAGCATTTGTTGTGTTTGAACTATTTTCAGGTGGCATCATTAATGTACTAAACTAGTTCGTTAAGTGAAGTACTTAGTTAATTAAACTAAGTAGTTCATTAAAGGAAGCTATATTTGGAAAAGGCACAAAGGCAACAAGTTGAAGAAAGGAAAGTTTCTCCACCCCCCTCACACGCCATTTACCATATATATATATATATATTCAGATTTTTTTAAAAGGCACATACACATATATTACAACATACTACCGACACGTTATATATTTTACGTACGTACGTTAACGTCACACCACTATACTTAACTCATATTTATGAGTATATTCAGGTCTTATATCATATGATATAAGGCATATAACATGTATCTAGACACTTTTTACATATTTCATACATTTCAAAGTGTTCTAGAAAATTCAATTAAGGGCTGATTGGAATATACCATGTGTATAATTAAATGTGCACTATTTTACAAAGTTTGCAAAAATAAAATTCAACACATGTATAATCATGTCACACTCCTATGCCAGCCATGTTGGAGCATATGTGGAGCTTTGGTGGCATCTTGATTGGCCAAGAATGAAGCATGCAATATTGGTGACATAAAGAAAGGAGCTACACAAGGTAACATTTCAAACTTATGTCACATTTGTAACACGCTGAAAATTTCATCATATGTGTAAAGAGCTGGCCGATTCTCTATCTTAAGGAGGCATATTTTACCATCTTGAATTAGGAGGATTAATTGGGATATAATATGGAAGTATTTTGAATATTTTATGGAATTAAAATGGTGATATCTTTGAGTATCACACATGGTGAAAATTTCAGCATGTGTGGGAATGTATATGGCCGATTTTTAGGCCTTGTTGGTGATCAATTTTATTCCAAAAATGATAAGAATGTCTTGTACTAAATGGTGATTGATTTCTTGGATTAAATCAAAGTAAACTTGGCAATATTTTGAATGGAATGCAAATGTTACACATGCTGAAATTTCAGCAGGTGCACGAGTCATTATGGCCTATTTTTTGCATGATAGTTTGGAGAAAATTGTCTTGCTAATTATGTGGGATGATTATATGCTTTATGGAAATGATTTAATGGTTAATTGGCACATGCTTTTTGAGGTTTAATTTCAGATTTGTCTAGTCATCAAGTGATGACAACATCCATCCAATCAATGAGTGCCAAGTAAGCAAGATCTTAATGATCATCTAATGAGGAGATGCAAAGTAAGCAAAGACATGTCACAATGATGCAACACACTCTTCCAAGGACTTAGAAGATAATTTTCAAGAGGAAGAAAAAGCTTCTACGGGGCGGCCACCAATGTTAAAAAGGAAAGAAGTGAGCAAACAAAAGACAAGAACAAGTCTTGCAAATTCCAAGATCAAAAATGTTTTCCATCTTCTCTTCTACACTCTCTTTCTTTCTTCTCTCTAAAAGCCTATTGTACTCATATTCATATACTTGAACAGGCTTCATATATACCACCACATATTCTTTTTATCATTGTAAAAGATTGATCAAGGTGTGATCAATCTTGCACTTGCAAGGTGGTGGTGTTCGTGATCATTGTATTTTCATACAAGATTTGTAAAAGGCTGGAGTTGGTGTGTAACTCCATCAACCCTATGGTAAGGTGTTCTTTGTGTTGTGTGATTAGTGCTAACTGAGGAAGGTGTCCTCGAAGACTGGAGTAGGTTGTTTATAACCGAACCAGTATAAAATTTCTGGTGTCATTTACTTTCAGCACTTATTTCAGTTTCAGCAATATTTATTGTTTTTAATCACGTTGGTACAAATAAAAACGAATTTCAAAAATCACAAAATTTTCCAGAGTTATAGCCACACGTTTTAAGGTTCTTTTGGATCAAGTTTCAACCCTTTTGGACAAGTATAAGTCATCCAAACGCCCAAAGATCTGAGACTACTGCAGTCTGATTTTCAGGCTTGCAAAGGTTGAGACTTTGATCGTATTTGACTAAGTTTCCAAAAGAATTTTTCAAAACTGTTTCAATCCAATTAAATACAACTAATAAGGGGTTAGTAATTAAATTTTCAGAGATTTTGGAGTTAAGGACACATAGGAATAAAGTTTTCAAATCAGACTACCGTTTCTGACAGATTTGTGCAATCTGACCACCAACAATGTTTCAAGGGGTTAGAGGTTGAGTTTTAATCTGAAATTTTTAGGAGATACTCAGAACATCTAAGGCTAAGGTTTCTCCAAATTTCAGAATTTTTGAAGACCTGCAACCTAGTTTTCAAAACGTTTTAAAACTGGTTCTGAAAACTGAAACTGTTTTCAGAAGTTGGGTTTTTGGTTTAAAACAATTTAAAAAAAACACATTTTTCGCACCCACTATTCAACCCCTCCCCCCTCTTCTAGTGGTGCCTTGCAGATCCTACAAGTGGTATCAGAGCGCAGAGACACTCACATCTAAAGGATCCAACGATCTAAGTGAGATGGCAACCACAAACTTCAAAACCGAGCAAGAAGGTATGTCTAGTCAAAGGCCTCCTTTGTTCGACAGTGAGTCTTTCATTCAATGGAAGTTAAGAATGAAATTTTTCCTTATGGCAATTGATATTGATCTTTGGTCAATTATAGAAGATGGTCCTTTTCTTCCATCTAAATTATCCACTGCAGATGGAGTCACACTAGAGGCCGTTAAGCCTAGGCAAGAATACACTAGTGAGGATAAAAAGAAACTAAGCATGAACTCTTGGGCTATGTAATTACTTTTAAATGGACTAAGTAAAAGTGAATCTAGCTATGTTTCAAATTGTTCTAGTGCTCAAGAAATGTGGAGAATTCTTGAAATGAAACCTGAAGGCACTAGTCAAGTAAAAGAGTCCAAGATCAACATACTTATATCCACAATCGAGTCATTTAAATTATTGCCAAATGAATCTATTGTTGATATGGATCTTCGCTTGACTAACATTTACAATTCTCTTGAGTCTCTTGGCAAAGCCTTTACTATGCAAGAAAAGGTACAAAAGGTCTTGCGAAGCCTTCCATCCGAGTGGGACCCTAAAGTAACGGCAATAGAAGAAAGCAAAGAAACTAAACCAATTAAGATGGAAGAATTAATTGGATCACTTAAGGTTTATGAGAACAAACTCACAATACGGAAATCGGAATCATCAAAACAAGGTAAGACCATTGCATTTAAATCAAATGAATACGCCTCTACTTCTTCCGATCACGTAGAAGATAGTGATTCTGAATCAGATAACGATGACTTAACTTTATTGGCTAAAGGCTTAAGAAAATTCATGAGAAAGTCGTTTAAAAACAAAACTAAGGCTACTTCGACTAAAAGAAATAAGAACAAGACAAACGACAAGGATGTTAAATGTTATGAATGCGGTAAACTTGGACATATATCGTATGATTGCCCTAATAAGGACAAGCAAACAAACAAATACCCTGACAAGGATCGGAACAAGAATAGACTCGTCTTAGAACCTAAGCAAAGGAAAAGATCTCTTAAGGCCTCCACTTGGAGTGATATATCGGATTCCGAGACTGAAACAGAAGAGGAGACTGCACAAGTATGCTTTGTGTCCAATGTAGAAATATGAGGGTTTGAGTGATTTCAAAATAAAGAAATTTGAATATATATATATATATATATATATTAACGTGGATATATATATATATACACAAGTGTACATGTATGCATGATAACTTGCCTTATTTAGCTTATATATTATGTTGCCGTACTAACGAGCCATGAAGCTATAAAGCTTACATCATATGGCGAACATTTGTTGAGTTTATACTATTTTCAGGTGCCACAATTAATGAACTAAAGTAGTTCATTAAGTGAAGTACTTAGTTTAATAAACTAAGTAGTTCATTAAAGGAAGATGCATTTGGAAAAGACATGAAGGCAACATAGCTATGGAAGGAAAGTTCTCTCCTCCTCCCCACATCATTTCACACGCCATATATACATAATATATATATATTTTCAGATTTTTTTTAAAAGGCACATACACATTTATTCCAACGTACTATCGACACGTTATATATCTTACGAACGTACGTTTACGTCACACCACTATACTTAACTCATATTTATGAGTATATTCAGATCTTATATCATATGATATAAGATATGGTGATGACAAATTAAATACGACACGATAAAAGGTTCTAAACCGAAATTTGTCGTATCGGGCGATACCGAAACTTCGCCAACGTGTCACGTACTTGCCATAAGTAAATGGCCAGCCCATATACATCAAAATTTATCAAAAATTTCGTGCCATACACTGTATATTGAGACAAAAATACTTTCCATGTTGGCACACACAAATCACCCCACATTTAGGCCAAAATGTGAAGATTCCAATTTTATTTTTGTCACATGTTTATGGTACCACTTTAAATCAGCCAAGTGCTGAAAATTAAAGTATATATTATATATATTATGTATAACATAATATATATAGCATGTGCAAAAGTTGGAATTTAAATTAGAGAAAAATCGGGTAATCGATAAATATCGAAAATTCAGTTTTCTACGCACTTGACATGGAACGTTTTTCTTGAACATGATGTGGCACGTATCTAGACACTTTTTACATATAATATACATCTTAAAGTGTTCTAGAAAATTAAATTAAGGGCTGATTGGAATATTACATGTGTGTAATATTAAATGTGCACTATTTTTCAAAGTTAGCAAAAATAAATTTCAGCACATGCACAAACATATTCAAACGTCACTACAGCTGATGTGGAGCACATGTGGAGCCTTGTTGGCATGTTGATTGGTCAAGAATCAATCATACAATGTTGATTAATCAAAGAGAGAAGCTACAAAAGGTAAGTTTTCAACATACACCTCTCTTATGTCACATGCTGAAAATTTCAGCATGTCACACTAGCTATGGCCGTTTTCTTCATCATGAAGGAAGATAAAATGTCAATCTTTTATTAAGGAATAAATTCAATGAGATATGGAAATGTTTTGAATAGTTTATAGAATAAAGGAAGTGATATTTTTGAATATCACACATGCTGAAAAATTCAGCATGTGTGTAGTGGTTATGGCCGAAATATAGGCCTCATGGTTGTCAAGTTTTATTCTATACATGATGAGAATATTGTATACTTAATGTTGATTGAATTCTTAAATTAAAACAATGCAAAATAGGCAACATTTTGAAGAAAGAGTGGATGTTACACATGCTGAAATTTCAGCATGTGCAAGACATGTTGTGGCCGAATGGTATCTCTTTTTGGTGTCCAAATTCATTCTCAAACTTGTAGCAAGACTTGCCTTAAATATTGGTTGTATTTTTATGGAAGAAATTCAAAGAAAAATGGAAGAAATATTGATTTAATCTCACATGGTAAATGCTGAAAATTTCAGCATTTACAAGTTGATATGGCCGAATTTTGGAGATGGAAAGAGAGAGATTTTTGTGTCTCAAACTTTATGACATATTGTGACTATTTTGGCATGATTTGATAATTAACTATTTGGCATATATTTAGTGTTTTTTTTTTCAGAATATCCATGTCATCAAATGATGACAACAATGAGCCAATCAAGAGGTGCCAAGTAAGCAATGACTAAATGATGGTCCAATGAAGTGATGCCAAGTAAGCAAAGTGTTGTCACTATGATGTCTCACACTCTCCAAGCAATTAAAAGGAAATTTTCAAGAGGGAGAAGAGACACAAGGGGGACGGCTGGACCTTCTATAAGGGGAAGAGAAGAACAAACAAAAACAACACCAAGAATCATATTCAAAAGTGATCAAAGTGCAAAAGCTTTCTTCTCCTACACTTTCTTTCTTTCTTCTTCTTGTAAAAAGCCTATTGTACTTTACTTCTTTCATCCTTGAATAGGCTTCATAGAAACCACCATTCATTCATCATTGTACAAGATTGATCAAGGTGTGATCAATCTTCATTCTAGCGAGGTGGTGGTGTTCGTGCAAATTGTACTTACAATACAAGGTTTGTAAAGGTTTGGAGTTAAGGTGTAACTCTATCAACCCTGCGGTAAGGTGTACTGCGTGTGTGAAATTAGTGTGAACCAAGGAAGGTGTTCCTTGAAGACTGGAGTAGGTTGTTCATAACCGAACCAGTATAAAATTCTTGGTGCAATTTACTTTCTGCATTTACGTTTCAGTTTCTGCGCTGTTTACTCATATTGTTCACGTTCGCAAAAATAGTAAACGTTTTCTAAAAATTATAAAAATTTCCAGAAACATACATAAACGTTCTAGGGTTAATTTGGCACAAGTTTCAACCCTTTTGGACAAGTATAAGTCATCCAAACATCAAAAGTTCTGAGACTAGTGCAGTCTGATTTTCAGACTTGCAAAGGTTGAGACTTTGGGTGTATTTGACCTACTTTCCAAAAGAATTTTCAAAAACTGTTTCAACCCATTTAAATATAGTGTGTGAAGAAGTATTGGTCAAATTTTCAGATCATTTGGACATTCACACAAATAGGAATCAATTTTTCAAAACCATCTACCGCTTCTGGCAGATTTGCACAATCTGAGTGCCAACGGTTTTTGAAGGGGTTAAAGGTTGAATTTTGATTTGAAATTTTTAGGGGACCCTCACAACATCTGAGGCTAAGTTCTCTCAAAATTTCATAATTTTTGGAGACCTCTAACCTGGTTTTAAAAACGTTTTAAAACAGGTCCTGAGAACAGAATCTGTTTTCAGAACTTGAATTGTTCGAGTTTAAAGAAATTTTAAAAAGCACACTTTCCGCACCATCTATTCAGCCCCCCCCTTCTAGTGGTGCCTTGAAGATCCTACAAGTGGTATCAGAGCGAGGTTTACTCACGACAAGGAATCCAACGATTCAGTGAGATGGCATCCACAAATCTCAAAACCGAACAAGAAGGTATGTCGAGCCAAAGGCCTCCACTCTTTGACGGTGAGTCTTTTATTCAATGGAAACTTAGGATGAAACTTTTTCTTATGGCTATAGACATAGACCTTTGGTCAATAATTGAAGATGGTCCATATGTCCCATCTAAATTGTCCATTGTAGATGGAGTCAAACTAGAAGTAATTAAAACGAGACAAGACTATACTAGTGAAGACAAAAAGAAACTGAGTATGAATGCTAAGGCCATGCAATTACTCTTAAATGGTTTAAGTAAGAGTGAGTCTAGTTATGTGTCCAATTGTTCGAGTGCACAAGAAATGTGGAGAATCTTAGAAATGAAACACGAAGGCACGAGTCAAGTAAAAGAGTCTAAAATCAATATGCTTATGTCTACTCTTGAGTCTTTCAAGTTGTTGCCTAATGAGTCAATTGTTGATATGGATCTTCGTTTGACTAACATCTATAACTCTCTTGAGTCTCTTGGTAAGGCCTTTACAACGCAGGAAAAAGTACAGAAAGTCCTACGGAGCCTCCCTTCAGAATGGGATCCTAAAGTGACTGCCATAGAAGAAAGCAAGGAGACTAAGTCAATAAAAATGGAAGAACTCATTGGTTCACTAAAAGTGTATGAAAACAAACTCATTATTCGGAAATCGGAATCAACCAAACAAGGTAAGACAATTGCTTTCAAATCAAATGAATACGTCTCCCCTCCCTCCGATCACGTAGAAGATAGTGATTCCGAATCGGATAATGATGACTTAATTCTATTGGCTAAAGGACTAAGAAGATTCATGAGAAAATCATTTAGAAATAAAAACAAGGGCACTACATCTAAGAGAAATAAAAACAAGTTAAATGATAAGGACATTAAATGTTATGAATGCGGCAAACTCGGACACTTATCATATGACTGCCCAAACAAAGAAAAGCAAACTAATAAGTACCCTGACAAGGAGCGGAACAAAAATAGACCCGTCTCAGATCCTAAACAAAGGAAACGTGCACTAAAGGCCTCCACATGGAGTGACTCATCAGATTCTGAATCTGAGACCGAAGAGGAGACCGCTCAAGTTTGCTTCGCTTCAAAGGCGTCTAATGAGGTATCATCTGACTCTGACTCTGACTCTGAACCTTCTTACGATGATTTATTTAGTCAATATCTTGAGTTACATAAATTTACTAAGACTCTCGCAAAAGAAAAGAAACGTTTAATTGAAGACAAGAAACTGTTAGAATCTTCTAACGAGAATCTTGTCGCTCAATTAAGCGATTCAAAGAAAGAGTCTTCATGTGCCATCACTGCATTAAAAACCGAGATCTCATCATTAACTTCTCAAAATAATGAAATGAAATCCGAGATTTCAAATTTGAAATCAAGGAATACAGATTTAGAGAAAATGATGAAACAATTCGATACAGGGTCAAACATGCTGCATCGCATCATATTATCGCAAAAGCATGACAGTGACAAAACTGGATTGGGGTACGTTGATACTAACGAAGTATCAACCAAACCGACCAAGTTTGTTGTGTCTAAAAAGGTAGACACCCCTACGCATCAAGTGGCGTCTAAGATGACGCAGAAAGCACCCCCTTCCACACGCCCCACTCCCTCATATCATGTGAAATATAATGTTGTACCATATAGATATGAGAAGAAGAGATCAATGCATACACGGAATACATATCATCCACGCACCACGCACACACACACAAGGACATATCACAAACGTCCTTCATACAATGAGTATAGGGGAGTCCTTGGGCAAAGACCCAAAGTACATGCACCACATGTATACTATGTCGCACCTTCATCTACTTTCTTGCCATTTGATAGACCGAGAAGGATCACCCAAGTATGGGTACCGAAAGGTACCTTTACTAAAAGGTGATTAACTAACTCGAAAGGACCCAAAATTAAAAGGGTACCTAAATCACCTTTTTACATTGCAGGGAGACCACTCATCAAAAGACACATCAATAAAGTGGTTCCTTGACAGTGGTTGCTCGAGGCACATGACAGGTGACCCGAGCCTCTTCTCCAAATTAAAGAAGGTCACAAAAGGCGGATCCGTGACCTTTGGAGACAACAATGAAGGCAAGATCATTGGTAAAGGTACGATTGGAAACCCGGATACACTTCAAATCTCAAACGTGTTTTTGGTAAGCAACTTATCTTACAATCTTCTTAGTATTTCGCAATTTGTTGACAATGGTTTTAATGTGTGTTTCACTCACCCTTATTGTAATATAATAGATAAAAATGGAGAAACCGTTTTAAAAGGAAAACGTGAAGGAAACATATTCACACTATCCTTGGATGATGTAGTAGATGCCAAAGTTAAATGCTTTATGTCAAATGAACCCAATGTGAATTTGTGGCATAGACGTCTAGGACACATAGGTATTTCTACACTAGAAAAATTGCAACGAAAGAGCCTAGTACGGGGATTGCCTAAGCTTGATTTAGACAACTTTCAGTTGTGTGAATCTTGCATAAAAGGCAAACAAACACGTGAGTCACTTAAGCCTAAAAATGAGATAAGCACGACTAGAATACTAGAACTATTGCATATCGATTTGTTTGGTCCTAGTCGTACTACAAGCCTTGGTGGGCGTCACTATGCATGTGTAATTGTTGATGACTTTTCTCGTTATACTTGGACTTTATTTCTTGCACATAAGGATGATAGCGCCGTAGAAATCGCTAAATTAATTAAACAACTTGAGAATCAATACGGCGTAAATGTGAAAAGAATAAGAAGCGATAGAGGCGGTGAGTTTAAAAATAAAGAGATGATTTCATTTTGTGAAGAAAAAGGAATTAAACACGAGTTTTCGCCACCTAGAACTCCACAATTAAATGGAGTAGTAGAAAGAAAGAATCGCACACTACAAGAAATCGCTAGAACCATGCTTTGCGAAAATAAATTGCCTAGATTTCTGTGGGCGGAAGCCGTAAATTGTGCATGCTATATTGTAAATCGCCTATCTATAAGAAAGAAAATAAACAAGACGCCCTACGAAATTTTGAATGATCGCATGCCTAAGATAGATTATTTTCGTGTGTTTGGATGCAAATGTTTTGTATTAAATACAAAAGATAACTTAGATAAATTTGAATCCAAATCAATTGAGTGCATTTTTATTGGGTATTCCATAAACTCTAAAGCATATAGATGTTATGATCCTCACACTAGACAAATCATAGAATCTATTCATGTTAAATTCAATGAATTTGGAGAGATTGATAAAGAAAAGGAATATAATGATGACTTTGATTTGAAACCCGTTTTGGATGAAGAAAATGAGTCTTTTGATATGCATGAGATGAATGAAACACTAGAAATGCATGATCATATAGAAATGCATGATAACTTAGAAAATAATCAACCAAGATGGCATAGAGATCACCCACATGATCTCATCATAGGCGACATCACTCACGGTGTGCGACCACGTAGAAGAATCACTTCGGATGAGATAAATGAATTTCATGCTATGATTTCTGAAATTGAGCCTAAGAATGTGCATGATGCTTTGAGTGATTCATCTTGGATTGATGCTATGCATGACGAACTTAATCAATTCGTTAGAAATGATGTATGGGATTTAGTGCCACGACCACAAGATAAGACAATAATAGGCACAAAGTGGGTGTTTAGGAACAAAATGAATGAAGAAGGAAAAGTCGTTAGAAATAAAGCAAGACTCGTAGCTCAAGGATATAATCAAGAAGAAGGAATAGACTACGATGAAACATTTGCACCCGTAGCACGTTTAGAAGCTATACGACTTTTACTTGCTATTGCTTGCATGAAAGATTTTAAATTGTATCAAATGGACGTCAAAAGTGCTTTTCTAAACGGATTTATACAAGAAGAAGTATACGTGAAGCAACCACCCGGTTTTGAAGATTTGAAACATCCTGATCACGTGTACAAATTAAAGAAGGCACTATATGGACTAAAGCAAGCGCCTAGAGCATGGTATGATCGTTTTGCTACTTTTCTTTTAGAAAATAATTTTAAACGTGGTACTATAGATAGTACACTATTTTTGAAACAAGAAAAATCAGATTTACTTATTATTCAAATTTACGTAGATGACATTATTTTTGGTTCTACCTCACATAGACTCGTTAAGGATTTTGAAAATTGTATGAAAGCTGAATTTGAAATGTCTATGGTTGGTGAACTTAATTATTTTCTTGGCTTGCAGATTAAGCAAACGAGTAAAGGAATTCATATAAGCCAAGCTAAGTACATAAATGACATGATCAAGAAGTTCAATTTTGAAAATTTGAAACCATCCCCCACACCTATGAGTGTTACTACTAAATTAGACAAAGATGAACATGGTAAAGACGTTGATAATGGATTATATCGATCTATGATAGGTTCTTTACTATATTTAACTGCTAGTAGGCCTGACATCATGTTTAGCGTATGCATGTGTGCTCGTTTTCAAAGTCAACCTAAGGTGTCACACTTAAATGCGGTAAAAAGAATATTTCGCTATATTAAGCACACGCCCACCTTAGGTATTTGGTACGATAAGGATTCTACATTTGACTTACATGCTTACACTGATGCAGATTATGGTGGCTGCAAAATAGATAGAAAAAGCACGAGCGGAACTTGCCAATTTATAGGAAATTCCCTTATTTCATGGTTTTCCAAAAAGCAAGCAAGTGTTGCTTTGTCCACTACTGAGGCTGAGTATATGGCTCTTAGCCTTTGTTGCACACAGTTGTTGTGGATAAAACAACAACTTTCGGATTTTGGAATTACCGTAGATAAAATTCCTATATATTGTGATAGTATGAGTGCCATAAATTTGTCTAAGAACCCCGTATTACACTCTAAGGCTAAGCATATAGAAGTTCGCTATCATTTTCTTCGTGATCACGTTAACAATGGTAATATTGTCATAGATCACGTACGCACAGAATCACAAGTAGCGGATATATTTACTAAGGCCTTAAATCAAGCCACATTTGAATCTCTCCGTTCTAAATTAGGCATGCTTCCTGTTGATGTGATTTAATGCGATATCATTTGATTTACTTTCCTTTTTGACAGGAATCTTTTGATTATCTTTCCAAAATAAAGGGGGAGAGAGAAGCATGATTTAAGGGGGAGAGAGAGAGATTTAAGGGGGAGAGAGATCACTGATTGATTTAAGGGGGAGAGAGATTTAAGCATGATTTAAGGGGGAGAGAGAGAGATTTAAGGGGGAGAGAGATCACTGATTGATCCTAATTGCATGAATCAAGGGGGAGCCGGATTTGAAATTCGAAATTCAAATTTCAAATCTGTGCATAATTCAAGGGGGAGAGTTGACACTTAAATCATGTACACTAGTTATTTTGAAAATCATCAAAAGGGGGAGATTGTAGAAATATGAGGGTTTGAGTGATTTCAAAATAAAGAAATTTGAATATATATATATATATATATATATATATATATATATATTAACGTGGATATATATATATATACACAAGTGTACATGTATGCATGATAACTTGCCTTATTTAGCTTATATATTATGTTGCCGTACTAACGAGCCATGAAGCTATAAAGCTTACATCATATGGCGAACATTTGTTGAGTTTATACTATTTTCAGGTGCCACAATTAATGAACTAAAGTAGTTCATTAAGTGAAGTACTTAGTTTAATAAACTAAGTAGTTCATTAAAGGAAGATGCATTTGGAAAAGACATGAAGGCAACATAGCTATGGAAGGAAAGTTCTCTCCTCCTCCCCACATCATTTCACACGCCATATATACATAATATATATATATTTTCAGATTTTTTTTAAAAGGCACATACACATTTATTCCAACGTACTATCGACACGTTATATATCTTACGAACGTACGTTTACGTCACACCACTATACTTAACTCATATTTATGAGTATATTCAGATCTTATATCATATGATATAAGATATGGTGATGACAAATTAAATACGACACGATAAAAGGTTCTAAACCGAAATTTGTCGTATCGGGCGATACCGAAACTTCGCCAACGTGTCACGTACTTGCCATAAATAAATGGCCAGCCCATATACATCAAAATTTATCAAAAATTTCGTGCCATACACTGTACATTGAGACAAAAATACTTTCCATGTTGGCACACACAAATCACCCCACATTTAGGCCAAAATGTGAAGATTCCAATTTTATTTTTGTCACATGTTTATGGTACCACTTTAAATCAGCCAAGTGCTGAAAATTAAAGTATATATTATATATATTATGTATAACATAATATATATAGCATGTGCAAAAGTTGGAATTTAAATTAGAGAAAAATCGGGTAATCGATAAATATCGAAAATTCAGTTTTCTACGCACTTGACATGGAACGTTTTTCTTGAACATGATGTGGCACGTATCTAGACACTTTTTACATATAATATACATCTTAAAGTGTTCTAGAAAATTAAATTAAGGGCTGATTGGAATATTACATGTGTGTAATATTAAATGTGCACTATTTTTCAAAGTTAGCAAAAATAAATTTCAGCACATGCACAAACATATTCAAACGTCACTACAGCTGATGTGGAGCACATGTGGAGCCTTGTTGGCATGTTGATTGGTCAAGAATCAATCATACAATGTTGATTAATCAAAGAGAGAAGCTACAAAAGGTAAGTTTTCAACATACACCTCTCTTATGTCACATGCTGAAAATTTCAGCATGTCACACTAGCTATGGCCGTTTTCTTCATCATGAAGGAAGATAAAATGTCAATCTTTTATTAAGGAATAAATTCAATGAGATATGGAAATGTTTTGAATAGTTTATAGAATAAAGGAAGTGATATTTTTGAATATCACACATGCTGAAAAATTCAGCATGTGTGTAGCGCCCCGTACTCGGCTACCCCTCGTACGGTACACCCGCCGTACCTTCCCTTTCGGAAAAGTACAAAGCGTCGATACTTAACTCGTAAAACCCATGGATAATCATGGATTACCAAGTCACGATCTTAACAGGTATATAAAAATACGGCAGAATTTGAAACTTTTACATAAATCATTCTATACATCCGACATAAGTTTTACAACCACATTCATTACATCAGTACTTCTGCAATCATCGCTTCCAACATAAATCCGCCATATTATGAATCCATCATAATAGAATCCCTAAGCCGTCATCCACTCGTATTCTCACAGATGTGGGATCCTATGCTCGTCATCAATCCTTGCTACCCCGTTTCCTGTAAACTCTGGGAGGAAAAATAGGGGGTGAGTGACAAAGTCACCAGCAAGTACACCATAAACAATCATGCATTAAATGGAAAGTACATACAAGAACCGAACCCCCAAAATTTGGTCTCTTACCATCATACCTGTCTTTCCATTTAAATGCCACCAAGGTAATAGAAGCATCACTTGATCATAAAGGGAATAAGATCATAGCTTACATAACAACAACAATAAGATCGTAACTTAAGTAACGAAAGATCATGACCTAAGTAACATTTCGTCTAGCGTTTAGCTAACATCTCATCCCTTCCGTCAATAGCCACTAAGGCAATAAAATCATAACTTAGTCATGTAGCACGTAAAGACACTACTCAGGGCACCTCGACATCATGCTCATGACCATACGCAATGTGTATGAGTATGTAAATGCATAATGCGTATGAATGCGTATGCAATGCAATTGCAACGGAAACATTCTTTCTTTCAATCATGAAAATACTTGAACTTTCTTTCTTTCTTTCAAATCATGCTCATCATAAAACAAGAGAGTGTGTCAGCCTATTATACCGGGCATGACTCGGTACTTATAACATGATCACCTTCAGGTCTATTATACCGGACCTGGCTCGGTTCTTACACTCTTCAGACCTATTATACCGGGCCTGGATCGGTTCTTATAATCTTCAGACCTATTATACCGGGCCTGGATCGGTTCTTATAATCGTGATCATCTTCAGACCTATTATACCGGGCCTGGATCGGTTCTTATAACTCTTCAGATCAATTAACCCCGGATCTGGAGCGGGTTAAGCTGGCCAGAAATAAATGGTACCATAGGAATCTTTTCGCAATCGTAAACTTCTCTTTCAAAGATCTTTCTTTCAAAACTCAAAACTTCTTTTCAAAAGATCTTTCTCATCATTCTTTTTCATAAAATCAGTTTCGTGAACTGTATGAACATGGACAATGCGATGTATGATATGCAACATGAGACTCGTGAACAAATACATCATAACACGCATATGCTGACTCGTCTCTTAAAAACTGCCCAGCAATCATACTCTGTTCACACAGCCTCATGCTCATCAATTCGTGCTCATTTTCATTAACTCATATCATACACATGCATAATGAAGTCTTAGACACATGCCATAAAAATTTCGTAACATTCCGAAATGTCTAACGACCTCAAAACATCAAGTATCATCAAAGGTACAGCTGAAATCAGCAGGGAAGTACCGCCTTACCTCATTTTGATGGATCATCAAACCTTAATCACTTTGATCCAACACCGGGAAAACATAGCTAACATACCTAGGAATAATATTCATAAGGATAAACATCACATTTAAGCCTAAATGATCCGGAACAAAGCCTCACAACTTAAGACATTAAGTTGTCCTGTTTTCCAGTTTTGTACTCCAACTTGCATTCAGTTGTTAACCATCAAAATGGTGGTTTTATGATGGTTTATTTACATGACCCTGTACCTCTATGTCTTGGGTAGTTACCATAAAAATTCCAAGGCAATCCAATAAGCTTAAGGGGGTCATCTAATTACATTCCCAAACTGGGTACCTGCAGAAACTGGAATGACCAGTTATATCACGAATTGAATTGTGACCAAACCACAACTCTTTTTACCAAAATTCCAACTCACAGATGTCACAAACACATCAAAGTATCACCATGTCAAAAATCATCCCGTTTGGACATTCCTAAGGTGCATTGTAGAACCACACAACTTACTACTCAAAACTGTCCTGTTCCAGCAACTCTGTTTGAGCAGTTTTACTAAGAATTTCATTAAAAATAAACCATGACTCCTTTCAATGAAATTCCAACTCTCACACTTAATAAATACATAGGTATATCACTATACCAGAAATTAGCACATTTGAACCCTCACAAGGTCCATTTTCAGGTCATACCACACGTTACCAAAAACTGTCCAGTTTCAGTATTTCTGTTTGACCAACCCTTACTAAAAATTTCATTAAAAACAATCCACAACTCCTTTTAATGAAATTCCAACTCTCACACTTCATATACATATGAGGCTAACAACATACCAAATATTAGCCAATTTGAACACTCCTAAGGTTAATTTTCAGATCATATAACATGACACATCAAAACTGTCCAGCTCCAGTACTTCTGTGTGAGCAGTTTTACCAAACGAATTATTAAAAATAAACCAGAACTCTTTTTACTGAAATTCCAACTCTCACACTTACTCAACACATAGAGCTAGTGTCATGCCAAAACTTAGCTTAATTTAACATTTCTAAGATTCGTTCTCAGACCACAAAACCAGCAACACAAATCTGCCAGTTCCAGTAGTTTTAGCACTTCTTTACCTTTTTATTGTTCAAGCTTCCTTCAACTAAGATTAATAACTTAAAATGGCTAGACATTCAAGCATGCACTTCACAAATAAGGCAAGATTGGCTAGAGTATACTTGCCTCTTTGAACCTTAGAGTTTTTCCTTAGCTTGAACCTTGGTTGAAATGGAAATGAAGTCTTCCTCCACTTCACTTGTGTAGCACGTTTTTGAAGAGGAGAAGAAGGAGAACATTAGCTACCATTTTAAATGAAGAATGGAGCTAGATTGAGGCTAGATTCCCTTACCAAAATGAAGTTTGAATGGAGCTTGAAATGGATTCAAACCACCAAGATGTTAGCTTCTCTTAGTAGCTTGAAGAATCTTCTCCTAGTGACCATTTGATGGTCACGTTTTTGACATGAAAGAGGGGTACCATGGTGAGTTTCATCCTTTGAAATATAGAACTCACATAGAAGCTTAACATTTAACTTACCTAGATGAGTTCTTGAGGCTTGAAGGTCTTGGATCTCCTTAGGCTTACTAACCGTGTTCTTGATGAAGAAATAAGGGAGGCTCTTGCTCCTTGTAACTTCTTAAGTGTTAAATATGCTAGAGAAAATTCTCTCCCTTTGGTTTATGGGGCTGCCGTGAGTTATGAGGGAGATGGGGGGTTTTCCTTGTCTTTGTTTAGGCTAACTAGAATTAATTAGCTTAGGTTACTTTTACCTAACTATGGTTACTTTAGTTCAACCATAGTTACTTTATATCAACTATAGTTACTTTATGTTAACTATAGTTACTTTATGCCAACTATAGTTACTTTATGCCAACTATAGTTACTTTATGTCAACCTTGGTTACTTTATGCCAACTATAGTTACTTTATGTCAACTATAGTTACTTTATGGCCAACCTAGGTTACTTTATCCAACTAGAGTTATTTCTTTAACCTTGTAGTAGATATCAAGTAACCATGGTAATTTTCTTGGTCAACCATGGGGGGTGGCCGATTTCTTATCCTTGGGGGGCCCCATTTTCATGCTTAATTTTTCTTTTCTTACTTTGTTGGTTCCAAGACAACCTATTTTATTGTAGTCTTACTAACTACATAATTGTGATAATAAGGAAAATTCTAGGCTTCTCCAAGGCCCTTATGGCCGAATTTTACATAATGTTGGAAGGGTAATTTTGTCATTTCATTGGTGTCGTGCGACACACTTACATAACTATATAAAATTTCCTATAATTTTACGTTAAGGAAATTCTATCGGAGAATGTCAAATCAATGTGGTTACATTTAAATAAGGTAGCTGGTTGACTAATTCTTAGTGACTCATCTTCATAAGAGTCGGCGGTATAGACGAATTCCCGTCGGGTATAACATTGTTTCCTCCTTAAACCGCTTTATACGATTCTCAGTATATACCGATTTTCGCGGGGTACAACATTCTCCCCCCCTTAATATAAGTTTCGTCCTCGAAACTTCAGGCTAGTCAACAACATGGGTCGTCTACTCCTCATGTTGCCTCCCGTTTCCCATGTGATTTCTTCTTTTGGGTAAATAAGATCGCAATAAACGTCTATTTAGTTCCTTCAGAACTGCTTTGTTCTTTTCATCTTAGAGATTTCTCCAGAACTTATCCTTATTCTCTAGAGGTCTTGTCGTAACCTATCTCGTATCCAGCACTTGCAACCTTGATACTATGTACTTGATAACAAAATCCATTCCGTATAATCATGATCATAGTAGGCTTATAATTTCCTTTTTCATAAAATATGAAAAAAAAAAACTTGGCAGAGATCATTAACTCTGGGATATAGACCTTTATCTCTTTTCTGTAAACATCCTTTCAGTGATCATGTGACTGTCATCCTACGTACAAAATAGCTTCCAAGGACATCCGGAATAATTCCCACAAGGTACACATACCAAGCTTCTTCATAAGTATGTGCCACGTTTATCTGTCTTGCTGATCGTCTTATCACGTAATAACTTTTACCCCCTTTTTGCGATCATTTCATAAAATCGAACTAGAAGTTGTGGGTTCTCCTTTGAAACTTATGTTCCCTTTAGGATGTTTCAAATCATCCGAAGGTGGCCCGCTCTCTTAAAACATGGTTTTCATAGTCATGACATATTCCCTCTATACTGCATTAAAATGCGTACAAGTGTTAAAAGTGACGCATTATGGCGAGGACCTCGAGTCCCATACATAGTGTCATACTTAGTCATGTTATCACTAATAATCTCACTTGCTTACTTGTGGTCTATTCATCATAACTTAAAGAAAACTATCATAATCACTCATACTTGGTTAATAGGAAGTAGAGCAGAGGACATAGGTACTTTACACTTATTAGGCGTACCTTGGTGGTTTCTGGTTCATCTGCATAAACTAGCCTTATATGGATACGGTTTCCACCTTCTACTTCATTTGCTTGTTAAATCGTTTCTTTCATTCTTTCGTTCCTTTACTATCGCATTCCGCTCCATAGCGGTCCTCTAATAATTCACCAAAGGTCTCTGAATACGACTTAACTTAGCCTAATTAGATCTGGGGGTCTAGACCGCGCACAAGTCTGATCACCTTAAACCTTTCATTTCTCATAATCAAAGGAACATACTGTCCCAAAGTAATGAATGGGTATGGTGATGCGTGACCCTTGTCTTAGTGAGTCATATTCCTCAGCCCTTCTCGTGACTAAGTTCTGAGAGAGGAAGAACTCACAAAACTCCTCTTAGAACTTTGCTCTTACCCTATCCAATACTAGTATCAGCATGGATTTACCTTCAACTTTACCTAACCATCTTTCTGCCCACTATGAACTAAATTCCCTGCCAAACCTTGGAATACGTGTTCTTACTAACTATTGCTAGTAAAGTCTACTGCCTCCTGTGGTGACAGTAATGATGTCATCTTACTGAATTGTGGTGTCATCCACACTACGAAGTGTCGGAGTCTTACTTAAGGTATAAATATTCAGAATAAGCGACACCATTTAATTCGTAATCCCTATACGATCTTATGGTCATGCAAACAGTCATGATTACATTCCATAGATGGCCATTGACTAGGGCTTTATCATATGGTCAAAACTCTAATTTCCAGTCTAAATCATCCTGGTCTAAGGTCAACTCTCATCTAAGATCAGAACTTAGGTCTAAGATCAAACTTAGTTGACTATAATTTTCACTTAGTTTGACATTCTGCCCGGATCTGGAGCCTTTGCTCTGATACCACCTGTAGCGCCCCGTACTCGGCTACCCCTCGTACGGTACACCCGCCGTACCTTCCCTTTCGGAAAAGTACAAAGCGTCGATACTTAACTCGTAAAACCCATGGATAATCATGGATTACCAAGTCACGATCTTAACAGGTATATAAAAATACGGCAGAATTTGAAACTTTTACATAAATCATTCTATACATCCGACATAAGTTTTACAACCACATTCATTACATCAGTACTTCTGCAATCATCGCTTCCAACATAAATCCGCCATATTATGAATCCATCATAATAGAATCCCTAAGCCGTCATCCACTCGTATTCTCACAGATGTGGGATCCTATGCTCGTCATCAATCCTTGCTACCCCGTTTCCTGTAAACTCTGGGAGGAAAAATAGGGGGTGAGTGACAAAGTCACCAGCAAGTACACCATAAACAATCATGCATTAAATGGAAAGTACATACAAGAACCGAACCCCCAAAATTTGGTCTCTTACCATCATACCTGTCTTTCCATTTAAATGCCACCAAGGTAATAGAAGCATCACTTGATCATTAAGGGAATAAGATCATAGCTTACATAACAACAACAATAAGATCGTAACTTAAGTAACGAAAGATCATGACCTAAGTAACATTTCGTCTAGCGTTTAGCTAACATCTCATCCCTTCCGTCAATAGCCACTAAGGCAATAAAATCATAACTTAGTCATGTAGCACGTAAAGACACTACTCAGGGCACCTCGACATCATGCTCATGACCATACGCAATGTGTATGAGTATGTAAATGCATAATGCGTATGAATGCGTATGCAATGCAATTGCAACGGAAACATTCTTTCTTTCAATCATGAAAATACTTGAACTTTCTTTCTTTCTTTCAAATCATGCTCATCATAAAACAAGAGAGTGTGTCAGCCTATTATACCGGGCATGACTCGGTACTTATAACATGATCACCTTCAGGTCTATTATACCGGACCTGGCTCGGTTCTTACACTCTTCAGACCTATTATACCGGGCCTGGATCGGTTCTTATAATCTTCAGACCTATTATACCGGGCCTGGATCGGTTCTTATAATCGTGATCATCTTCAGACCTATTATACCGGGCCTGGATCGGTTCTTATAACTCTTCAGATCAATTAACCCCGGATCTGGAGCGGGTTAAGCTGGCCAGAAATAAATGGTACCATAGGAATCTTTTCGCAATCGTAAACTTCTCTTTCAAAGATCTTTCTTTCAAAACTCAAAACTTCTTTTCAAAAGATCTTTCTCATCATTCTTTTTCATAAAATCAGTTTCGTGAACTGTATGAACATGGACAATGCGATGTATGATATGCAACATGAGACTCGTGAACAAATACATCATAACACGCATATGCTGACTCGTCTCTTAAAAACTGCCCAGCAATCATACTCTGTTCACACAGCCTCATGCTCATCAATTCGTGCTCATTTTCATTAACTCATATCATACACATGCATAATGAAGTCTTAGACACATGCCATAAAAATTTCGTAACATTCCGAAATGTCTAACGACCTCAAAACATCAAGTATCATCAAAGGTACTGCTGAAATCAGCAGGGAAGTACCGCCTTACCTCATTTTGATGGATCATCAAACCTTAATCACTTTGATCCAACACCGGGAAAACATAGCTAACATACCTAGGAATAATATTCATAAGGATAAACATCACATTTAAGCCTAAATGATCCGGAACAAAGCCTCACAACTTAAGACATTAAGTTGTCCTGTTTTCCAGTTTTGTACTCCAACTTGCATTCAGTTGTTAACCATCAAAATGGTGGTTTTATGATGGTTTATTTACATGACCCTGTACCTCTATGTCTTGGGTAGTTACCATAAAAATTCCAAGGCAATCCAATAAGCTTAAGGGGGTCATCTAATTACATTCCCAAACTGGGTACCTGCAGAAACTGGAATGACCAGTTATATCACGAATTGAATTGTGACCAAACCACAACTCTTTTTACCAAAATTCCAACTCACAGATGTCACAAACACATCAAAGTATCACCATGTCAAAAATCATCCCGTTTGGACATTCCTAAGGTGCATTGTAGAACCACACAACTTACTACTCAAAACTGTCCTGTTCCAGCAACTCTGTTTGAGCAGTTTTACTAAGAATTTCATTAAAAATAAACCATGACTCCTTTCAATGAAATTCCAACTCTCACACTTAATAAATACATAGGTATATCACTATACCAGAAATTAGCACATTTGAACCCTCACAAGGTCCATTTTCAGGTCATACCACACGTTACCAAAAACTGTCCAGTTTCAGTATTTCTGTTTGACCAACCCTTACTAAAAATTTCATTAAAAACAATCCACAACTCCTTTTAATGAAATTCCAACTCTCACACTTCATATACATATGAGGCTAACAACATACCAAATATTAGCCAATTTGAACACTCCTAAGGTTAATTTTCAGATCATATAACATGACACATCAAAACTGTCCAGCTCCAGTACTTCTGTGTGAGCAGTTTTACCAAACGAATTATTAAAAATAAACCAGAACTCTTTTTACTGAAATTCCAACTCTCACACTTACTCAACACATAGAGCTAGTGTCATGCCAAAACTTAGCTTAATTTAACATTTCTAAGATTCGTTCTCAGACCACAAAACCAGCAACACAAATCTGCCAGTTCCAGTAGTTTTAGCACTTCTTTACCTTTTTATTGTTCAAGCTTCCTTCAACTAAGATTAATAACTTAAAATGGCTAGACATTCAAGCATGCACTTCACAAATAAGGCAAGATTGGCTAGAGTATACTTGCCTCTTTGAACCTTAGAGTTTTTCCTTAGCTTGAACCTTGGTTGAAATGGAAATGAAGTCTTCCTCCACTTCACTTGTGTAGCACGTTTTTGAAGAGGAGAAGAAGGAGAACATTAGCTACCATTTTAAATGAAGAATGGAGCTAGATTGAGGCTAGATTCCCTTACCAAAATGAAGTTTGAATGGAGCTTGAAATGGATTCAAACCACCAAGATGTTAGCTTCTCTTAGTAGCTTGAAGAATCTTCTCCTAGTGACCATTTGATGGTCACGTTTTTGACATGAAAGAGGGGTACCATGGTGAGTTTCATCCTTTGAAATATAGAACTCACATAGAAGCTTAACATTTAACTTACCTAGATGAGTTCTTGAGGCTTGAAGGTCTTGGATCTCCTTAGGCTTACTAACCGTGTTCTTGATGAAGAAATAAGGGAGGCTCTTGCTCCTTGTAACTTCTTAAGTGTTAAATATGCTAGAGAAAATTCTCTCCCTTTGGTTTATGGGGCTGCCGTGAGTTATGAGGGAGATGGGGGTTTTCCTTGTCTTTGTTTAGGCTAACTAGAATTAATTAGCTTAGGTTACTTTTACCTAACTATGGTTACTTTAGTTCAACCATAGTTACTTTATATCAACTATAGTTACTTTATGTTAACTATAGTTACTTTATGCCAACTATAGTTACTTTATGTCAACCTTGGTTACTTTATGCCAACTATAGTTACTTTATGTCAACTATAGTTACTTTATGGCCAACCTAGGTTACTTTATCCAACTAGAGTTATTTCTTTAACCTTGTAGTAGATATCAAGTAACCATGGTAATTTTCTTGGTCAACCATGGGGGGTGGCCGATTTCTTATCCTTGGGGGGGCCCCATTTTCATGCTTAATTTTTCTTTTCTTACTTTGTTGGTTCCAAGACAACCTATTTTATTGTAGTCTTACTAACTACATAATTGTGATAATAAGGAAAATTCTAGGCTTCTCCAAGGCCCTTATGGCCGAATTTTACATAATGTTGGAAGGGTAATTTTGTCATTTCATTGGTGTCGTGCGACACACTTACATAACTATATAAAATTTCCTATAATTTTACGTTAAGGAAATTCTATCGGAGAATGTCAAATCAATGTGGTTACATTTAAATAAGGTAGCTGGTTGACTAATTCTTAGTGACTCATCTTCATAAGAGTCGGCGGTATAGACGAATTCCCGTCGGGTATAACATTGTTTCCTCCTTAAACCGCTTTATACGATTCTCAGTATATACCGATTTTCGCGGGGTACAACAATGTGTGTAGTGGTTATGGCCGAAATATAGGCCTCATGGTTGTCAAGTTTTATTCTATACATGATGAGAATATTGTATACTTAATGTTGATTGAATTCTTAAATTAAAACAATGCAAAATAGGCAACATTTTGAAGAAAGAGTGGATGTTACACATGCTGAAATTTCAGCATGTGCAAGACATGTTGTGGCCGAATGGTATCTCTTTTTGGTGTCCAAATTCATTCTCAAACTTGTAGCAAGACTTGCCTTAAATATTGGTTGTATTTTTATGGAAGAAATTCAAATAAAAATGGAAGAAATATTGATTTAATCTCACATGGTAAATGCTGAAAATTTCAGCATTTACAAGTTGATATGGCCGAATTTTGGAGATGGAAAGAGAGAGATTTTTGTGTCTCAAACTTTATGACATATTGTGACTATTTTGGCATGATTTGATAATTAACTATTTGGCATATATTTAGTGTTTTTTTTTTCAGAATATCCATGTCATCAAATGATGACAACAATGAGCCAATCAAGAGGTGCCAAGTAAGCAATGACTAAATGATGGTCCAATGAAGTGATGCCAAGTAAGCAAAGTGTTGTCACTATGATGTCTCACACTCTCCAAGCAATTAAAAGGAAATTTTCAAGAGGGAGAAGAGACACAAGGGGGACGGCTGGACCTTCTATAAGGGGAAGAGAAGAACAAACAAAAACAACACCAAGAATCATATTCAAAAGTGATCAAAGTGCAAAAGCTTTCTTCTCCTACACTTTCTTTCTTTCTTCTTCTTGTAAAAGCCTATTGTACTTTACTTCTTTCATCCTTGAATAGGCTTCATAGAAACCACCATTCATTCATCATTGTACAAGATTGATCAAGGTGTGATCAATCTTCATTCTAGCGAGGTGGTGGTGTTCGTGCAAATTGTACTTACAATACAAGGTTTGTAAAGGGTTGGAGTTAAGGTGTAACTCTATCAACCCTGCGGTAAGGTGTACTGCGTGTGTGAAATTAGTGTGAACCAAGGAAGGTGTTCCTTGAAGACTGGAGTAGGTTGTTTATAACCGAACCAGTATAAAATTCTTGGTGCAATTTACTTTCTGCATTTACGTTTCAGTTTCTGCGCTGTTTACTCATATTGTTCACGTTCGCAAAAATAGTAAACGTTTTCTAAAAATTATAAAAATTTCCAGAAACATACATAAACGTTCTAGGGTTAATTTGGCACAAGTTTCAACCCTTTTGGACAAGTATAAGTCATCCAAACATCAAAAGTTCTGAGACTAGTGCAGTCTGATTTTCAGACTTGCAAAGGTTGAGACTTTGGGTGTATTTGACCTACTTCCCAAAAGAATTTTCAAAAACTGTTTCAACCCATTTAAATATAGTGTGTGAAGAAGTATTGGTCAAATTTTCAGATCATTTGGACATTCACACAAATAGGAATCAATTTTTCAAAACCATCTACCGCTTCTGGCAGATTTGCACAATCTGAGTGCCAACGGTTTTTGAAGGGGTTAAAGGTTGAATTTTGATTTGAAATTTTTAGGGGACCCTCACAACATCTGAGGCTAAGTTCTCTCAAAATTTCATAATTTTTGGAGACCTCTAACCTGGTTTTAAAAACGTTTTAAAACAGGTCCTGAGAACAGAATCTGTTTTCAGAACTTGAATTGTTCGAGTTTAAAGAAATTTTAAAAAGCACACTTTCCGCACCATCTATTCAACCCCCCCTTCTAGTGGTGCTTTGCAGATCCTACATCCAAAGCATCAAACGAGGTATCATCTGACTCTGATTCTGACTCTGAGCCTTCTTATGATGATCTTTTTAGTCAATACTTAATATTGCATAAATTCACTAAACTCTCGCGAAAGAAAAGAAGCGATTAATTGAAGACAAGAAGCTGTTAGAATCTTCTAACGAGAATCTTGTCGCTCAATTAAACGATTCAAAAGAAGAGTCGTCATGCATCATTAATGCATTAAAGACAGAGATCTCATCATTGACCATGCAAAATAATGAAATGAAATCCAAGATTTCAAATTTGAAATCAAGGAATACGGACTTAGAGAAAATGATGAAACAGTTTGATACGGGATCTAACATGCTAGATCGTATTATTTTATCACAAAAGCATGATAGTGATAAATCGGGATTAGGATACATTAAAACAAATGAAGTATCCATTAACAAAGTTTGTAGTGTCTAAGAAAGTAGACACTCTAAAACCAAATACGGCGTCTAAGATGACGCAAAGACCCCCTATCCCCTCATCTCGTCATATTTCTTCTTCATATCATGAGAAATACAATTTTGTGTCATATAGATATGAGAAGAAACAGTGATGCATACACGACATTGATTTCATCCATCTAGATCACGCACTGCGCACACTAACACAAGGACATATCAAAAATGTCCTTCATATAATGCGTATAAAGGAGTTCTTGGCCAAAGGCCCAAAGTGCACTCACCACATGTCTACTACGTTGCACCTTCACCTACATTCTTGCCATTTGCTAGACCAAGAAGGATCACCCAAGTATGGGTACCGAAAGGTACTTTTACCAAGAGGTGAATAACTAACTCGCAAGGACCCAAAATTAAAAGGGTACCTAAATAATTCTCGTACATTGCAGGGAACCCGCACATCAAAAGATATATCAATCAAATGGTTCCTTGACAGTGATTGCTCGAGGCACATGACGGGTGACCCGAGCCTTTTCACGCAATTGAAGAAGGTCACAAAAGGCGGATGCGTGACCTTTGGAGACAACAATGAAGGCAAGATCATCAGAAAAGGTACAATTGGAAACCCAAGCACCCTTCAAATCTCCAACGTCTTTTTGGTAAGCAACTTATCTTATAATCTTCTTAGCATTTCACAATTTGTTGATAATAGCTTCGATGTGTGCTTTACTCACCCATATTGTAATATAATAAATAAAAATGGAGAAACAGTTTTAAAAGGAAAACGGGAAGGAAACATCTTTACGCTTTCTATGGATGATATGTTAGACGCTAAGTTTAAGTGCTTCATGTCAAATGAACCTAACGTAAATTTGTGGCATAGACGTTTAGGACATATTGGCATCTCTACACTAGAAAAAATCCAACGAAAGAACCTAATACGAGGATTGCCTACACTTGATTTAGACAACTTTCAGCTATGTGAATCTTGCATAAAAGGCAAACAAACACGCGAGTCACTTAAACCTAAAAATAAAATAAGCACGACTAGAGTTTTAGAATTATTACATGTTGATTTGTTTGGTCCTAGTCGCACTACGAGTCTTGGTGGACGTCACTATGCTTGTGTGATTGTTGATGACTTTTCTCGTTATACTTGGACTTTGTTTCTTGTACATAAGGATGATAGTGCCATTGAAATTGTGAAACTAATAAAACAACTTGAAAATCAATATGGTTTCAATGTGAAAAGGATAAGAAGCGATAGAGGCGGTGAATTTAAAAACAAGGACATGATTTCATTTTGCGAGGAAAAAGGAATTAAACACAAGTTTTCGCCACCTAGAACTCCATAATTAAATGGAGTAGTAGAAAGAAAGAATAGGACATTACAAGAAATTGCTAGAACTATGTTGTGCGAGAATAAATTGACTAGATTTTTGTTGACGGAAGCCGTAAACTGTGCATGCTACATTGTAAATCGCTTGTCCATTAGAAATAAAATAAATAAGACGCCTTATGAGATATTAAATGATCGCATGCCTAAAATTGACTATTTTCGTGTGTTTGGATGCAAATGCTTTGTTTTAAATACAAAAGACAATTTAGATAAATTTGAATCTAAATAAATTGAATGCATCTTTGTTGGGTATTCTGTGGATTCAAAAGCATATAGATGTTATTATCCTCTCACTAGACAAATTCTAGAATCTATACATGTGAAGTTTAATGAATTTGGTGAGATTGATAAAGACAAAGAATATGATGATGATTTTGAATAACACCGGTGTTGAATGATGATGATGGGACGTTTGATATGCGTGATATGCATGATATACTAGAAATGCATGATCATTTAGAATGTATGATCACTTAGAAATGCATGAGAACGTAGAAAATAATCAACCAAGATTGCATAGAGATCACCCACATGATCTCATTATAGGTGATATCACTCACGATGTGCGACCACGTAGAAGAATAAATCCAGATGAAATAAATCAATTTCATGCTATGATTTCCGAAATTGAACCTAAAAATGTGCATGATGCTTTGAGTGATTCTTCTTGGATTAATTCTATGCGTGACTAACTTAATCAATTTGTTAGAAATGACGTATGGGATTTAGTGCCACGACCACAAGATAAGACCATAATAGGCACAAAGTGGGTGTTTAGAAATAAAATGAATGAAGAAGGAAAAGTTGTCAGAAATAAAGCTAGACTTGTAGCACAAGGCTATAATCAAGAAGAAGAAATTGATTATGATGAAACATTTGCACCCGTAGCACGTTTAGAAGCTATACGATTTTTACTTGCTGTTGCTTGCATGAAAGATTTTAAACTCTATCAAATGGACGTAAAAAGTGCATTCTTAAGTGGATTTATACAAGAAGAGGTATACGTGAAACAACCACCCGGTTTTGAAGATTTGAAACATCCCGATCACGTGTACAAACTAAAGAAGGCACTGTACAGACTAAATCAAGCACCTAGAACATGGTATGATCGTTTTGCTACTTTTCTTTTAGAAAATGGTTTTAAAAGAGGCACTATAGATAGTACTTTATTTTTAAAACAAGATAAATTGGATTTACTTATTATTCAAATTTACGTTGATGACATCATTTTCGGATCCACTTCTCATAAACTTGTTGAAGATTTTGAAAAATGCATGAAATCCGAATTTGAAATGTCTATGGTTGACGAATTGAACTACTTTCTTGGCTTGCAGATTAAACAAACGAGTAAAGGCATCCACATAAGTCAAGCTAAATATATAAATGATATGATTAAAAAGTTCAATTTTGAGAATTCAAAACCATCCCCCACCCCTATGAGTGTCACTACTAAATTAGATAAAGATGAACATGGTAAGGATTTTGATAATGCCTTATATAGATCTATGATTGGTTCTTTACTATATCTTACTGCTAGTAGGCCTGATATCATGTTCAGTGTATGTATGTGTGCACGTTTTCAAAGTCAACCTAAGGTGTCTCACTATAATGCGATAAAAAGAATATTCTGCTATATTAAGCACACACCCACCTTAGGCATTTGGTATCATAAGATTGTGAATTTAACTTACAAGCCTACACTGATGCAGATTATGGTGGCTGTAAAATAGATAGGAAAAGCACGAGTGGCACTTGCCAATTTATAGGAAATTCATTTATTTCATGGTTTTCCAAAAAGCAAGCAAGCGTAGCTTTATCCACTACTGAAGCTGAGTACATGACACTTAGTCTTTGTTGCACACAATTACTATGGATAAAACAACAACTTTCGGACTTTGGAATTACCGTAAATAAAATTCCTGTATATTGTGATAGTATGAGTGCAATTAACCTATCTAAGAATCCCGTGTTACACTCTAAGGCCAAGCATATAGAAGTACGTTATCACTTCCTTCGTGATCACGTAAATAATGGTGACATTGTCATAGATCACGTACGCACAGAGGCACAAGTAGCGGATATCTTCACTAAAGCCTTAAATCAAGCCACGTATGAAAATCTTCGTTCTAGATTAGGCATGATTTCTGCTGATTTGATTTGATTGTCTTTCCATATTTACATGCATTTTTGATTGACTTTCCAAAATAAATGGGGAGAGAATGCATGATTTAAGAGGGAGAGAGAAACAGATTGCATAAATCAAGGGAGAGCGGATTTGAAATTTGAAATTCAAAATTTTATGCACGATTGAAGGGGGAGTGATAAGATTTAAATCGTGAATGTAGGTTATTTTGAAAATCATCAAAACGAGGAGATTGTAGAGAAAAAGGGGTTTGAGCGATTTCAAAATGCATGATTTAAATAACGTGTTACAAAGAAATGCATGACATATTTTATGACATGACACGTTGTTGCATAAAACTTGCCTTATATAGCTCATATATAATGTTGTCGTACTAACGAGCCATGAAGCTTTAAAGCTTACATCAAATGGCAAGCATTTGTTGTGTTTGAACTATTTTCAGGTGCCATCATTAATGAACTAAACTAGTTCATTAAGTGAAGTACTTAGTTAATTAAACTAAGTAGTTCATTAAAGGAAGATATATTTGAAAAAGGCACAAAGGCAACAAGTTGAAGAAAGGAAAGTTTCTCCACCCCCCTCACACGCCATTTACCATATATACATATATATATATATATATATATATATATATATATATATATATATATAGTTAATTAAACTAAGTAGTTCATTAAAGGAAGATATATTTGGAAAAGGCACAAAGGCAACAAGTTGAAGAAAGGAAAGTTTCTCCACCCCCCTCACACGCCATTTACCATATATATATATATATATATATATATATATATATATATATATATATATACACACACATATATATATATATATTAAGATTTTTTTAAAAGGCACATACACATATATTCCAATGTACTACCGACACGTTATATATTTTACGTACGTACGTTAACGTCACACCAGTAGCGCCCCGCACCCCAGCCCATCCGGATACGGTGCCTCGCCGTGCTTCACTACGGAGAGTACCAGGCGTTAGTCCATAACATAACAAAGCCCAGAATAAAATATGTGGACTTTCATGCTTACACGTCAACAAGTAAGCAAAACCGAGGCAGAATAAAAACTTTTAAAATAAAAACGTCTAAGCAACCATCATTAGTTTTACAACCCGATCATAAAGTACGTAAATCCCAAAAATAATTGTTTCCATCACAAATTCATAAAAAGATCATCGATCATAACCATCTCGTCAAGTCTCTTAAGTCGTCCACCTCTCGCGCTTCTACGGGTAAGGAACCCTAGGTTCATCTTCGATCCATTCAACATTATTTCCGGCGAGTTCTGGGAGGAAAAATAAGGGGTGAGTGACAATGTCACCAGCAAGTAAACTATAGTTAAGTAATATCATACTCTGACTACCATATGCATAAGCCACTTTACCAATGCTTTTGTAACATTTAAGGTGGGTAGTTGAGACCCCCTCTTTAGTAAAAAGTGGTCTTAAGTCCCTCTTGAGCCTTCTTTAGCCAAACCTTTTGAGGAAAAATAGAGAAAATCCCTTGCTCTTTGGTAACCTTTTGGATAATAACAAGTTAAGAACATATTAGAAGATTCCTTGTTAAATGAAGAGAGAGAGAGAAAAGTCTTCTTGGCTAGGGAACATCCGGCGGCCTCCTTATGAGAGGAGGGAAAAGGTCCTTCATGTGCATGGACACAATCATAGCACTCATTTAAAGCCTAATCATAGTTCACTTTTTGGATTTGCATGAAGAGTCTTAAAACCATTATTGGCTCCATAAGGCCTCATGGCCTAAAATATAAGTGGTTGCACTTATACTTACATAAGCTCAATTCCATTGCATCTTATCCATGATCATATCTTGCCCATTCCTCCATCTTAGTTACGTACACACATGCGTGTTCAAAGTGTATCCTCAACCATTACCCTTTAAATACACCTTTCATGTAACTAAAATCCTTTAGGCCAATATCAAGGCATGGGCATAAATATATATATGTATCTATACATATATACATATGTCCAACATCATGCATGTGAATATGCACGTATGGATATATCATGTGAACAAACTCTTCATGAGAGTAAAGTGGTTAGTCCCGAGGGTGACTATGGCTAGGGGTGAAGTCCTCTTAGTTCACCCCATTGAGAAGGACCCGGCGGTGGAGGGGTCTTTATCCCCAAGACCCATTTATTCCTTAATCACTACACTCCTTTTATAGTTTTTAAGCTACTTTTTACAAAGTCTATATGATGGTTTAAAGGGATCACCTGGGGTTACCCATGATTTTATCTCGGTGGTTAGGGTATGTTTAGTAGCTACCCCAAGATTATTGTTTAATGAAAAGGACTACTAAGTAGTTGAAGAAAATTGTAGCATTTGGTCCTTAATTCCTTAGCTCCATGCATCCCACGTTGCTAGTGGAACTTTTAATAAGTTACACATTCCTATAACAACATGGTGTTGTGACTAAATTACACATAACTATTTGCATTGTCGCTTTAATAAGCACTTAAGGAGTGTAGTCAAATCTTTTTAGCAAAAAGGTGGTCTCCTTAATGCTTCCTTTACCCGGCGGCCTTAATGGGAAAAAGAAATACTTTTCCCCCTTTTTACCCCTTTAAATCTCATTTAGTAAGGCTCTAAATGCTTAATATAACTTTCTATGCTTTCTCTCACTACTACAACAAGGGTTTATTGCTTGTGGTAAAAGGAAGCCCTCAAAACTTCTACATCGAATTTTTTGAGTAATCCTGGAAAAATTTCAGTAACTCGCTTCATAATTCATACTTTTGGGTAGTATGCTATTTTCTTTTAATATTGAAGCAAACGTGAATAAGGCCATAAATATCTTCCTTTCAAATACCGTTTCATTGCATCACTTCATCCTAACCCTAGATACCGTACTATTTTAGGCGGGGTACAACAACACCACTATACTTAACTCATATTTATGAGTATATTCAGGTCTTATATCATATGATATAAGTCATGGTGATGACAAATTTATTACGACACATTAAAAGGTTTTAAACCGAAAATTGTCGTATCGGGCGAATACCGAAACTTCGCCAACGTGTCACGTACTTGCCATAAATAGATGGCCAGCCCCTACACTTCGAAAATGGCCATAAATTTCGTAGCTTACATGGTATGTGTAGCCATAAAATCATTCCATGTTAGCACACACAAATCACCCTCAATTAAGGCCAAATTGTGGAAATTACAAAATTCAATTTTGACACATGTTTTGGGCGCCACTTTAAGATCAGCCTATGAGCTGAATATTAAAGTTTAATTTATGTATATTATGTGTAACATAATATATATAACATGTGCAAAAAGTTGGAATTTAATTAGAGAAAAATCAGGTAATCGATAAATGTCGAAAATTCGGTTTTCTACGTACACGACACATGGAATATTTTTGGCATGGCATATAACATGTATCTAGACACTTTTTACATATTTCATACATCTCAAAGTGTTCTATAAAATTCAATTAAGGGCTGATTGGAATATATCATGTGTGTATAATTAAATGTGCACTATTTTACAAAGTTTGCAAAAATAAAATTCAGCACATGTCTAATCATGTCACACGCCTATACCAGCCATGCTGGAGCATATGTGGAGCTTTGGTGGCATCTTATTGGCCAAGAATGAAGCATGCAATATTGGTGACATAAAGAAAGGAGCTACACAAGGTAACATTTCAAACTTATGTCACATTTGTAACACATGCTGAAAATTTCAGCATGTGTTAAAGAGCTGGCCGATTTTCTATCTTAAGGAGGCATATTTTACCATCTTGAATTAGGAGGATTAATTTGGAGATAGTATGGAAGTATTTTGAATATTTTATGGAATTAAAATGGTGATATCTTTGAATATCACACATGTTGAAAATTTCAGCATGTGTGGAAATGTATATGGCCGATTTTTAGGCCTTGTTGGTGATCAATTTTATTCCAAAAATGATAAGAATGTCTTGTACTAAATGGTGATTGATATCTTGGATTAAATCAAAGTAAACTTGGCAATATTTTGAATGAAATGCAAATGTTACACATGCTGAAATTTTAGCACGTGCAAGAGTCATTATGGCCGATTTTTTGCATGGTAGTTTGGAGAAAATTGTCTTGCTAATTATGTGGGATGATTATATGCTTTATGGAAATGATTTAATGGTTAATTGGAACATGATTTTTGAGGTTTAATTTCAGATTTGTCTAGTCATCAAGTGATGACAACATCCATCCAATCAATGAGTGCCAAGTAAGCAAGAGCTTAATGATCATCCAAGGAGGAGATGCCAAGTAAGCAAAGACATGTCACAATGATGCAACACACTCTTCCAAGGACTTAGAAGATAATTTTCAAGAGGAAGAAAAAGCTTCTAGGGGGCGGCCACCAATGTTAAAAAGGAAAGAAGTGAGCAAACAAAAGACAAGAACAAGTCTTGCAAATTCCAAGATCAAAAACATTTTCCATCTTCTCTTCTACACTCTCTTTCTTTCTTCTCTCTAACAACCTATTGTACTCATATTCATATACTTGAATAGGCTTCATATAGACCACCACATATTCTTTTTATCATTGTAAAAGATTGATCAAGGTGTGATCAATCTTGCACTTGCAAGGTGGTGGTGTTCGTGATCATTGTATTTTCATACAAGGTTTGTAAAGGGTTCGAGTTGGTGTGTAACTCCATCAACCCTGTGGTAAGGTGTTCTTTGTGTTGTGTGATTAGTGCTAACCGAGGAAGGTGTCCTCGAAGACTGGGGTATGTTGTTTATAACCGAACCAGTATAAAATTCCTGGTGTCATTTACTTTCAGCACTTACTTTCAGTTTCAGCACTGTTTATCGTTTTTAATAACGTTGATAAAAATAGAAAACGAATTTTAAAAATCACGAAACTATACAGAGTTATAGTCACACGTTTTAAGGTTCTTTTGGCGCAAGTTTCAACACTTTTGGACAAGTATAAATCATCCAAACGCCCAAAGTTCTGAAACTAGTGCAGTCTGATTTTAAGGCTCTCAAAGGTTGAGACTTTGATCGTATTTGACTAACTTACCAAAAGAATTTTTCAAAACTGTTTCAACTAAATTAAATAAAACTAATAAGGGGTTAGTCATTAAATTTTCAGAGCATTTGGAGTTAAGGACAAATAGGAATAAATTTTGCAAATCAGACTACCGTTTCTGGCAGATTTGCGCAATCTGACCACCAACGATTGTTCAAGGGGTTAGAGGTTGAGTTGTAATCTGAAATTTTTAGGAGATACTCAGAACATCTGAGGCTAAGTTCTCTCCAAATTTCAGAATTTTTGAAGACCTGCAACCTAGTTTTCAAAACGTTTTAAAACTTGTCCTGAAAACAGAAACTGTTTTCAGAAGTTGGGTTTTTGGTTTAAAACAATTTAAAAAAACTACATTTTCTGCACCCACTATTCAACTCCCCCTTGTAGTGGTGTCTTGCAGATCCTACAAATGCTACGGACACACTGACGCTGAACACGTCAGCGCGTGACTTGCACGCACCACTCAGGTGAATACAAAGAACCACTATGCACAGCCCTATTATATGAAAACTCAATATGAGTAAGCATTCTTTCCAATTTTTAAGATTCTTTTTAATCAGTGCTCGCAACAATTGTGAGAAAGTCCTATTAACATCCTCAGTTTGGGCATCGGTTTGAGGATGGGCCGTGGTAGAAAATAAAAGCTTTTTCCCCCTCCAATTGGTACAATCATATAAAATGGGGATAAAGCTGACTATTAACGTACAACAGAAGTGTTAAAATAGTAGTAAACACCTTACCAAATATCATACAATTAATCCCAACTAACAAGCTCAGTACCTGTTTAACCTAACGAAATGATTTATAGTATAAATATGCTTTACATAATCATATATATTGTTGTTGTACTGACGTGCCATGTGTAGGACCTGTATAGCACCACTACAAAAGGGGAGTTGAATAGTGAGTGCGGAAAATTCGATTTTTAAAAACTTTTGGACCAAAAGACTCATTTTTGAAAACAGTTTGTGTTTTCAGATCCTAATTTGATTTATTTAAGTGACCTAGTTGTAAACCTCCAAATATTATGTAATTTAGTGAAGTTGTACTCTCAGATGTTATGATTAACTCAGAAAAATTTCAAATTAACATTCTAAGCTTAACCTCTTGAAAATACGTTTTTGGTCAGATTGCGCAAATTTTCCAGAAAGTGTACTCCGAATTAAACAAATTTATTCCTATTGATTGGGAACTCTAAATGATCTAAACATTTTATGATTTGACCCTCAAGATTTGTGTTTTAATGGATTGAAACTTTTTGCGAAACTTTCCTTGGAAAGTATGTCAACCACATTGATGTTCTCAACCTTTGCAAATCTTAGAATCAGATTACACTTGTCTCAGAACTATTAACGTTTGATTGACTTATACTTATCCAAGTGAGGTGCAACTTGTGCCAAATGAAAACTAGGACGTTTGGCTATGTTTCTGCAAATTTTTATGATTTTTGAAAATCATTGTCTATTTTTATCGTTGTAATGAAATTGATGCAGAAAACTGAAAACTTAAAGTAAAGTGCTGAAAAGTAAAAATACCAAGAATTTTATACTGGTTCGGTTAAAACAACCTACTCTAGTCCTTGAGGACACCTTCCTTGGTTATCACTAAACACAAAAACACCTTACCGAAAGGGTGACTGGAGTTAAACACTAACTCCACCCTTTTACAATCAAAACAACCAAACAAACCAATCACGAACACCACTACCGATCGAATGAAGTTTTGATCACACCTTGATCAACCTTGTACAAGCAATGAATGTGTATAGATGGTATAATCAAAGCCTATATATTATGTGGAATATATGAATGATAGGCTTGAGACTAAGAAGAAGAGAAAAAAAGGAAGAAGAAGAGAGTAGTCTTGCTTTTTGCACTTGTAAGAATATGAATTGTTGCCTTAGCCTTGTCTTGCACCATCTTCTTCTTTTTATATCATCATGGCCGCCCCCTAGGTTCATCTTCCTCTTTAAGAATTGTCTTGAATGCCCTTGGAAGATTGCCTTGTGTAAAAGATGACACAACCTTGCTTACCAGGTGCAATATAATTAGAGGGATGACTTTTTTTGCCTAGTTGTCACTTGTTGATTGGCCATCATTAATCCACCTTGGCACACTTTAAATGAGCTTTAATTTCTTAAAAAAATCTGAAAACATATGCTCAAAATCAAGGTGAATAACTACCATATAATCATAATTCAATCACCTTAAGTTTTGGAATACAATTGAAGACAAATAGATAGCAAAAATCAGCCACCACACAACATGTGCTGAAATTTTCAGCGTGTGCACGACATGTGCTGAAATTTTCAACGTGTGCTTTTCTTTTGAATTATTTCCTTATGTGTTGTGTTAGGAAATCCGACAAGATCACTGCAAAAACACGCAGCAGAAAAACAAAACTTGATCTCTGATTTCCTACAAAGGATCCATGTTGTTCGTTTAATTCAATGAAAGAAATCAAAAACTTTACCTCTGTAGATTCGAAATCTGTAGACGTAGGAGGTGTGAACGTAGGAGGTGCGATGGCACGATCACCCTCTGTCAGTATCCACACGAATGCTTCCGTCTGGAGTGCTGGCTCTTGAACGGCGCGGATGAGAGAACTCGTTTTTCTCTAAAAACAGCTCTAGGGTTTTTTTGATGATTCTGTGTTTTTCGTATGTCTCTATATACGAGATACACATATATATATATACACACATATATAGACATCAAAATCCGAGTCCTAATCGGATTAGTTGATGCCAATCAAAATCCATATCAGATATGGATTCTATCAGGATATTCAAAATCCATATCAGATATGGATTCTTTCGTTAGTATCCGATAATATATATATATATATATATATATATATATATGTATATGTATATGTATATATATAATCACCAAAATACAATAATAATAATAATAATAATAATAATAATAATAATAATAATAAATTAATATCTAATATTAATATTATTAATATTGCCCATACGCATTCTTGTGTGTGACCCGATAGGCCTATATTAATTGGCAGTCGGAAACCAACAAGTAGTAATTGGTCTCTAGCAAGACATTACGACTATCCAATTAATACGAGTAAAGTCCAACTAGCCTAATAATAATACGTGCATTAATCCCTTTGTCAAACAATATCTAGTTTGAACATAAGTCATGGTCAGCGTCACACTTATATTGTTCAAACATATGATTACTCGATCTCTAAGTAGACTGATAAAACAAATGATATTGATCACACTATCAATTCATTTGAGCATGGCCATGCATTTCACAGCCTCACTAATCGAGGGGCCCAAAGATATCTCTCTCAAAAGAGAGGGACAAATTCTATCTTGATTGTTCAATATCCTCTACATAATTTCTATCATATTCAATCATGACATTTATTATTATCCAGTTACGGATAATGTTTGATCATGTCAAAATATAATAGTTCTTATGTTGGAAACTATGACAACCTCAAGTCTAAGGATCAAAACATGACTATCATGAGATTTACTTACGACGCTAATCCATGTAGTAATCTCATTATGGGTCTATCCAATACACTGTTCTCTAACAAGTATCTATGAGATTGATTTGTATCACCGTACACATAATCATCTCATGATTATCAAATCAATACTCATACTGGTTATAAATTATTTTATCTCTATAACAATAATGAACCAGGGACATATATCATAATTATGTAACATACTAACCAACAATAATGATAATAAAGCCTCTTTATTAATAATAAATGTATACCATAAAACGTCCAAATCATGGCCTAGGACACATACAATAACAATCTCCCACTTGCACTAGGCCTAAAAATATCTGAGACCCTTAGATCTAGTGTGCTGATCATGCTTGACCCGTGAGAGAGGCTTAGTCAATGGATCCGCTATGTTATCGTTTGTGTCAACTTTGCATATCTTGACATCTCCTCTATCGATGATGTCACGAATGAGATGGTAGCGCCTGAGTATATGGTTAGATCTCTGATGTGACCTAGGCTCTTTTGCTTGTGCTATGGCACCATTGTTGTCACAATAAATGTCCATAGGATTTGCAATGTTAGGTACCACTCCTAGCTCAACGATGAACTTCTTCAACCAAACTGCTTCTTTAGCTGCATCTGATGCTGCTATATACTCAGCCTCTGTTGTAGAATCAGCGACAGTGTTTTGTTTTGAACTCTTCCAACTAACAGTTCCACCATTCAATGTGAATACAAAACCGGACTGCGATATGAAATCATCTATGTCGGTTTGGAAACTAGCATCTGTGTAACCATTTACAACTAACTCGTCATCCAAACCTCCATAAACAAAGAATAAATCTTTAGTCCTTCTGAGGTTCTTAAGAATATTCTTGACAACTGTCCAGTGACCTTCACCGGGTCAGCTTGATATCTACTTGTCGTGCTCAATGTATATGAGACATCTGGTCTAGTACATAACATGACATACATGATTGGTTCTATAGCAGAAGCATAAGGAATTTTATTCATTCGATCTCAGTCATCACATGTCCGAGGACATTGATTCTTGCTAAGATGAATGCCATGAGATAAAGGCAGGAATCCTTTCTTGGACTCTCGCATGTTGAACCTCTTCAACATTTTATCTATGTATGTACTTTAACTCAAGCCTATTATCCTTTTAGATCTATCTCTATAGATCTTAATACCAAGGATATAGGTAGCCTCACCCAAGTCTTTCATTGAAAAAGAATTCCCTAACCAAGCCTTAACCTTTTGCAAGGTAGGGATATCATTCCCAATAAGCAATATGTCATCCATATATAAAACCAAAAACACTACTGCACTCCCACTAACTATCTTGTAAACCTAGCTCTGATACCACATGTAACGTCCCGCTCCTGAACCCTAGCATCGGGAACAGTGCGCCAACCGTATCTCACTAAAGAGAATACAAAGCGTCGAATCAATTTTCAACATGTCCGAAGAGACGTAGAAAATTTTTTCGCAGAAATGGAATACCATATATTAAATTCCATGAATAACATAAAATGTCTCAATAGAATAATAAACAAGTCATGACAACAATATACAAAGCTAGCATCTAAAATCTATCTATCTAAATAGGGTAATGTCTGATGGAATCCCAAGGAAGTAATAACAGACAGCCGCACGGTCTTCTCATGTCCTAGATACGACCGTCAGTCCGCCCACTCTACCGTATCAGCCCCGTCTTTAACAAAGACATAGTCGTAGGCATCCTCACGCTCACCTGGAGGGGGGGAGTAGGGGTGAGTGACGGTGAAATCACCCAGTAGGTACCTGCCTCTAACTAGTACAAGATGAGCATACAAAAATGATATAACACATAGCACATAACATGATATCACATAACCATATGGAAGAATGCGGAAAGGTAAATTACTCCAGATAAGAATGCGCAACATCATGATGCATGTCCTACTATGCATGTCACACGCAACAAAGTCATGTCACACAAAATGCCGGTATCTCCGCCATGCAATGCATGATCCCAGGACATACTGAGTGGCTGTGGGTCGTACCCACCCACAGTCAACATCCTGAGTGTATTTGGTCCCGCCACCGTACACCATACAGAGCGACCGCGGCCCGTACATCACGACCCACCATCAATGCAATGCACGTGCCATGAATGCAAACAACACAATTGCCTGAGGCCCCTGGCCCATCCTCACCATCCTCCGGCACTCAAATCTAGGTTCATTTATTTTCTGAATGATGATTTAATGTTGTTTGACGTTAGACCTATTTTTCCATGGCTTGTATACATTTATCGTGCATTTTCTATATTTTTCCTTATTGTTTCCCTATTTATTCAGAATTATTACGTAATTATCTAAATTTAATAAATTATCATAACTACTAAAATTTAATGGAAATAATTTAATTTCCATTAAATTATTTCCATTAAATTGGCAAAAGTTGCCAACTTGGAATTTCAAATTCAAAACCAACGGCAAGTTTGGGTTTGTTGGAGCTGATTTTATCCAAATTCTTTAGCCATCACATGGCCTATTCTTGTGCCAAGGAGTTGAGGCGATCTTGGAGGGAATATGCCATCTTAATCCTTCTTATTATCTTCATGATTTTCAAGACAATTTCTAACGTGTAAAAATGGCCAAGCTAAGAACCAAGGTGGACCAATTGTGTTGTTTCATGTTTCCAACTGTACAAGGTGTTTACAAGACCAACCAATGCGGTGAAGACACTTAAGATTTGATGATGAATATGTTGACACATTGGAGTTCTTATCTTCAAGGCCTATTTCACACTATAAACAGAGGTAATGTGAAGAAGAGAATACACAAAACTTTGAAGTAAACTTGAAGATCATTCTTGCTATTCTCTTCTTATGTTCTTGTTTCATTCTTTGTGTAGCTAAGGTGTTCCATTTTAGTTGTCTCCACTGTCAGCTATGTAGAGATAAGGGGGTTTGAGTGATTTCAAAATAAGTGACTTAAATGTATATATATATATATAAACGTGCACAATATATATATATATATATACGTGTACATGAATGGATGATATATTGCCATTACTTGCCTTATTTAGCTTATATATTATGTTGCCGTACTAACGAGCCATGAAGCATTAAAGCTTACATCATATGGCAAACATTTGTTGTGTTTATACTATTTTCAGGTGCCACCATTAATGAACTAAACTAGTTCATTAAGTGAAGTACTTAGTTTAATAAACTAAGTAGTTCATTAAAGGAAGCTACATTTGGAAAAGGCACAAAGGCAACAAGGCTAAGGAAGGAAAGTCTTCTCCTCCTCCCCATCCTTTAATGCACACGCATATACACATATATATCACATATATTTTCAGAATTTTTAAATAAAGGCACATACACATGTATTCCAACGTACTACCGACACGTTATGTATTTTACGTACGTACGTTAACGTCACACCACTATACTTAACTCATATTTATGAGTATATTCAGGTCTTATATCATATGATATAAGATATGGTGATGACAAATTAAATACGACACGATAAAAGGTTCTAAACCGAAATTTGTCGTATCGGACGAATACCGAAACTTCGCCAACGTGTCACGTACTTGCCATAAATAAATGGCCAGCTCCTATACTTCAAAAATCATAAATAATTTCGTGCACATGACCATATGTTCAGTCAAAAATACTTTCCATGTTGGCACACACAAATTACTCCACATTAAGGCCAAAATGTGAAGATTCCAAGTTTAATTTTGTCACATGCTAATGGTACCACTTTAAACCAGCCAAGTGCTGAGATTTAAAGTATATATTATATATATTATGTATAACATAATATATATAACATGTGCAAAAGTTAGAATTTAAATTAGAGAAAAATTGGGTAATCGATAAATATCGAAAATTCGGTTTTCTACGCACATAACATGGAACGTTTTTCTTGTACAACATGTGACACGCATCTAGACACTTTTTACATATGATATACATCTTAAAGTGTTCTAGAAAATTAAATTAAGGGCTGATTGGAATATTACATGAGTGTATTATTAAATGTGCACTATTTTATAAAGTTAGCAAAAATAAAATTTAGCACATGTCAAACACATTACCAACGCCTATAACAGCTGGTTTGGAGCATATGTGGAGCCATGTTAGCATATTGATTGGTCAAGAATCAATTAAACAAAGTTTGTGACCTAAAGGAAGGAGCTACAAAAGGTAACATTTCAAACTATGTCACATATATGACACATGCTGAAAATTCAGCATGTATGTTGTATTATGGCCGAAATTTTTAGTTAAAAATGCAGATATTTTGTGTCTTGAATCATGAGGATTAATTGAGGATGTTATGGAAATGATTTGAATATTATGTAAAATAATAAAGTGTGATATTCTACATATCACACATGCTGAAATTTTTCAGCATGTGTGAAGACATGGTGTGGCCGAATTCTTAAGCTTATTTGTGTCCAAGTTCATTTCTTAATTGGTAGCAATACTTACCATAAATTGTTGATTCATTTTTATGATGAAAATTCAAAAAAAAATGGTAATGATTTGAACTTTATCCCCATGATGCACATGCTGAAAATTCAGCATGGCAAGAATGTTATGGCCGAAATTTTAAGCATGGATTTGGAAGACTTTCTTTGTCTTGCAATTTATGATGTATCTCTTGATTTATGGAATGATTTTATGATTGATTTTTGGCACATGTTAAAGTGTATATCTCAAATTTTTTTCATGTCATCATGTTGACAATGTTGAACCAATAAGGAGGTGCCAAGTAAGCGAAGACTAAATGATCATCCAATAAGAAGATGCCAAGTAAGCAAGCCTTGTCACAATGATGTCTTACACTCTCTCAAGGACTTAAAAGACAATTTTCAAGAGGGGGAAACATACTTAAGGGGACGACCTGCACCATTAAAATGGAGAGAAGAAGAGCAAAACAATAACAAGAACAAGAGTTGCAAAATCAAAGATTAAAAAAGTGTTCTAGCTTTCTTCTTCTACATCTTCTTTCTTTCTTTCTTCTTGTAAAGCCTATTGTTTTCATATCTTTCAATCTTGAATAGGCTTGAGATAAACCACCATTCATACATCTTTGTAAAAGATTGATCAAGGTGTGATCAATCTTCACTCTAGCAAGGTGGTGATGTTCGTGAGAATTGTACTTGCAATACAAGGTTTGTAAAGGGTTGGAGTTAGGTGTAACTCTATCAACCCTGTGGTAAGGTGTACTGCGTGTGTGTGATTAGTGTGAACCAAGGAAGGTGTTCCTTGAAGACTGGAGTAGGTTGTTTATAACCGAACCAGTATAAAATTCTTGGTGCCATTTACTTTCTGCATTTACTTTTCAGTTACTGCACTGTTTATCCTTCTTGTTCGTATCCGTAAAAATAGTAAACGATTTTCAAAAATCACGAAAATTTTTAGAAATATACTTACACGTTCTAGGGTTAATTTGACACAAGTTTCAACCCTTTTGGATAAGTATAAGTCAATCAAACATCAAAAGTTCTGAGACTAGTGCAGTCTGATTTTCAGACTTGCGAAGGTTGAGACTTTGATTGTAGTTGACCTACTTCCCAAATAAATTTTCCAAAACTGTTTCAACCCATTTAAATATATTATAAAAGGAGTTAGTGGTTAAATTTTCAGAGCATTTAGACGTTCACACAAATAGGAATTAATTTTTCAAAACCATCTACCGTTTCTGGCAGATTTGCACAATCTGAGTACCAACGGTTTGTGAAGGGGTTAAAGGTTGAATTTTAATTTGAAATTTTTAGGGGACCCTTATAAAATCTGAGGCTAAGTTCTCTCAAAATTTCATAATTTTTGGAGACCTCTAACCTGGTTTTAAAAACGTTTTAAAATAGGTCCTGAAAACAGAATCTGTTTTCAGAACTTGAATTGTTCAAGTTTAAAGAAATTTTAAAAACCACACTTTCCGCACCATCTATTCAACCCCCCCCTTCTAGTGGTGCCTTGCAGATCCTACAAGTGGTATCAGAGCGCAGGAACACTCACTTCAAGGAATCCAACGATTCAGTGAGATGGCAACCACAAATCTCAAAACCGAGCAAGAAGGTATGTCGAGCCAAAGGCCTCCACTTTTTGACGGTGAGTCGTTTATTCAGTGGAAACTTAGGATGAAGCTTTTTCTTATGTCTATAGATATAGATCTTTGGTCAATCATTGAAGATGGTCCTTATGTCCCATCTAAGGTATCCACCATAGACGGAGTCACTTTAGAAGTTGTTAAAACTAGACAAGGATATATGAGTGATGATAAAAAGAAACTTAGTATGAATGCTAAGGCCATGCAATTGCTTCTAAATGGATTAAGTAAGAGTGAGTCTAGTTATGTGTCAAACTGTTCGAGTGCACAAGAAATGTGGAGGATTCTAGAAATGAAACACGAAGGCACGAGTCAAGTAAAAGAGTCAAAAATTAACATGCTCATGTCCACACTTGAGTCTTTTAAATTATTGCCCAATGAGTCTATTGTAGATATGGATCTTCGTTTGACTAACATCTACAACTCTCTTGAGTCTCTTGGTAAGGCTTTTACTACGCAGGAAAAGGTACAGAAAGTCCTACGAAGCCTTCCTTCTGAATGGGACCCAAAAGTGACCGCAATAGAAGAGAGCAAGGAAACTAAATCAATAAAGATGGAAGAACTAATTGGATCACTTAAAGTTTATGAAAATAAACTCACCATTCGGAAATCGGAATCATCTAAACAAGGTAAAGCCATTGCTTTTAAATCAAATGAATACGCCTCCCCCCCTCCGATTACGTAGAGGATAGTGATTCCGAATCGGATAATGATGACCTAATTCTATTGGCTAAAGGATTGAGAAAATTTATGAGAAGGTCATTTAGAAACAAAAATAAGGGCACTACTACTAAGAGAAATAAGAACAAGACAAACGATAAAGACGTTAAATGTTATGAATGTGGAAAACTCGGACACTTATCATATGACTGCCCAAATAAAGAAAAGCAAACTACTAAGTACCCTGACAAGGAGCGGAACAAACATAGACTCGTCTCAGAACCCAAACAAAGGAAACGTGCTCTAAAGGCCTCCACCTGGAGTGATTCATCAGATTCTGAAACTGAGACCGAAGAGGAGACCGCACAAGTATGCTTTGCCTCCAAAGCATCTAATGAGGTATCATCTGATTCTGACTCTGACTCTGAACCTTCTTATGATGATCTTTTTAGTCAGTATCTAGAATTGCATAAATTCACTAAGACTCTCGCTAAAGAAAAGAAACGATTAATTGAAGACAAGAAACTGTTAGAATCTTCTAACGAGAATCTTGTCGCTCAATTAAGCGATTCAAAGAAAGAGTCATCATGTGTCATTACTACATTAAAAGCAGAGGTTTCATCATTAACCACGTAAAATAATGAAATGAAATCCGAGATTTCAAATTTGAAATCAAGGAATACCGATTTAGAGAAAATGATGAAACAATTTGATACAGGGTCCAACATGCTGCATCGCATCATATTATCACAAAAGCATGACAATGACAAAACTGGACTGGGATACGTTGATACTAACGAAGTATCAACCAAACCAACCAAGTTTGTTGTGTCTAAGAAAGTAGACACTCATAAGCCGCAAGTGGCGTCTAAGATGACGCAAAAAGCGCCCCCTTCCTCACGCCCCACTTCTTCATATCATGTGAAATATAACATTGTACCATATAGATATGAAAAGAGAAGAACAATGCATACACGAAATACATATCATCCACGCACTACGCACACACACACACAAGGACATATCAAAAGCGTCCTTCATTCAATGAGTATAGAGGAGTCCTTGGGCAAAGGCCCAAAGTGCATGCACCACATGTCTATTATATTGCACCTTCATCTACATTCTTGCCATTTGATAGACCGAGAAGGATCACCCAAGTATGGGTACCGAAAGGTACCTTTACCAAAAGGTGATTAACTAACTCGAAAGGACCCAAAATTAAAAGGGTACCTAAATTACCTTTTCAAATTGCAGGGAGACCACACTTCGAAAGACACATCAATAAAGTGGTTCCTTGACAGTGGTTGCTCGAGGCACATGACGGGTGACCCGAGCTTGTTCTCCAAATTAAAGAAGGTCACAAAAGGCAGATCCGTGACCTTTGGAGACAACAATGAAGGTAAGATCATTGGAAAAGTTACGATTCGTAATCCGAACACACTCCAAATCTCCAACGTATTTTTGGTAAGCAACTTATCCTACAATCTTCTTAGCATTTCTCAATTTGTTGACAATGGTTTTAATGTGTGTTTTACTCACCCTTATTGCAACATAATAAATAAAAATGGAGAAACCGTTTTAAAAGGAAAACGAGAAGGCAATATTTTTACGCTATCTATGGATGATGTAGTAGACGCTAAAGTTAAGTGTTTTATGTCAAATGAACCCAATGTGAATTTATGGCATAGACGTTTAGGACACATTGGCATTTCCACACTAGAAAAACTTCAATGAAAGAACCTAGTACGGGGATTGCCTACGCTTGATTTAGACAACTTTCAGTTGTGTGAATCTTGCATAAAAGGCAAACAAACACGTGAGTCACTTAAGCCGAAAAATGAAATAAGCACGACTAGAATATTAGAACTATTGCATATCGATTTGTTTGGTCCTGGTCGCACTACAAGCCTTGGTGGGCATCACTATGCATGCGTAATTGTTGATGACTTTTCTCATTACACTTGGACTTTATTTCTTACACATAAGGATGATAGCGCCGTTGAGATTGCTAAATTAATTAAACAACTTGAAAATCAATACGGTGTAAATGTGAAAAGGATAAGAAGCGATAGAGGCGGTGAGTTTAAAAACAAAGAGATGATTTCGTTTTGTGAAGAAAAAGAAATTAAACATGAGTTTTCGCTACCTAGAACTCCACAACTAAATGGAGTAGTAGAAAGAAAGAATCGTACATTACAAGAAATCGCTAGAACTATGCTTTGTGAAAATAAATTGCCTAGATTTCTGTGGGCGGAAGCTGTAAATTGTGCATGCTATATTGCAAATCGCCTATCTATAAGAAAGAAAATAAACAAGATGCCTTATGAGATATTGAATGATCGCATGCCTAAGATTGACTATTTTCGTGTCTTTAGATGCAAATGTTTTGTCTTGAATACAAATGATAATTTAGATAAATTTGAATCCAAATCAATTGAGTGCATTTTTGTTGGATATTCTATAAATTCAAAGGCATATAGATGTTATGATCCTCTCACTAGACAAATTATAGAATCTATTCATGTTAAATTCAATGAATTTGGTGAGATTGATAAAGATAAGGAATATGACGATGATTTTGAATTGAAACCCGTTTTGAATGAAGATAATGATTCTTTTGATATGCATGATATGAATGAGACACTAGAAATGCATGATCATATAGAAATGCATGATAACTTAGAAAATAATCAACCAAGATGGCATAGAGATCACCCACATGATCTCATCATAGGCGACCTCACTCATGGTGTGCGACCACGTAGAAGAATCACTTCGGATAAAATAAATAAATTTCATGCTATGATTTCTGAAATTGAGCCCAAAAATGTGCATGATGCTTTGAGTGATTCATCTTGGATTGATGCTATGCATGACGAACTTAATCAATTCGTTAGAAATGATGTATGGGATTTAGTGCCACGACCACAAGATAAGACTATTATAGGCACAAAGTGGGTATTTAGGAATAAAATGAATGAAGAAGGAAAGGTTGTTAGAAATAAAGCGAGACTTGTTGCACAAGGATATAATCAAGAAGAAGGAATTGACTATGATGAGACATTCGCACCCGTAGCACGTCTAGAAGCTATACGACTATTACTTGCTATTGCTTGCATGAAAGATTTTAAATTATATCAAATGGATGTAAAAAGTGCTTTCCTAAACGGATTCATACAAGAAGAAGTATACGTGAAGCAACCACCCGGTTTTGAAGATTTGAAACATCCAGATCACGTGTACAAACTAAAGAAGGCACTATATGGCCTAAAGCAAGCACCGAGAGCATGGTATGATCGTTTTGCTACTTTCCTTTTAGAAAATAATTTTAAACGTGGTACTATAGATAGTACACTATTTTTGAAACAAGAAAAATCAGATTTACTTATTATTCAAATCTACGTAGATGACATTATTTTTGGCTCTACCTCACATAGACTTGTTAAAGATTTTGAAAATTGCATGAAATCTGAATTTAAAATGTCTATGGTTGGTGAACTTAATTATTTTCTTGGCTTGCAGATTAAGCAAACGAGTAAAGGAATTCATATAAGCGAAGCAAAATATGTTAATGACATGATCAAAAAGTTTAATTTTGAAAAATTGAAACCATCCCCCACCCCTATGAGTGTCACTACTAAATTAGACAAAGACGAACATGGTAAAGACGTTGATAATGGATTATATAGATCTATGATAGGTTCTTTGCTATATTTAACTGCTAGTAGGCCTGACATCATGTTTAGTGTATGCATGTGTGCTTGTTTTCAAATTCAACCTAAGGTGTCACACTTAAATGCGGTAAAAAGAATATTTCGTTATATTAAGCACACGCCCACCTTAGGTATTTGGTACGATAAGGATTCTACATTTGACTTACATGCTTACACTGATGCAGATTATGGTGGCTGCAAAATAGATAGAAAAAGCACGAGCGGAACCTGCCAATTTATAGGAAATTCCCTTATTTCATGGTTTTCCAAAAAGCAAGCAAGTGTTGCTTTGTCCACTACTGAGGCTGAGTACATGGCTCTTAGCCTTTGTTGCACACAGTTGTTGTGGATAAAACAACAACTTTCGGACTTTGGAATTACCATAAATAAAATTCCTATATATTGTGATAGTATGAGTGCAATAAATTTGTCTAAGAACCCCGTGTTACATTCTAAGGCTAAGCATATAGAAGTACGCTATCACTTTCTTCGTGGTCACATTAACAATGGTAATATTGTCATAGATCACGTACGCACAGAATCACAAGTAGCGGATATATTTACAAAGGCCTTAAATCAAGCCACATATGAATCTCTTCGCTCTAAATTAGGCATGATTCCCGTTGACATGATTTGATTTGACATTATTTGATTTACTTTCCTTTTTTGACTGGAATCTTTTGATTTATTTTCCAAAATAAAGGGGGAGAGAAAAACATGATTTAACGGGGAGGATAGACACTGATTGATCTTAATTGCACAAATCAAGGGGGAGCCGGATTTGAAATTTGAAATTCAAATTTCAAATTTGCGCACAATTAAAGGGGGAGAGATAGCATTTAAATCATGTACACAAGTTATTTTGAAAATCATCAAAAGGGGGAGATTGTAGAGATAAGGGGGTTTGAGTGATTTCAAAATAAGTGACTTAAATGTATATATATATATATAAACGTGCACAATATATATATACGTGTACATGAATGCATGATATCTTGCCATTACTTGCCTTATTTAGCTTATATATTATGTTGCCGTACTAACGAGCCATGAAGCATTAAAGCTTACATCATATGGCAAATATTTGTTGTGTTTATACTATTTTCAGGTGACACCATTAATGAACTAAACTAGTTCATTAAGTGAAACACTTAGTTTAATAAACTAAGTAGTTCATTAAAGGAAGCTACATTTGGAAAAGGCACAAAGGCAACAAGGCTAAGGAAGGAAAGTCTTCTCCTCCTCCCCATTCTTTAATGCACACGCATATACACATATATATCACATATATTTTCAGAATTTTTAAATAAAGGCACATACACATGTATTCCAACGTACTACCGACACGTTATGTATTTTACGTACGTACGTTAACGTCACACCACTATACTTAACTCATATTTATGAGTATATGCAGGTCTTATATCATATGATATAAGATATGGTGATGACAAATTAAATACGACACGATAAAAGGTTCTAAACCGAAATTTGTCGTATCGGACGAATACCGAAACTTCGCCAACGTGTCACGTACTTGCCATAAATAAATGGCCAGCCCCTATACTTCAAAAATCATAAATAATTTCGTGCACATGACCATATGTTCAGTCAAAAATACTTTCCATGTTGGCACACACAAATTACTCCACATTAAGGCCAAAATGTGAAGATTCCAAGTTTAATTTTGTCACATGCTAATGGTACCACTTTAAACCAGCCAAGTGTTGAGATTTAATGTATATATTATATATATTATGTATAACATAATATATATAACATGTGCAAAAGTTGGAATTTAACTTAGAGAAAAATCGGGTAATCGATAAATATCGAAAATTCGGTTTTCTACGCACATAACATGGAACGTTTTTCTTGTACAACATGTGACACGTATCTAGACACTTTTTACATATGATATACATCTTAAAGTGTTCTAGAAAATTAAATTAAGGGCTGATTGGAATATTACATGAGTGTATTATTAAATGTGCACTATTTTATAAAGTTAGCAAAGATACAATTTAGCACATGTCAAACACATTACCAACGCCTATAACAGCTGGTGTGGAGCATATGTGGAGCCATCTTAGCATATTGACTGGTCAAGAATCAATTAAACAAAGTTGGTGACCTAAAGGAAGGAGCTACAAAAGGTAACATTTCAAACTATGTCACATATATGACACATGCTGAAAATTCAGCATGTATGTTGTATTATGGCCGAAATTTTTAGTTAAAAATGCAGATATTTTGTGTCTTGAATCATGAGGATTAATTGAGGATGTTATGGAAATGATTTGAATATTATGTAAAATAATAAGGTGTGATATTCTACATATCATACATGCTGAAATTTTTCAGCATGTGTGAAGACATGGTGTGGCCGAATTCTTAAGCTTATTTGTGTCCAAGTTCATTTCTTAATTGGTAGCAAAACTTACCATAAATTGTTGATTCATTTTTATGATGAAAATTCAAAGAAAAATGGTAATGATTTGAACTTTATCCCCATGATGCACATGCTGAAAATTCAGCATGGCAAGAATGTTATGGCCGAAATTTTAAGCATGGATTTGGAAGACTTTCTTTGTCTTGCAATTTATGATGTATCTCTTGATTTATGGAATGATTTTATGATTGATTTTTGGCACATGTTAAAGTGTATGTCTCAGATTTTTTTCATGTCATCATGTTGACAATGTTGAACCAATAAGGAGGTGCCAAGTAAGCGAAGACTAAATGATCATCCAATAAGAAGATGCCAAGTAAGCAAGGCCTTGTCACAATGATGTCTTACACTCTCTCAAGGACTTAAAAGACAATTTTCAAGAGGGGGAAACATACCTAAGGGGACGGCCTGCACCATTAAAATGGAGAGAAGAAGAGCAAAACAATAACAAGAACAAGAGTTGCAAAATCAAAGATTAAAAAAGTGTTCTAGCCTTCTTCTTCTACATCTTCTTTCTTTCTTTCTTCTTGTAAAGCCTATTGTTTTCATATCTTTCAATCTTGAATAGGCTTGAGATAAACCACCATTCATATATCTTTGTAAAAGATTGATCAAGGTGTGATCAATCTTCACTCTAGCAAGGTGGTGGTGTTCGTGAGAATTGTACTTGCAATACAAGGTTTGTAAAGGGTTGGAGTTAGGTGTAACTCTATCAACCCTGTGGTAAGGTGTACTGCGTGTGTGTGATTAGTGTGAACCAAGGAAGGTGTTCATTGAAGACCGGAGTAGGTTGTTTATAACCGAACCAGTATAAAATTTTTGGTGCCATTTACTTTCTGCATTTACTTTTCAGTTACTGCACTGTTTATCCTTCTTGTTCGTATCCGTAAAAATAGTAAACGATTTTCAAAAATCACGAAAATTTTCAAAAATATACTTACACGTTCTAGGGTTAATTTGACACAAGTTTCAACCCTTTTGGATAAGTATAAGTCAATCAAACATCAAAAGTTCTGAGACTAGTGCAGTCTGATTTTCAGACTTGCGAAGGTTGAGACTTTGATTGTAGTTGACCTACTTCCCAAAAGAATTTTCCAAAACTGTTTCAACCCATTTAAATATAGTATAAAAGGAGTTTGTGGTTAAAGTTTCAGAGCATTTAAACGTTCACACAAATGGAAATTAATTTTTCAAAACCATCTACCGTTTCTGGCAGATTTGGACAATCTGAGTTCCAACGGTTTGTGAAGGGGTTAAAGGTTGAATTTTAATTTGAAATTTTTAGGGGACCCTCATAACATCTGAGGCTAAGTTCTCTCAAAATTTCATAATTTTTGGAGACCTGTAACCTGGTTTTAAAAACATTTTAAAACAGGTCCTGAAAACAGAATCTGTTTTCAGAACTTAAATTGTTCAAGTTTAAAGAAATTTTAAAAACCACACTTTCCGCACCATCTATTCAACCCCCCCTTCTAGTGGTGCCTTGCAGATCCTACAAGCTATTTATCACACTAATGGTTGATCAGTACATACCTGGTTGAGACTTTTTAGGGGTCCAACATTAGGAGGGCAAATGGGACAGAATGTTGATGAAATTGAAAAACGTATTTCTCTTTGAATACTTAACCAAAAAGGTTGAACTGTCAAAACACTCCTTAGGATGTTTAGTTTATGATTCCAAAAGGTCCTGACCTTGAACAATTTTTGATTAAAACTGAATTCAAGTTTTTGCAAAACTGGTCAGATTGCAGCCAGATTCGACCAGTATCTTGCAAAGACTGAAAGACTAACTTTCCCTTACTCAAATCAAGTGATTCTTGTTGCAAATGAAAGCTAATAGTCTGAAGTATAACGCCACTAATATAGCTTGTCGTCCTTTTAATATATATATATATATATATATATATATATATATATATATATATATATATATATATATATATATATATATATATATATGCTCCGGCGATTTCGGACCCCTGACGCACGCCGCCGCTCTGCGGCTCTGCCGCCGCCGTTGCCCTCCGTTGCCACATTCTTCTTTGCCACCGCCGTTGACCGCCGCAGTTCAGGAATCTACGATCCCAGTCTATGGAAAGATCGTAGCTTTTTCCTGCAGTAACGATTAAACAGGGATTCGTTGCATTCTCACCGCTGCCGCCCTCCTTCACGCTTCGCTGGCTGACATCAACACTTACCACAGCCGCCATTGTGATTCAGCGCAATGGCTACTGCGCCTACATTCGCCTCAGTAGTGGCCGGATCGGCCGCTCCATCGATCACCATCTCGCCGAAGACAGCGACTCGATACAAAGGTATTCCACTGGTATCTTTCCTTGATTCGGAAATTGATGCGCTTGCTGCTCCTTTTCGGTATTCTCTAGTTGGTACTTTTTGATATGGTCGTCCCCCATTAAAGGTCATACGCGCAGTTTTTGAGAAGATTGGGTTTCATCATGACCTTCGGGTTACTCTTATTGATCAAACACATATTTTGATGACTTTTAACAATGAGGCGGATTATTTGCGATGTTTTTATCGTCGCTCTTGGCAAATTTCTGGTTGCCGCATAAGGGTTACGAAGTGGACTGTTGATTTTGATCCATCCTCCGATGTCCCCATCGTGCCGGTTTGGGTTGCTCTCCCTGCACTGCCGATACACCTTCATCAGCAGGAAGCTTTATTTGAAATCGGTCGTTCCATTGGTTTACCAATCAAGCTAGACGTGGCTACCTCCAAGGGCCTACGTCCGTCGGTAGCTCGGGTGTGTGTAGAGATTGATGTATCTCATGATTTGCCTCAAAAAATATATCTACAAGCCAAATGTCGTTTAATCTTGCAGCCCATAGTTTATGAAGATTTGCCTTTATTCTGCACTGACTGCCGCAGACTGGGACATGCACTCGCTGCTTGCTCATCCACAGGAGAATCGAGCATTCCACCGCCACCTCCTCCGCCTCCCCCCGTTCGTCAGCCCAAAACGCGGTGGACACCGGTTAAACGTCCATCAGCCGCACATCCTTCAGCACATGAGGGAATCATTGCTGTTGAAGACCCTAAGGACCACCCCATAAATATCGAAGGACTTATGGCTCAAAGTGCACAGCCGCCTTTATCGACAGTTGATCCATCCAGCGTTCCAGACTCTCTGGATGAAGCATCTGACACCACGCAACACCCTGCGCATGCTGCTGACCCATCTGTATCACAGATTTTCTCTAGGTTGACTGCAGATTTATGTCCGGTACTGGTAGTGCCGCCTACATTGGAGTTTCAAAACCAACAGGATCCGCAGCACACAGATACACTTACACTATCTTCGCCCTTGGAGATTTCAGACACGACCATACAGCATGCTATCAAGATGACTTCACCGTCTGAAGTGGATCCGGAAGTCCAAATTCAATCCATTCAAGTTGAATTGCCAGTTCCACTAGCGATAATGCCACCCCATGGCCAGCCTGCTTATGATCCCTTAGTTGAATAATTCTATCAAGATCACTTTCGTGAAGAGGAAGAGGAAGTGGCTTTGGCACTAGGTTCGGACAATGAAGCTTCTCTCTCATATACTCGCCGTAAAGGGTCTGAATATGATGATCTACGAGATAGTTTGATCATTGCGGGCGATGATTTGGATTGTTACAGGACATCGACTAGGGGCGGGACTCTCCTTGGTGGACTATCTCGGAAAAAACGCAGATCTCGGAAGGAACTTCCACCACCTCCACCGTCATCAATGGTTACTAGACGACGCAGTCATCGTTCTTTTGAAATATAGATAGATTAGCATTTCCACGATTGCTCATTTGGTTTCTTTTCCTTTTATTTTCGCTTGTACTCACGGCTACCCTCGGCCATTAACGCGGGTTATGATATATAAATAAAAGCCGGAAGGTATCCTTCCGTTTAATAAATAAAAAATATATATATATATATAGGGATAGAGAGTTTGCTTCTATTGAGACCTCCGACTCTATATGTAACTGCATAAAATGAAACAAAAATTAAACTAAACGCATCGTTTAGCATAGTTTAAACTTTAAACTAAAACTAAAATTTAGCAAATTATGATCTGGTCTCATAAATCTTGAAAGCTCTCCAGGTCACGCTTATTCTTCCATTGATGCAAAGGTACCATTTGGCCTTGTCACTCAAATCTAAATACTACATGAATTTACAGTATCGTTAACTGTAATTATGTAACAATGTCCATTTTTCTGTAACATGTCAAAATGTAATCTTTTCATAACATGACCTTTTTCATATGATAACTGTGACAGTATACCTTGCATGCAAATTATATCATCATAGAAATAGAATAATCCCCATATACTATACTGTATGCATATGACACCAACCCCCTTGGGTTCTGATATATCATGCGGCACTACAATCATCGATAACATACTGTATGCCTCATGACATCCACCATTCCGGTTCCGATGTCATGACAGCGCACCGAACGAACATATACATAATGTAAACATGTCATAGGATATCCGTCTATACGATGTAATTCTACGTGCAGAGGTAAACCTTTAAAACATGTAATGTGATGAAGATAATTTTTCAAACTTTTATTTCATGCAACATGAAGCTCAGCCAATGAGGGTACTTTGATCATTCTATAACCTATTATCAAATAGAGAGTTTGCTTTTATTGAGACCTCCGACTCTATATGTAACTGCATAAAATGAAACAAAAATTAAACTAAACCCATCGTTTAGCATAGTTTAAACTTTAAACTAAAACTAAAATTTAGCAAATTATGCTCTGGTCTCATAAATCTTGAAAGCTCTCCAGGTCACGCTTATTCTTCCATTGATGCAAAGGTACCATTTGGCCTTGTCACTTAAATCTAAATACTACATGAATTTACAGTATCGTTAACTGTAATCATGTAACAATGTCCATTTTTCTGTAACATGTCAAAATGTAATCTTTTCATAACATAACCTTTTTCAATCTTTTCATAACATAACCTTTTTCATATATGATAACTGTGACAGTATATCTTGCATGCAAATTATATCATCATTGAAACGGAATAATCCCTATATACTATACTGTATGCCTATGACACTAACCCCCTTAGGTTCTGATATCATGCGGCGCTACAATCATCGATAACATACTGTATGCCTCATGACATCCACCATTCCGGTTCCGATGTCATGACAGCGCACCAAACAAACATATACATAATGTAAACATGTCATGGGATATCCGCCTATACGATATAATTCTACGTGCAGAGGTAAACCTTTAAAACATGTAATGTGATGAAGATAATTTTTCAAACTTTTATTTCATGCAACATGAAACTCAGCCAATGAGGGTACTTTGATCATTCTATAACCTATACTAGTAAATTATACAATATTTGCAGTAACTACTATATATATGTATATTATCGATCCTCTGTCCCCCTTCCACTTAATAGTCTGCAAAGACTGATTCAGACCACGGTGGATGACCCATAATAAGGGTGTCGCTTCACCAGCATTACGCAAGCTCACTGATCTCACACAATTTGTTGAATCCTGTGAGTTGATAGATTTGCCTTTCCAAGGCTCCCGCTTTACCTGGTCTGATGGACGAGGTTTGGGTTGGGTGTGGCACAGACTAGATCGATTTTTTTGCACTATAGATTTCACAGAAATATTTGACAGTAGCAGGGTCCAGCATCTCCATCGTGCAACGTCAGATCATTCTCCGCTGCTATTGACTTGTCAATTAGCAGCTTCTAGAGGACATGCTTCTTTTTGATACCTTGATGCGTGGACTACACATGATGATTTTGCTCCCTATTTACGAACCCATTGACAATTATACCCTACTGTGGGAGGCATGTATGGGTTTTATGATAAGCTTCGTCGCCTGAAAGCTGATCTGCGTAAGTGGAATCGAGATGTCTTTGGAAATATTTTCACAGATTTAATGGCGGCGGAGGAGGAGACCGAACGCACAAAATCTGCGTATGATACATCACCCTCGGAGGGCACACCTCAGGTGTATCATCAAGCTAAGGCTCAGCTATTACAACAGCAAACACAAGCTTATCTTTTCTAGAAGTAAAAAGCTCGTATCAAATGGTTAAAGGAGGGCGATGCCAACACAGCTTATTTTCATCAAACAGTGAAGATGCGCAGACAGCGGCAGTTAATCACTACTATTCATCGAACAGATGGCCCGGAATATGATAGTGCCTCGGCTATTCAGATTGAGGCCATACGATTCTATGAACAACAGCAAGTTTTAAGATTCTTTTTAATCAATGCACGCAACAATTGTGATAAAGTCCTATTAACAACCTCAGTTTTGGGCATCGGTTTGAGGATGGGCCGTGGTAGAAAATAAAAATTTAGTACCAAGCTTTCCCCAAAGGACTCTCCAAAAATGACTCAGAAACTTAGTATCTATATCACTCACAATCATGTTAGGCATACCATGCAAACGTACAATCTATTTGAATAACAAATAGGCAACATGGATGCGTCGCCAGCTTTCTTGCATGCGATAAAGTGTGTCATCTTCGAGAATCCATCTACGATGACAAACACATTATCCTTCCCACTTTGATACGATCTTAAATCGTTTGGAACTTGACGATCGTTTCTTTTAACTCCACTCTCATGTGAGGCCAAAAGAAGTGTTCTTTTAGGGTTTCAAAAGTCTTAAAAACCCCAAAGTGTCCCATTAGGACGCCTCTATGAGCCTCTCTCACAAGTAGTTCTCTCATAGACCCTTTCGGTATGCACAACTATTGTTCCCTAAACAGATATCCATCATGCAAATAAAACTTACCGAAGGGTGACTCAAGACATGCATGGTAAATGGATCAAAAATCACTATCGTCCTTATACAATTCCCTAACGTGCTCAAAACCAAGCAATTGTGAAGACAACTTAATGATCAAAGTGTCTCTCCTAGACAATGCATCAGCTACAATGTTATCCTTACCTTGCTTGTATTTAATGACATAAGGAAATTGCCTCAATAAACTCTACCCATTTTTCATGTATTTTATTAAATTTGCCTTGGCCTTTAAGATACTTAAGGCTTTCATGATCAGTGTGGATCACAAATTCCTTATGTTACAAGTAATGTTTGAGCATTTTGATGCGAAATTGACAGGTTGGTCGCAACGTCTCCTAAGTATGGCGGGCAGTCTGGCGCTCATACAGTCGGTTCTCTCCACAATGCCCTTGCATATTATGGCTGCTACCAGACTTCCCAAAAGTGTAATGGCAGAGTTAAACCAAAAAATGTCAAGTTTTTTATGGAAACACCACCATCATTGGAGAGCATGGCCTGCAGTTTGTTAACCAAAAGAAGAGGGTGGCTTGGGAATACGTAATCTTGATGCACTGCAATGGGCATTTGAATGTAAATTATGGTGGCAGTATCATACGTCAGATACTTTGTTCTCTCGTGGAATACTAAATTTTCTACAATATATATAGCACTTCTGTTGTCACAAAATATAGCCACTTGTTCCTTTAATGTAACCTTCAGATCCTTTAGTAAATAGAGTATACATTGCGCCTCACAAGTTGTTGAGGCAAGAGCTCTATATTCAGCCTCTGATGAAGATTTAGAAACCGTAGTTTGCTTCTTGGCTTTCCAGGATATCAACCACTCTCCCAACAACACATAATAGCCTGTCACCGACCTCCTACTTCCTGAACATCCTGACCAATCTGAATCTGAGAAGCTTGTGAGTCTCATATCAGCTTTACTAGGATAAAAGAGTCCTTGTCCTAGTGTACCCTTCAGATATCTCAGAACTCTTTGAGTTGCCTTAAGGTGTAGCCTTGTAGGAACATCAAGAAATTGACTAAGTTGTTGGACTGCATATGTAATATCTGGCCTGGTAATGGTTAAGTATAACAACTTCCCTATCATTCTTTTGTAGCTAGAGACATCCTCAATCAATTATGAATCATTATGTGCCAGTTTCAGATTTTGCTCAATTGGACTTTTAGCGGGCTTAGAGGCCAGGACTCCAGCTTCTTGAAGTAGCTCTAAAGTGTACTTCCTTTGGCATAAGTATATGCCCCCTGAGACCTGACAATTTCTAAGCCCAAGAAATACTTAAGTGGACTTAGGTATTTAATTTGAAACTCCTGATGCAAACTGGTTTTTAAAGTTTGTATATCAGAAAGGGAATCACTGGCTACAAGAATGTCATCTACATAGACAATGAGAACAAGAAAATCACTGGGAGTCTCTCTGATGAACATGGTGTAATCATGCTTAGACTGTTTAAAACCATGAGACAATAAAAACTGGGTGAGTCTTTCATTCCATTGTCTACTGGCTTGCTTAAGGCCATACAATGATTTGAGGAGCGTACAAACAGTGCTAGGACTAGGGATGGAACACCTTCAGGGAGTGTCATGTAGATTTCTTGATGTAAATCTCCATGGAGGAAGGCATTGTTGACATCATATAGATGGATGTGCCAGTGTTTGATAGAAGCCAATGCAAGTAAGAGCCTGGCAATAGTCATCATAGCCACAGGGGAGAAAGTGTCCTCATAGTTAATGCCAGCTTACTGAGTATAGCCCTTTGTAGTGTGAAGTAACAGTTGATCGACATAGCTTGACGCATCATTATGGGTCATCGGAAAACAACTTCTGTGTGTTTCTAACACATGTGTATGGTTGCGTACATCCGATCCTCTCATACCCCGCCATAGACGGGAGTCTCTAAGGCAATGAGGTAATATTGTTGTTGTAGTGTCATATTCCAGTATTCATTCTTGAGTCAGTTTTCAATTTCTGCGTTGATTTCGTTACAATCGTAAAAATAACAAACAAATTTCAAAAATCGTAAAATTTTGCATCAACATAGCCACACCTCTTAATTTTTATTTGACAATGGAAAACAATTTGTTGAATATCAAATTAATAATTGGTGTTTAAACTACACTCATCTCAACGGTTCATCTTTAAGCAAACGGTCGGAAAGAACTTACTAACCAGAAATTGAAAGAAAGGATTAATTGTCAAAAAAAACTCAATGTTTGCTGCATTCTTCGATAACCTCTTGATATTCAAAAAAAACTCTCCGGATCGGACAAATGCCACTAATCGTGATTTTCTCTGAAAAGCAGAGATGTGTTTATGTTTACTTCCATTGTTGGTAGTGATTAGCATACTATATGGTAGATTTGAACTGCCGAGCTGACCTGAGGTCAGGTCAACTAAGAAAACTTTAAAGACAAAGTAGCTGTGCAGAGCTAAAGTGTAGCTGAGGCGAAGCACGGAACAAAGAAAAGATCAAGTATGGCTGGGCTGAACCGAAGAAGCTGAAGAGCAGATGTGAAGCATTGAACTAAGGTATGCGTGAAGACAATGCTGAGCTGAGGTTACGAAGTGAAGCATCTGCTGAGACCGACCTACCATACTTGTTGTAAATATTACAAGGTTTATTTTTCTGTACAGAGTAGAGCTGACTTGGTAACTAGCCGTTACAACAGCAGTCAGAATTTAGAGTATGGTGACTTTGACAGCTGAAAGCGACAGCTGCAAAAAGTCAAATAGCCATTAGAGTAGCAGTTGAAAATATTTTTCAACCCTATAAAATGTACACATGCCCTTGCACATAAATATGGGGGTATAACCCAGAAGCTGTAACCAGCCATGATCAGTATTTGTTTGTTTTTACCTCCGATTGTTATTTTGATCTGTTTATGCAGGCTGTTTCTTGGATTCTACCTCACGAAACATGCCATTGGCCTGCGCGCCCATATATACAGACACCCCAATGTGTTTATGCAGGCTGTTTCTTGGACTCTACTTGACTAAATATTATGTTAAACTATTGAAGAAGAAGATAGGTATTGAAGGAATTGAAATTCCATTCAAGTTAAGTGTTAATTTACAAGGATTGCCAAGTGTAATCCGATGCTGTCATTGTGAACACGCACACACATGAGGGGAGTTGAATATGGAGATATATTTGCCATATGTGTCAAGTCCACTGCCATGCTTGACACCAGGTCATGTGAATATTTTCAGGGCATGGAGCCTCACGATTATTGCTATTTAGTGAGATTCCTATCATGTTTGCAGAGTACGTGAGGTCTCTGAGATCCTTCATTTCAAGCTTTATAAACAAGTGTCTTTATTTGAGTATGTTTCTTTCAAATTGTAAAAAAAGATGTGCCGTTTAGGTAGGAGGAGCCACAACAACAGGCATTCGATGAACTTAAAAGGAGGCTAACCATTGCACCCATACTTAGGTTACCAAATTAAATACCCTCAAACCGGCATCTGTATCAAGAATAGTGATCCATGTTCATATTCTTGTAATCCATTTCATCTAAAGTTGCAACTTAGCAGTCTTATCATGCATTTTTTTTCATTTGGCTATGTTTTCCTTTAGGATGATAATCAAGTTTGCATTTCTATGTGTTCTTAGTTTAAACTTCATTTCAGACGTTCTTAGCCGTTGAAAGATGATTGGATATGTCCATTGGTGCATAAGTTGCAACTTTAGATGAAATGTCACATCTGTTGGGCAATTCGACCGATCGATATCTCACAATGTGCTCTAACTTTTCATCCAAGCCACGGAAGTTTGGAGATACCTTCTAGTCAACTTGTTAAAAAACCCATGTGAAAACAACCTATTCCGAATAAGAAAATGACATTGCCGTTTGGGTCTTGTATATTTATGCGCGTGGATGAAAAGTTGGAGCTTTGGCAGGAAATTTGTAGATCCGTATTCCTTGATTTCAAATTTGAAATCTCGGATTCATTTAACCAAGTCACATGAAATCTAGCACGAGGAAGCGTACGACTATGTCTTGTATATGTTGGATTTTAGAACTCATCCCTCTTTATCCCTCAACATATTCACATCTGTTTGTGCCAAGTATTGTCTGACGTGATACATGGAGGTCAATGCATGTCTAAGAGAGTGACCTGGATTTATCTACGATCCCCTCAGACATGACATGGAGTCATCATAGTCAATAGGAATCGACATGCCAACCCCCGTCTTGATATCTTGTGTAATCCGGCCGATCAACTGTTACTTTCAGCTGTTGTTAGCTCAGAAGATTTTGTAAGGCATCTAGTTCAAACATTGAAAACTCCCTTAACAAGTCAAAATAGTCATCAACTCCACTTCCTTCTCATCGCGTTATGGAAGAGATCCCGAGTCCTATCGAAGTAGATTGAGCTAGATGAGAAAGGGGTTAGGATGATAGAAGCGATCATGAAAAGATTTTGCGAGGAGTCAAAACAGAAAATCAATCTCTTTAGAGAAGATTCCTCCAAAACAGGAAAGTCAGAAGTCGATTGTTAAGGTTCCTGTCCCATGGATGACCATGAGCACCAGACCGCCTCCTTGTGCCCTCTCTTCGACCTATATGACGAGCCCTTCCCATTGCTGCAGCAGCGGCCAAGTGCCGGATAATCCCATCCTCAAGCTCAGCATCATTCATGTCATCAGGTAACTGTGGTATATCACATGGAAAGAAACAAAATCAAAAGCTTCGCTATTAGTTTAACAAGTCGATGATAAAACCTTTTTTTTTTTTCCTTTTCTGTTCCTGTTCAGCTTGTGCAGCAGCATACATGCTGAAAGCCAAAATCACCAAGCGCTGGGTGATAAAAGATTGTAGCATTTAATAAAATCTTGTCCGGAAATTCTCAGACAATAAATGGATCTAGAGTTGAGTGGCAGTTGATCCCACTACACTCAAATGATGTATTTTGTTCTGCAGTTTCAGCCACTGTTTTCCAGCACATTTCAATCGTTTGGTATGTTGTTTAGTTTTTGGAGGATTAACGTTTCATCCTTTTACCATGCAAGAAGAGTATTTGGGCCAGGGGTTCCTAGTTTCTGTGTTATTGGGCAAGAGTATTTGCCTGTTTTGGTCCTGTTGTTTAGGAACAGAGTTCCAATTTGTCGTTATGGGAACAACAGCTCCCAACTTCTGTATGCAAATATTTGCCGACTCCCTCATGGGTGAGATTTTTGTTTTTGTTGTTCCTCCAAGAACCAGAAGCTTTATGTTTCTGAGCTGCCAGCTTGGTCCTTTGACTACGTAATTCTATGACCTGCGATCTTAAACCATGTTCCCCAGAGGGAGGAACGTAGGGATATTGTTTAAGCTATGAGCGTCTTGTTGCATATGAACATCCAATACACAACTTGAGGGGGAACGTAGGGATATTTCAGGGTCAAATTTTTTCTATCACTCTAATTTAAGGAGGGTCAAACAAACAATACATCTATCCTGAATCCTGCTGTCATTGTACCCTTCAGATATCTCAGAACTCTTTGAGCTGCACCATATTTACCTCAATCGACTGGTATTGCTGAATATTATGTTGATAAGTTCGAGTTCTCACACAAATTTCTCCACTCTAGTGAACCTTCGCGTATGAGGCTGTCAAGCTGTGACTTGATGGGCATTTCACCGCAATTTGACTGGAACCAATCAGCAATAACAGCAACTAAAGCTGTACATGCGCTCTTCCCTGCGGCTCGTTCGCTTCTTTGATCAATTGAAGCGAAGAATACTTTGGTCCGCAGTTTCAGGTTTCCATTACGGCTTAGTAAGTCCTTTTGCTCCCAGCTACCCACAGCAAAGCTATCATCTCCAAAATCAGATATCGGGGACTGATTTGCAGGTGCAACAGAGAATCACCAGAGCACTTGCTTTCAAATTGTCTTCTATTATACACAATTAGTCAATTAACTGCCCGCTCATCAGTGATATACACAACTGATACAACTAGGAGGAAAGAATGTTACGACTTCATCATACGATTGATAATTGAACATATTTTATATGTTGTTTTGGGGTATAGACATGATCTTGGATGAATTGGGGTTGAATATATTAGTTTTGTGCATGAAAAGATGGAATTTTTGTAGTTGAAAGCAGCTAGAAATCAGCTCAGATGCTTTTCAAACATTAGGCAAGCTAGGATGTGAGGTTCAGTGTCTACTGGAGTCTAGTCGAACCCAAAAATGCATAGGTGGAACGTTAGGAGTGGCCAGGCCGTCACGTGAACTTGTTTTAACTATATCTTAAGACTTATAACTCAAATTTAAGTGATTCAAGATGTATTTAACTATATCTTAAAAATTGTGTGAAGGTACTACTTTGGAAGCTCACGGCCTACGGGCGATAATCACTAAAAGTCGAAGGTTTGGACACCTTTGGTATTAAGCATATCAGGGAGGCTGCCATAATCTTTGGCATACGAATGCCTAAGAAAAATTCTTGTACTGCCAATAAAACATCCAAATGAATAACATCCCAAAAATGTTTGTAAAATGATCCCGGAAAACCGTCTGGCCCTGACGCGCTGGAGGGACTCCACCTCCACACTGCTTGCCGAACTTCCTCCATCAATGGCATGCCTAACAAAAGATCATTGTCCTCATCAGTCAATATGTGAGGTATATGTTGCAATAAATACTCATGATCACCCGTGGGTTATGCAGCAAACACTCTCTCATAAAAAGAAACCGCTTCTTGTTGAATGGACTGAACTGTGTCGCATACCGTACCATCTTGCCTCCACCTGAAATAGTAATTTTCCTATTAATGGGTTTATGACAAACACATTGTCTTTCCCACTATGATGATGCAAAAAGTAAAACGTTTGGCCCAAGAACTCCAATGTGTACCCTTCAGCGACTTCAATCTATATTTTCGCCTATTTCTAGTCTATGGGGACCTATTCTAAGGCCAAAACAAAATGAAAAATCTCTAATCATGCAACAGTTTTACTATTTCGATTATCAAATTTTTTTTCTAAAATCAAAACCAAAGCACGCAATACAGTTCGGGCATTCCAAAGATCATCAAACGCATTCCACCGTCACCAACACTCATGCTTTTCACAATCTAACATGATGCTATGAAATTTAACAATTAACACAATGAAAACACATAAAATATCACTAGAGCATGCTTGAATTTGTACCAATTGACGGGAGATGGAAACCTACCTCGATTGCAGTTAATATGAAATTGATAAAAGAACAACTAGATTGAAGACGCTTTGCTAGCTTTCCCTGCAATTTCCTCAATTTTCCTTCCTCTATTCTCTCTTCCTTTTTTTTCTCTGACAGCCCCTGCTTCCTACCTTTTTCCTTTTCTTCGATTTCGGCGGTGGTTTCCTTCCCAGGTGAATAGAAAACAGTTTATATTAAAAGTGCCAAGAAGATTGGGGGGTTATGGAAGCGCCTTAAATAGGTACAAAATTGGTTATACATGGGTGTGTCGGACTCAGCAGTTTTTTTCAAAGTGGGAGAGATTCTGATTCTGATTCTGACACACAACAATGGGTGTGTCGTACTCAGCCTTTTTAGCTCACCCATTTTACAGACATTTCTGAGATGTTATTCATTTAGATGTTTTGTTGGCAGTACAAGAATTTTTCTTAGGCATTCGTATGCCCAAGATTATGGCAGCCTCCCTGATATGCTTAATACCACCAAAGGTGTCCAACCCTTCGACTTTTAGTGATTATCGCCCGTAGGCCGTGAGCTTCCAAAGTAGTACCTTCACACAATGTGAAATTGTGTTTATGCTTACTTCCATATCCCGTGCCATCACATGGTCTATTCTTGTGCCAAAGAGTTGAGGCAATCTTGGAGGCAATATGCCATCTTAATCCTTCTTATTATCTTCATGATTTTCAAGACAATTTCTAACGTGTAAAAATGGCCAAGAATAGTGGATTGCTGAAACATGGTGCGGGTATTTAGCCTTGAAGGATTAAGATAACATTATACTACCTTCCTTGAGTGGTATACCATTTATCTTTAAATGCGTAAGAGTTTACTAGATGACAGCATTACTCAATGCGTAGGTGATACCAGTTGAAAACGTGCACACATACATACACTAAACATGTATGTAATTGCGACAATTTTTTTATTCTCATATAACCCATATATTTTTATCACACTTCATTTCCCATATCTATTCAATCCTCTTCATTTAGAGACTCCTTTTGACAAAATAATTGGTCCAGGATATACACAACTTGTATCACCTACACATCGTTTTTAGCAAAACGATCATGTAGTCCTATCATATCATTTTTATCCCTTCACGTATATATGCTCCATGATTAGGCCCATCAGGAAGAGAGTGACCTGCATTATTGATGTCGTTGGAGATCCCAAAGTGGAAGTGGGAACACATTACGATGGAATTATCTGTCTTTAATGATAATTCTTAACTATATACATATGTAATATAGATCACTATGTCACCTTAAATGAATTATTAAACACGTATAAACCAAGAATTTCAGTTTTACAGTCTGAATTAGTTCATACTTAACAAAAACTTTGAAAACACAGAAATGGAATAATGCATTTCATCATCATTTATATTAGATAATTCCTATTATCTTTCGTTGTTATACATATGGATATATTTGTTTTTATTACTATTGAAAGTATAAAAAACCAAACTGACTCCTTTCATTTCAATCTTGATCAAATCAATGAAGGATTGGTCGCAGACAAATTGTTTAACATCTCTAATGTCTTAAAAAACCAAACTTGTCTCCAGGACATAACTCAACTGGTTCCGGGCAGGAGTTCTCGAAAGGGAGGTCAGGAGTTCAATTGTTGCCAAAGGCAAGAGAACCCCTTTCCAGCAAATGCATAGTGTGAGAGATTCCTTGGCCTGTAGGCTTGCCTGCTGTGCTGAGGGGCTTCTTATGCAGACTACTGTGTATATTACCAAGCTTTTGCTAGCGGGCCGTTGGGTACCTGATTTACATCCCTACACTACCTTTGAAACTGTTGGGTACCTGATTTACATCCCTACACTACCTTTAAAACTGGATGTGGTAGGGACTTTTACTGGTTGTGGTTTAACCTTTTTTTAAAAACCCAAACTGACTCCTTTCATTTTCCATTGGACCGAAAGATAATAGGAATTATCTTCCTTCAAAGATGTCCAACGTGACTACAACCTTTCTGCCACATCCTTATGACTAATAATTATTGCAATAGGAATTATCTGGCGCAACCTTAAACTCTTACGCATTTGAAGATGCAATAGGCTCCGACTCCACTGTTGGAGCCTTGAAGCTGCGTCTTTTAGTATCCGCCATGAAACCTCGAAGAGGTTTAGAGGATTGGTTCTGTGATATTTTCTTAAGATGAAGAGAGGGATCCTCATTTATATCCTCAACCTCTTTCTGTTTGTCTTTGAGCTGTTCCACTACCGTCTCAAATATTTTCATATTTTCAGCGACATCATAAACGGAAGTCGTAATATTTATTAATAAATTTATCGTAATAATACTATGCATTTTGGCATATAGCAGTGTGAAGGATAATGTGTTTGTCAACATCTAGGGAAAACACCCAACCTCAGTACCTGTTAAAGGTCTAGATATCGGTAACAGAAAGTTGACATAGTCGTACGGTGTTTCTAATAGATGGAAAATGTTCCTTGCCTTCCATTGATTTCCAATCAACAATATAAGTACAATCACGATACAATCATGTTCCTATAATCACGCTATCGTAATCCTATAATTATGATACAATTATGGAGAATCTCGACCTATTTGGTATGTGCTATATATGGTACAATTAATAATACAATCAATGATAATGAATACAAAATATGCTACAATCAATGCAGAATATTTTGGCCATCAATGCAAGATATGTTGGCCATTAATTTCGGCCATTACACCCCCGCAGTCGAAACGGGAGGTTCGCGAACGTTGAGACTGGAGCGAAAATGATCAAACAGAATACGGGGCAACCCTTTAGTAAATATATCAGAAGGGACATGATGAACGCGGATTTGACCCTGAGCGACCTTTTCACGAACAAAGTGGATATCCATTTCAATGTGTTTAGTACGTTAATGTTGAACAGGATTACTGGAGAGGTAAACAGCACTGATATTGTCACAATAAACAAGAGTGGCGCGTGTAAGAGGACAATGAAGCTCGAGAAGTAAGTTTCGAACCCAACACGATTCAGCAACAACGCTAGCAACTCCTCTATATTCGGCCTCGACGCTGGAACGAGATAATGTTGGTTGGCGTTTGGAAGACCAAGAAATGAGATTGTCGCCGAGAAAAATGCAGTAACTGGATGTGGAGCGGCGCGTGTCGGGACAGCCGCCCCAGTTTGCGTCGGTGTAGCAGAGTAGATTATTGTGACAGGATTTTGAGAGATGTAAGCCGAAATGTAGTGTACCTCTGATATAGCGTAGAATGTGTTTGAGGGCAGTCATATGAATATCACGTGGAGCATGCATATGAAGGCAAATTTGCTGAACAACATAGGTGATGTCCGGACGTGTGAAAGTTGGGTATTGGAGAGCGCCAGCTAAACTGCGATATAGTGTAGGATCATCAAAAAGAACACCTTCATGGCGGCTCAGTTTGGACGAAGTGTCAATAGGTGTGGAGATCGGCTTGCAGTTTGACATGGACACCCGGGTCAGGATCTCAGTGGCATATTTTTGTTGACTTAAGAATAAACCATCCGAGCGGCGGCTAACCGCAACACCAAGAAAATAACTTAATGGACCGAGATCTTTCATGGCAAATTCAGAAGCAAGTAGCGACATCAGTCGGCGCCGGAGTGCATCAGAAGAAGTGGTAAGAATAATGTCATCAACATAAAGAAGAAGATATGCCATGTCAGTACCGTGATGATATATAAAGAGAGAATGATCACAACGACTATGAACAAAACCAATAGAGGAGGCATAGTCAGCAAAGCGTTGATACCAAGCACGAGGGGCTTGTTTTAATTCGTAAAGAGACTTCTTGAGTAGACAAACATAATCAGGATGGTTCGGATCACGGAAACCCATTGGTTGATGCATGTATACAGTTTCCTGTAACGTACCGTGTAAGAAGGCATTTTTGACATCTAGTTGGTGAATGAGCCAGGATTTGGACAGGGCCAAATGAAGAACCATGCGAATGGTTGCTGGTTTAACAACTGGACTGAAGGTGTCAGTACAGTCAATGCCTGGCTGTTGAGAGCGACCATCACCTACAAGACGAGCTTTATAGCGCTCAAAAGAACCATCAGAATGAGTTTTATGACGGAAAATCCACATAGAACGTAGGATATTAACGTTGGGAGGACGGGGGACTAATACCCACGTCTTATTTTTAATAAGTGCATCAAATTCATCATGCATGGCAGCATACCAATTTGGGTCACGAAGAGCGACAGAGGGATTTTGTGGAATAGGAGAGGGAGTAGAGATGACATTAAGATTTAGAGTGCGTTTAGGTTTGACAATACCGTGCATGCTGTGGGTCGTTATAGTACGAGGAGGGAGGAGAGTAGGCGGAGGGGAGGGGGCCGCAGAGGACGGTGGAGGCGGGGAGGGCGAAGGGTTGGGTGACCGTGGGGGGAGGGCCGTGGGGGGAGGGTCGTGGGGTGAGGGGGGCGTTTGAGTTGTGGTGGTGGATCATGGGAAGGTGAACGAGAGGGGAGAAGTCGTCGTTGAGGAAGTTGTAGGCATGAGGTGAGACTTGAGAGAGCTTCGAGTATGGAAAAGTTTGTTCATCAAATATGACATGGCGGGAGACGAGGATTTTGCCCGTGGATATTTCATAGCATTTATAACCCCGGTGATTATGTGGATATCCCAAGAAGATGCATGGTGTGGAGCGAGCGTGGAGTTTGTGAATTGTGGTGGATGGAATGAGGGGATAGCAGAGACAACCGAATACACGGAGATAAGAGTAGGAAGGGTCTTTGTGGTAGAGGATTTGAGTTGGAGAGAGGTTAGAGAGATTTTTGTTAGGTAGTATATTGAGGAGATAAGTGGCCATAGCAAGAGCATGGTGCCAAAAGGATGGAGGGAGGCCGGAGTGAATGAGGAGAGTACGGATGACATTGTTGATCGTACGGATTGTGCGTTCAGCTTTACCATTCTGAGAAGATGTATACGGGCAAGATAGTCGTAAAGTCATTCCATTTCGTTGACGAAAACTGTGGAAATTTGAGTTTGTATATTCGCGGCCGTTATCACACTGCAAGCATTTAACTGTGGTACCAAATTGAGTTTGAATATATTTGTGAAGGATAGAAAAATGCGAAAACACTTGAGATTTGTGACCCATAGGGTATGTCCACAAAAAATTTGAGTAGTCATCAATGAAAAGTACTTAATATTTATGACCTGTTGAACTCAGAATTGGTGAAGTCCAAACATCGCTTTGTAGAATATCAAAAGGCCTAAATGTGTTATTGACAGAATCATAAAAGGGCAATCGCACATGCTTGCGTAGTACACAAGAAGAACAAATAGATTTATTACATTTAAGATTGCAACTGATAAGATGTTTGTTGCACAAATACTGAAAAATGGAATGACCAGGATGACCAAGACGGTTATGCCAGAGATCTGCAGACACGGCAGTGAGGGCGGTGGAGGGGGGAGGTGCGGCGGTGTGGTGAGAGGGTATAATTCGCCAGCACCATTGCATCTCAGAATTCGGTTGCCCGTATGTCGATCCTTCACAGAGAAACCAGAAGCATCAAATTCAATGGAAACATTATTATCAGTGGTAAAGCGACGAACAGAAATAAGATTCTTGACAATTTGAGGGGCATGGAGAATATTTGTTAAATGTAGAGGGGGTAGGGGCGGTGGTAGGCGGGCATGACCCGAACCATGAATGGGAATAGAGTGACCGCAGCCAACCATGATTGAATTTGAAGGGGATTTATTAAAATAAGACGAGAGCATACCTGAATTGGAGGTCATGTGGGAGGTGGCGCCGGTGTCCATGTACCAGGTAGGGTCTGGTGTATTGAGCGTTAAAGTGTGCATAGCTTGGTGAATGTCAGTAGGTGTGTATGGGGAGGAGAAATGAGTAGCAGTATGAGCTTGAGGGGAACGAGGACCTAAGAGACCCGGTTGTGAGTGGGTGGGGTGGGCGGACGGGTGGGTGGGATACGGGCATGGAGGGGTGAACCACGGTGGGGATGGCGCGCGCCAGGAGGGATAGGATTGCCAAGGGGAATATTGTGTTTGCCATGAAGGACGGTTAGTGCGTCCACGGCCGCGTCCGCGGTGCGAGGGACCGCGGTAGGGAGGGCGGGGTGAATATGGGAAGGTTGAGGGGGCGAGTGTAGTGGGTTCGGGAGATGGAGCAGGTGTTTTGGTGGTGGTATTGAGGGCGGTGTCAGCGACTTTGGCGGCAGAGGCAGTTTGTTTGGCTTTTCTGGTTTCTTCAAGGATCAAGCGAGAGCGGGCTTCGTAGAAGGTAGGTAAGGGGTTGCTTTGTCGGATAATAGTGGCCAAACCGTCATAGTTCTCGTTCAGACCACTTACAAATTGTAGAACCAGACGTTGATCAGAGACTTCAGAACCTACATTAGAGAGTTGATCTGCAAAAGACTTCAATTCTTGACAATAAGAGGAGATGTTAGAAAAATTGTCAAGACGAGTGTTCGAGAACTGGTTCTCAAGATAGTCTGCTTGGGAGTGTTTATTATCTTGAAAAATGTTTTTCAAGTTGTTCCAAGCGTTCATAGTAGTTAGATCAGGAGCAAGGATGGTATGTAGTAAATCAGTAGAGATGGTACCATAGATCCATTGAAGTACGATGGCATCGAGACGGCTCCATAGTTCAGAGTCTTGAGTAGTTTTGTCTTTGGATTTAGAAGTTTCAGATGAGGGAGAGATAATGTGATCAAGAACTTGATACGCTCGGCAGTGAATTTTGAAGAGTTCAGACCAGGATGAATAGTGACTCTTTTCCATTTCAAGTGTGATAGGAATGAAGTTCTTGATGTTGGTGATAGCAAGTGCAGGATGAAACTTATTGTCAGCCATTTGTGTTGGAGAAAGAGGAGGAGCGGCGGTGGGTGTGTGGGCAGCGCAGGTGGCTGCCGGCGGTAAGAGGTAAGAAGAAGGTGAGGGAGGAGCGATTATTGCTCTGATACCATAATAGATGGAAAATGTTCCTTGCCTTCCATTGATTTCCAATCAACAATATAAGTACAATCACGATACAATCATGTTCCTATAATCACGCTATTGTAATCCTATAATTATGATACAATTATGGAGAATCTCGACCTATTTGGTATGTGCTATATATGGTACAATTAATAATACAATCAATGATAATGAATACAAAATATGCTACAATCAATGCAGAATATTTTGGCCATCAATGCAAGATATGTTGGCCATTAATTTCGGCCATTAGTTTCTAAAGGATATGTACACAACCAAGTATTTTAGACAAGTCTCACAAACATGGACTATGAACATAATGGTATGTAATTGCGGATGTGGCACAAGAATAAGTCATGTTTGTCTTCTGGTCCAGGATCATAAATAATAAGGCTAGCTACATCAACATAATGATCTATACCAACGTAAATTTCACAATATTGTGTGAAATATATGATCTGGCCAACTGGAGTTATGTCATATTATGGGTAGACTCACCAGAAGTATGAAAAGTTCTATTCACATACGTTTAGTGTATGTATATATCTAAGCCCGAATTATAAATCAAAATACCCTCAACCAGAGTTTCAAATATTTTTATACATTGATGAAAATATGTCGTCCCATCACATTAGCCCTTTTATTAAATATTCATGTGTTCCAAGAGGGATCATACATGCATACTTGATAATATACGGTGATTTCTCCACCATATCGACTTCTGACTTTCTCAAACCCAACAAAAGTTGCGTCTTGTTAGGTGCGAAAGTTGTTTAACATCATATTCCAATTTGTCATCAAATAACAAGTGGTGGTTATTTGAAACCCCTCGAACATTCCAAATAATATTCGCTCTCTCTTTAAGCTAACTTTTCTCTTTTAAATCCATTTGCATTATCCAGTCTCTCTCCACATCAGCTGAATCTAATAACAATTCCCTCCACTTGAGAAATGCGGTCGATCATTTCAAAGCCAACCTTATCCAAGCCAAATAGCATTCTTTAAACACTCAAACGCATCCATCACGGAGAAATGGAATTTTAAAATCGGTTTTGTTATAAAGATTCGACATCGATCGATCGTTCTCACATCAGTTTCTGGGTTGTAGATTAGATTTGGAGCTTAATAAGCTTTTATCATTTATGAAGAGGACTACCGTCTCTTCACCATGATCTGAAGGATCTATACCACATTAGGCTTCTAGAGCATTTAAAGATTAAGCTCGAAATTAAATTTATTATAGTGTATCATTATGTTTCTGACCTCAAAAGAAGTACTGAGAATTTCCTGGACCAGAAGACAAACATGACCTATTCTTGTGGTAACTACGAAAGATAATGAGAATTGATGTGGTATAGATCCTTCGAACAATTATAATTTTTCTTCTTTAATTAAATTTCCTTAAAGTCACAAGCAAATTCAATCCAAATTCGATCTATATTAAAACCAAATTGATCTATATTACATCTTTAAATTTGACATCTTGCATTATTCCATCAGATAATTCTTAACTAACAAATGCTTGCAATTTTCGGTATCATGTCTGATATCTCTAGATACTTACAATACAGCTTAGCAAAATTACTTAGTCTGCATAAGGAGCCTGTAGGACCTGCAAGGAACCACTAAAAGGGGGGGTTGAATAGTGGGTGCGGAAAATTTTGTTTTTAAAATTGTTTTAAACCAAAAACCCAACTTCTGAAAACAGTTTCTGTTTTCAAAACCTGGTTTGCAACATTTTGAAAACCAGGTTACAGGTCTTCAAAAGTTCTGAAATTTGGAGAGATCTTAGCCTCAGATGTTCTGAGTATCTCTTAAAAATTTCAGATCAAAACTCAACTTCTTACCCCTTTAAAAATCATTTGTGGTCAGATTGTGCAAATATGTCAGAAACGGTAGTCTGATTTGAAAAATTAATTCCAATTAAACCGTGGCTCCAAATGTTCTGAAAATTAAATGACAAATCCCTTACTACGTGTATTTAACTGGGTTGAAACCGTTTTGAAAAATTATTTTGGGAAGTCAGTCAAATACGTTCAAAATCTCAACCTTTGCAAGCCTGAAAATCTGACTGCACTAGTCTCAGAACTTTTGACGTTTGGATGACTTATATTTGTCTAAAAGGGTTGAACCTTGCGCCAAATGAACCTTAAAACGTGTGGCTATATTTCTGAAAATTTTTGTGATTTTTAAAATTCGTTTGGTATTTTTAAGGTTGCGACAAAAATGATGCACTGTGCTGGAAACTGAAAGTAAGTGCTGAAAAGTAAAAAACACAAAGAATTTTATACTGGTTTGGTTAAATCAACCTGCTCCAATCTTAGAGGACGCCTTACTCGGTTATTCACTAATCACAAAAAAACAAACAATATCTTACCACACAGGGTTGATGGAGTTACACACCCTCCAACCCTTTACAAACCTTGTAAGCGATTACAATGATCACGAACACCACCACCGAGCAAATGCAAGATTGATCACACCTTGATCAATCTTTTACAACAATATAGCATGTATGGTGGTATATATGAAGCCTACTCAATATGTATGAATATGAATACAATAGGCTTCGAGAGAAAAGAAAGAAAGAAGTGTAGAAGAAAAGTGTAGAAACGTTTTTGCTCTCTTGGACTTGTAAGACTTTTCTTGTATTTTGTTTGCTCTCCTTCTTTCCTTTTTATCAACAATGTGGCCGCCCCATTTTCCTTGATCTTCCCCTTGAAAATTATCTTTTAAGTCCTTAGAAGAATATCTTGCATCATTGTGACATTCACTTGCTTACTTGGCAACTCCTCATTGGATGATCATTATAGCCTTGCTTACTTGGCACTCATTGATTGGATGAAAGTTGTCACCATTTGATGACTAGATAAATCTGAAAATCACACTTAAAAACATGTGCCAATTAGCCATAAAAATATTTCCATAAGTCTCATAATAAATTCCGTAAAATTTGCAAGATAATTCATCACCATTAACCTTCAAAAAATTGGCCACTTGAATCCTTCACATGCTGAAATTTCAGCATGTGTGATATTCACACCATATTCAAAATATTGCCATGTAGGTAGTAGATTTGTCCCTTGAAAATAAAGAATCAAATATGTTGAATCCAAGACCAAAATTTCGGCCAAGTGCATTCCACACATGCTGAAATTTTCAGCATGTGTGATATTTCAAAATATCATCACAATATTTGCATAACATCTTTAAAACATTGCCATTTTATCTTCCAATCAATCCATTTAATTCAAAGAGGCAAATAAATCAACATTTAGTATGTAAATTTTGGCCAGCTCAAGATGCACATGCTGAAATTTTCAGCATGTGTTACAAATGTGACATAGTTTGAAATATTACATTGTGTAGCTCATTCCTTTATGTCACCAACCTTGTATACTTCATTCTTGGCCAATAAAGATACCAACAAGGCTCCACATATGCTCCAACAAGACTGAAGTGGCGTGTGACAATGGTTGTACATATGCTGAATTTATTTTTGCAAACTTTGTAAAATAGTGCACAATAATTATACACATACGGTATATTCCAATCAGCCCTTAATTGATTTTTCTAGAACACTTTAGAATGTATAGAGTATGTAAAAAGTGTCTAGATACATGTTATATATCATGCCAAAAACATTCCATGTATCGTGTTCATAGAAAACCGAATTTTTGACTTTTGTCGATTACACGATTTTTCTCCGATTGAGTTCAAAATTTTTTCACATGTTATATATATTATGTTACACATAATATACATAAATTAAACTTTAATATTCAGCTCTAATGGCTGAGTAAAGTGGCGCCTTACATGTGCTAAAATGTTAAATTTGACATCTCCACAATTTGACCTTAATTAAGGGTGATTTGTCTGTGCCAACTTGGAATGATTTTATGGATGAATATAACATGTGGACCACGAAATTTCTGGTAATTTTTGAAGTGTAGGGACTGGCCATCTATATATGGCAAGTACGTGACACGTTGATGAGGTTCGGTATTCACCCAATACGACAATTGTTGGTTTAGAACCTTGTAACGTGTCATATTAATTTTGTCATCACCATTACTTATATCATATGATATAAGACCTGAATATACTCATAAATATAAGGTAAGTATGATGGTGTGACGTTAATGTACGTTCGTAAAATATATAACGTGTCGGTAGTACGTTGGAATATATGTGTATAGTGCCTTTTTTATATATATATATATATAAAATATATATAAAAAGGCGTGTGATAGGGGAGGAGAAAACTTTCCATTCTTCAATTTGTTGCCTTTGTGCCTTCTCCAAATATATTACCATTTCATGAACTACTTAGTTCATTTAACTAAGTACTTCACTTAGTGAACTATTTTAGTTCATTAATGGTGGCACCTGAAATTAGTTCAAACACAACAAATGTTCGCCATTTGATGTAAGCTTTAAGGCTTCATGGTTCGTTAGTACGACAACATAATATATGAACTATACAAGGCAAGTTTCATGCAAAAACGTGTTAAGTCATAAAACATGTCATGCATTTCTTTAATACACGTTATTTAAATCATGCATTTTGTAATCACTCAAAACCTTTGTTCTCAACAATTTCCCCCTTTTGATGATTTAAAAAATAACTTAAGTTCATGATTTAAATTTTGTCGCTCCCCCTCCAATCATGCACAAATTCAAATTTTGAATTTTGAATTTTGAATTTTCTCCTCCTTGATTTGTGCAATCAATCTCTCTCTCCCCCTTAAATCATGCATTCTCTCCCCCTTTATTTTGGAAAGAGAATGTAAAGATGGAGATAGCAATTTAAAAAAAATTATGCATTTCAAATAATATTAAAAGTACGTTCTTAAGGGTTATTTATTCAACCCTTTGAGAATGTCCCTTTTGGTATCCAAATTTGGATGACCTTTCTAGGCCTTCCAAAATATGAGAAATATGATGAAGACGCAACATAATATACGTTAAGGGAAATGTGTTTGACCTTTGGCCGAGAATCCCATCATGCATATAGTATGGTTTTCGTTTTTGATATGCATTTCGGTTTGCCTGCACGGGGCGTGATCTATATGCATTTTTATGATATGAATGTCGCATATGCATCAATGTCTTTCTTTCATATCTATATGGTGCATAATTGCACGTTGTATGATATGAAGGATAGGAAGCACGATGAGATGTCATAGGGAAAGGTCTAGACGTCTTCTTAGATGCCATATATGTCTTAGATGCATCCATTTTCTTTGATGTAATGAATTTTGTTTGTTTGTTTAGTGACTCATTTTTCTCAACGTATCCTAGTCCGGTTTTGTCACTATCATGCTTTTGTGAAGAGATGATGTAATCTAGCATGTTTGTTCACGTGTCAAATTGTTTCACCATTTTCTCTAAATTCGCATTCCTTGATTTCAAGTTTGAAATCTCGGATTTCATTTCATTATTATGCATGGTCAATGATGAGATCTCTGATTTTAATGCATTGACGATGCATGATGACTCTTCTTTTGAATCGTTTAATTGAGAAACAAGGTTCGTCTTAGAAGATTCTAACAACTTTTTGTGTTCAATTAATCGTTTATTTTCTTTTGCAAGAGTCTTTGAAAACTTATGCAACTCTAAATATTGACTAAATAAATCATTGTAAGAACATTCATAATCAGAATCAGAGTCGGAAGATACCTCATTTGATGCCTTAGATGTAAAGCATACTTGTGCCTTTTGTTCTTCCGTATCATCAGTCTCAGAGTCGGATGTGTCACTCCAAGTGGAGGCTATGAAGGCTCTTCTCCTTTGTTTAGGTTCTGAGACGAGTCTAGTTTTGATCCGATCCTTGTCAAGGTGTTTGTTTGTTTGTTTGTCTTTGTTAGGGCAATCATATGGCAAGTGTCCAGGTTGTCCACATTCATAACACTTTATTTCCTTATTTTTATTTTTATGATCCTTAGATGAAGTAGACTTATGTTTATTTTTAATCGATTTTCTCAAGATTTTTCTTAATCTTTTAGGCATCGTGATTAAATCCTCATCATCAGAATCTGTGTCACTATCATCTATGACGTATTCATTTGATTTAAATGCTATAGCCTTATCATTTTTAGAAATAGACTCGAAATTTCTTAAAGTGAGTTTGTTTTCATATACCTTTAAAGATCCGATTAGTTCCTCCATTTTTATTGATTTGGTTTCTTTGCTTTCCTCTATAGCCGTCATTTAGGGTCCCATTCGGATGGAAGATTTCGTAGTACTTTTTGGACCTTTTCCTGCGTAGAGAAAGCTTTGCCAAGAGACTCAAGAGAATTAAAGATGTAAGTCAATTGTAAATCCATCTCAACAATCGACTCATTTGGCAATAATTTAAAGGACTCAAGTGTGGACATAAGCATATTAATTTTGAATTCTTTTAATTGGCTAGTCCCTTCGTGTTTCATCTCAAGAATTCTCCACATTTCTTGAGCACTAAAGCAATTAGACACATAGCTAGATTCATTTTTACTTAGCCCATTTAAGAGTAGTTGCATGGCTTTAGCATTCATACTTAGTCTCTTTTTATCATAACTAGTATATTCTTGTTTTGGTTTTACGACCTCTAGTGTGACACCATCTATAGTGGATAATTTAGTGGGAATGAATGGACCGTCTTCTATAATAGACCATAAATCAATATCAACAGCCATAAGAAAAAGTTTCATTCTTAATTTCCATTGGATAAAGGACTCACCATCAAAAAGAGGAGGCCTTACAGTAGACATTCCTTCTTGCACGGTTTTGAAGTTTGTGGTTGCCATCTCACTTAGATCGTTGGATCTTTTTGTTGTGAGTGTTCCTGCACTCTGATACCACTTGTAGGACCTGCAAGGCACCACTAGAAGGGGGGTTGAATAGTGGGTGCGGAAAATTTGGTTTTTAAAATTGTTTTAAACCAAAAACCCAACTTCTGAAAATAGTTTATGCTTTCAGTACCTGGTTGCAACATTTTGAAAACTAGGTTACAGGTCTTCAAAAATTCTAAAATTTGGAGAGATTTTAGTCTCACATTTTTTGAGTATCTCCTGAAAATTTCAGATCAAAACTCAATTTCTAACTCCTTTAAAAATCGTTTGTGGTCAGATTGCGCAAATCTACCAAAAACGGTAGTCTGATTTGAAAAATTAATTCCAATTAAAACGTGGCTTTAAATGTTCTGAAAATGAAATGACAAACTCCTTACTATGTGTATTTAACTGGGTTGAAACAATTTGGAAAAATTATTTTGGAAAGTTAGTCAAATACATTCAAAGTCTCAACCTTTGCAAGCCTGAAAATCAGACTGCACTAGTCTCAGAACTTTTGAAGTTTGGATCACTTATACTTGTCTAAAAGGGTTGAAACTTGTGCCAAATGAACCTTAAGACGTGTGACTATGTTTCTTGAAAGTTTTGTGATTTTGAAATTCGTTTACTATTTTTATAACGTCATAAAAATGATGCACTGTGCTGGAAACTGAAAGTATGTGTTGAAAAGTGAAGAACACAAGGAATTTTATACTGGTTCAGTTAAATTAACCTACTCTAGTCTTCGAGGACACCTTCCTCGGTTATCACTAATATCAAAACGACAAACACCACCTTACCACACAGGGTTGATGGAGTTACACACCAACTCAAACCCTTTACAAACCTTGTAAGCGATTACAATGATCACGAACACCACCACCGAGCGGATGCAAGATTGATCACACCTTGATCAATCTTTTACAACAATATAGCATGTATGGTGGTATATATAAAGTCTATTCAATATATATGAATATGAATACAATAGGCTTTGAGAGAAAAGAAAGAAAGAAAGAAGTGTAGAAGAAAAGTGTAGAAACGTTTTTGCTCTCTTGGACTTGTAAGACTTTTCTTGTGTTTTGTTTGCTCTCCTTCTTTCCTTTTTATCAACAATGTGGCCACCCCCTTTTCCTTGCTCTCCCCCTTGAAAATTATTTTTGAGTCCTTGGAAGAATATCTTGCATCATTGTGACATTCACTTGCTTATTTGGCAACTCCTCATTGGATGATCATTATAGCCTTGCTTACTTGGCACTCATTGATTGGATGAAAGTTGTCACCATTTGATGACTAGATAAATCTGAAACTAACACTTAAAAACATGTGCCAATTAGCCATAAAAATGTTTCCATAAGTCTCATAATAAATTCCGTAAAATTTGCAAGATAATTCATCACCATTAACCTTCAAAAAATTGTCCACTTGAATGCTTCACATGCTGAAATTTCAGCATGTGTGATATTCAAACCATATTCAAAATATTGCCATGTAGGTAGTAGATTTATCCCTTGAAAATAAAGAATCAAATATGTTGAATCCAAGACCAAAATTTCGGCCAAGTGCATTCCACACATGCTGAAATTTTCAGCATGTGTGATATTTCAAAATATCATCACAATATTTCCATAACATCTTTAAAACATTGCCATTTTATCTTCCAATCAATCCATTTAATTCAAAGAGGCAAATAAATCAACATTTAGTATGTAAATTTCGGCCAGCTCAAGATGCACATGCTGAAATTTTCAGCATGTCTTACAAATGTGACATAGTTTGAAATATTACCTTGTGTAGCTCCTTCCTTTATGTTACCAACCTTGTATAGTTCATTCTTGGCCAATCAAGATGCCCAGAAAGCTCCACATATGCTTTAACAAGGTTGTACATGAGATGAATTTATTTTTGCAAACTTTGTAAAATAGTGCACAATAATTATGCACATAGGTATATTCCAATCAGCCCTTAATAGATTTTTCTAGAACACTTTAGAATGTATAGAGTATGTAAAAAGTGTCTAGATACATGTTATATGTCATGCCAAAAACGTTCCATGTGTCGTGTTCGTAGAAAACCGAATTTTCGACTTTTGTCGATTACACGATTTTTCTCCGATTGTGTTAAATCTTTTTGCACATGTTATATATATTATGTTACACATAATATGCATAAATTGAACTTTAATATTCAGCTCTAATGTCTGAGTGAAGTGGCGCCTTACATGTGCTAAATGTTAAATTTGAAATCTCCACAATTTGGCCTTAATTAAGGGCGATTTGTGTGTGCCAACATGGAATGATTTCATGGATGAACATAACTTGTGGACCACGAAATTTCTAGTCATTTTCGAAGTGTAGGGGCTGGCCATCTATATATGGCAAGTACGTGACACGTTGACGTGGCTTCGGTATTCACCCGATACGACAATTGTTGGTTTAGAACCTTGTAACGTGTCGTAATAATTTTGTCATCACCATGAATTATATCATATGATATAAGACCTGAATATACTCATAAATATGAGGTAATTATGATGGTGTGACGTTAACGTACGTTCGTAAAATATATAACGTGTCGGTAGTAAGTTGAAATATATGTGTATAGTGCCTTTTTTTAAAAAAAATCTTAATATATATAAAAATATGTATAAAAAGGTGTGTGATAGGGGAGGAAAAAACTTTCGATTCTTCAATTTGTTGCCTTTGTGCCTTCTCCAAATATATCACCATTTAATGAACTACTTAGTTCATTTAACTAAGTACTTCACTTAGTGAACTAGTTTAGTTCATTAATGGTGGCACCTGAAATTAGTTCAAACACAACAAATGTTCGCCATTTGACGTAAGCTTTAAGGCTTCATGGTTCGTTAGTACGACAACATTATATATAAACTATATAAGGCAGGTTTCATGCAAAAATGTGTTAATCATAAAACGTGTCATGCATTTCTTTAATACACGTTATTTAAATCATGCATTTTGTAATCACTCAAACCCCTTTTTCTCAACAGACCCCCAGCACTGCAGGCAAGCATGTCTGTACGCGGTGTGCTCATTGTTCGTATCATTATGTGCAAGTAATTTCGTAGTTATACATATGGATATATTTGTATTTCAAAACCTTAACCAAATATATTGTGCTGGGTCTTGGTCTCAAATTATTTCTTGAAATACCAATTTTACTTCATGGTTGCTTTTGAGAAAGGGTTAAAGAAAGTAACTAGAAAAGCATATTCCATATGCTATCATTGTCAAGAACAATTTGTCTACGACCAATCTTTCTTACTATAATATCTTGCACACTTAACGGAGTATGAGAGAATCATATGTACACAACCAAGTTTCTCTGTCCCTCCTCATGAACAACCAATTTACTTTGTTCATCTACGTCACCTCAGATCATGGTCAAGCCGTAAACTTACCCCCTTGCTTCAAGGCTAACAACCATAGTTCATTTATAAATCATTAATGTGGATCACATGTATATTATATCGGTTTAGGATTTAGGGTTTAGGGTTCTTCCTCCCTAAAGGAAAAAAATACTTTTAGCTGTAACAGACTGTGGGAAGAAGTTGATAAATTTAATTATCCAGGTGCAAAAATGATGACTTGCACCTGGATAATTGTCAAACACTATTATAATTCAAGATATTCCCTCGACATGTGAAACCCCTTGCTTTAAACCATATATCAATGTGGAAAAACGTCTCTTCAACCTTCGGCCCTCCACTCTTCATCTCACCTCCAATCCGATCATCTTTCGGCAGTGTTCAGAAAGCAAAAAAAAAATATATAAATAAAATAAATAAAGAGTAGGAGAAGGAAAGCTCCTAAGTGCGAACCAAACCCATACCCCTTCATACTCGTTCCGATTCTGATTCCGATACCCAAGTGCACCTTGTACTTTTGGAGCTTATATATATTATTCAATTGGGGTTATAACCCTAATTGAATATTATACATATACGTGAACAGTATTAACACCAATCTTGGAGGGAATATGCGCCATGACCCACTTTGATAAAATAAATTTTCTGTGCGCTTTCTTGTTTGATAATTTCCTCATGTCAATATCTCTGGATAAGTTCATAAATTGTTCGGTTCGCTTAACATGGAGTCATCATTGGGGAGTGATTCCAACAACAGAACCGCCCGCATCCATATCCTAGGGCTCGATGCAATGCATGTCCTGACGATCCCATCAGTAAAAATTGATGTGTATGTAAATGATGGTTATGGCTCAAGATGTACATAGTCTGTTACAGCTGAAAGTATTTGTTATTTGAAATACCCTGATCACGCACTAAGATGTGGGGTTTACTTAGGACGATATCCGATAGTAGCCAGATTGCATCGAAAGTGTAGAGGGGGCCAAGTGCTTGTTAAATTAGATAAGGCAAAGGCTTTTGATCGGGTATCATGGCAATATTTGAAAGTTTTATTGTTTAAGTTTGGCTTCCATCCACGCTTTGTGCGTCTTATCATCAATAATCTTGCTGCTACTCAAGGGGTAATGCCACAGGTGTAATAATTTTCTACATACACCTCATTTACGGATGTATCTCTAGGTTGTACAAGGATGTGGCAGCAAGATTATTGATGATAACAATAAAACTTTCGATTGTGATATAGTTAAGTTAGAGAAACATTTTATAATCGATCGGGTAACCTACGATTTATGACATGATTTGGGCTATTGTGGACCGCATATTGATATAACCCTGACACAGGGTACCCGTCAATTTGGATTTCGCACCTAACCTCTATACGTTTATGAGAAATGTGATAATTACCTTTTGCCTCTCTCATGTTTTACTGATGTGGCAGTCTCGTGCCATGGTAATTCTCTTTGTCTATATATTGAAAGGTTAAAGTATTATGTTAACAATCATAATATGTAATATTGTTAGGTGCGAAATCCAAATTGACGGGTACCCCATGTCGGTAGTACGTCAGAATATATGTGTCCTGTAATGATTTCTTAGGATTTTCGTCAATTAAAGTCATCCCACTGATTTAAAAAGAGAGCTTCCAATTGGTTTATGACAATTATCCAGGTGCAAATTGTGAATAGCCATCACATGGCCTATTCTTAATCATTTATAACCTGGACCAGAAAACAAACTTGACCAGGTAAAAATTGTTGAAGGCTCTATTGTCACCAAGAGGAAAGAAGAAGCACAATCCGAAGAAAGTAGCATTGGAGAGAAGTAGGCCGTTGGACTATTGGAGGAATCAATGGCTGAGATGTTTACAGAGATGGGATGGCAGTTATTGGAAGCCCGTAACTGCCTAGATCACGTGGAGCAGTGGAGGTGAGAAGGTGTAGGACGAAGGTGGAGCACAGAGGAAGATTGGGGAAGAAGAAGTTGGCAGCAGGAAGTTTAAATGAAGTGAAATGTCTTTTTTGTCCTTCTATCTTTGTAATAGGAGTGGCATTATTAAGGGTAGAATGGTCATTCCAGTTGTTTTAATTTTCCCTCCTCAATGTATAAGAAGGAGTCGGATCCTTCTTCTTCACCCGGTTGGTTCAATAACTGCAATTTGCAGTAGTTTGTTACAGTTTTCTCTCATCCTTCATAGCAATAATTCGTATTCCTTTGTTCTCTTTAAATTGTTCAATCAATTTTAACATGGTATCAGAGCGATGTTTCGCTGCTGATGTAATCTGTGTGAGTTTAATCTGAGTTTCACCAAATTGATCTTCCTTGAATTTTTTCATTTCTATTGAATTCAGTTGAATACATGATATGGTTTCAACATCTGGAAGCCAGAGATCTGCTGGTTCACAACCAACAGAAAACATCACTAACAATCCATACTATCTTCATCCGAGTGATAGTCCAGCTATTATCCTAGCGCAACCCCCGTTAAATCCACATAAGTTTTATTCAGGGAGTCGAATGTTTCAGATGGCACTCTTAGTCAAGAACAAGATAGGATTCATTGATGGCACCATTGAGCAGCCAAGTGTGAATGATCCGCAGTATGGCGTATGGAGACAGGTGAATTCAATGTTGCATTCCTGGATCATGAACAGTGTGATGCCGTCAATTGCTCAATGCAGGATGTGGTATGATAGTGCGTAGGAAGTCTGGAATGACCTGAAACGCAGGTATGGCACTGGAGATGTGTTTAGGTTGTCTAATCTTCTTGAGAATTTTTATTCCGTTAAGCAAGACAATGACTCTGTTAACGATTACTTCACTAAGGTGAAGGTTTTATGGGAAGAAATGATGGTTTTGAGGCCTCTTCTCATGTGCACTTGTCGTGGTTGTAGGTGTAATGTTGGTGTAAAATTGCGTGAGTTTGTAGAGACGGATTATGTTGTCAAGTTCTTGAAAGGACTGAATGATGAGTTTGAGCCAGTTAAGTCTCAAGTATTTGTCATGACACCATTACCTAAGATTGATGAAGTTTTTGCTATGGCTTTGAAATATGAGAGGAAGTTGACTGGATTGAGCGTACAGAATTCGTTTAGTAATAGCCCTAAGGCACTTATGGCTGAAGAGTGTGATGGAGGTAGCATGGTAGCTGCGGTGAACACTCATGCTGGTAGAGGAAAAAATAGTGGTTATAGAAGGGGAAATGGAAGGTTCTTCCCTGATGGAAACAGAAGGCCACAGTACACTCACTGTGGCATGGCTGGACATGTTGAACAGAGATGTTACCGCAAACATGGCTTTCCTCCTGGATTCAAGTCAAGGAATCAGGTGAATATGACAGAAGTAGTTGGTGTTGAAAGTCAGCCGATGCAGATAGAGCAAGGAAACAAGGTGTGCGAAGCCCCTTTGCTCACTCCAGAACAGATGCAGAAGTTTTTGGCCTTGATAGCAGTGCATAATGAATGTAAAAATGCTCCTGCTCATGATCAAATTGCTGGAAGTCAGGGAGCTGTTATGTCTGCTCTCTCAGGTAATGATCAAGGGAAGCTTCATTATGATAATATGAACATTTGGATTATAGATTCAGGTGCTACTGATCATATAGCATGTGACCTCAGACTTTTTCATTCCTTCAAATCTGTTGATCATGTTTCTATTAAACTCCCAAACAATCTCTCAGTTTCAGCCACATGCATTGGAACAGTCATCATTAATCCATATATGGTCATTCACAATGTACTTTTTGTTCCCACTTTTGCTTATAATCTTTTGTCTCTTAGCAAGTTGCTTTCTGTTCCTTCTATACTTATCCAATTCCTAGGTAAATCTTGTATCATTCAGGAACGTGTGTCACTGAGGATGATTGGTTCAGCTGATCAACATAAAGGCTTATTCTATCTTCATGGATCTCCCAGACAAGCTGGTTCTAGTCCCTTATCAGTCAGTTGTATGTCTGCCAATATCCAATCTTCATCTCTTTCCATGTTGTGGCATTATAGGTTAGGACATCCATCTCAATCCAGAATAAAAGAAATACAGAAACTAGACAGTTCACTTTCTGATCATGATACAGTTCATGTTTGTACAGTATGCCCTTTGGCAAAGATGAAGAAAAATGTTTTCCAATTTCTGATTCTATTTCTGAGTCTGCTTTTGATCTTATACACGTTGATATCTGGGGTCCATATAAGCATCCCACTGTACATAACCAGCGCTATTTCTTAACCATCGTTGATGACCATACAAGTTATACTTAGGATATACCTGCTGAAACAAAAATCAGAAGCCAGAAGATTATTGAGAGCTTCTGGCAATTTGTCACAACTCAATTTTCTAAAAGCATTAAGTGTATAAGAACAGACAATGGTATGGAGTTTAAGATGGACCAATTCTTTATGAATAAGGGCATAATTCATCACACAACCTGTGCCTACACTCCACAACAAAATAGAGTTGTAGAAAGAAAGCATCAGCACATACTCAACGTAGCACGGGCACTCAAGTTCCAAGCTAATCTGCCCATAGAGTATTGGGCATTCTGTATTCAATATGCAGTTCATCTCATAAATCTTTTGCCAACTCCTCTACTCAAACAGCAAACGCCTTATTAGCTTTTGTTTAACAAAGCTCCTATCTATCAGAATTTGAAGGTCTTTGGTTGCTTAGCCTTTGCTGGCAACAGCTCTCCCCACAAGAACAAATTTGATCCAAGATCTGTCTCTTGTGTCTACCTGGGTATACCTTATCATACCAAGGATTATATCTTGCTCAATCACAGAGCAAAAGAAATCTTCATCTCAAGGGATGTTCAGTTTTATGAACATGTCTTTCCCTTCAGTTCTTCAGCAACATCTTCACTTAATGAACATCTTCCTGCAGTTGATCCACCATCCTTTGATGTGTCACCACCTAATCATACTCCAATACAACAGACACCTCTTCAAGTTCCTACTGACTCCATACCTGTGCCTAGCCCTTACAGCTCTAGTGACACATCACTCACCTCTTCAAACTCACATTCTCCTTCTAGTTCATCTTCTGCTGACACTCTGCCTGTAGAAGTCCATCCTTGTACTAGACTTGAAGTTCACTTGCCTCCCATATCTTCTAATGTCTTAGATTCTACTGTCTCAAAAAGATATAGATATCCACCTAAGTATCTACAAGAGTATTATTGTGGTCTTCTGACTGGAACTTCTAATCCTTCTGGTCATTCCTCTACACCCTATCCTATTAAGGCCTATATGTCATTTGATTCTCTAACACCTAACTATAAATCATATGCTCTTAATATCAGTATGCAGCAAGAACCAAGATCCTACCAAGAGGCAGCTAAAGCTGCTCACTGGCAGAAGGCAATGCAACTGGAGTTAGCTACCCTCGAAACAAACCAGACATGGTCCCTGGTTACATTGCCCCCTGGAAAGACACCTGTTGGCTGTAGATGTGTGTACAAAATCAAATACAAGCCTGATGGCAGTGTTGAGTGGTACAAATCTAGGCTTGTGGCCAAGGGGTATACTCAACAGCTGGGAATTGATTACACACATACATTTTCTCCAGTTGCCAAGCTTACCACAGTAATACTGCTTCTAGCTGTGGCTTCTATTAAACAATGGCATGTCCATCAAATTGATGTCAACAATGCCTTCCTACATGGTCACCTCAGCCAAGAGATTTATATGACTTTACCTGATGGAGTTGATGCACCTATGCCTAATACAGTATGTAGATTACATAAATCACTTTATGGCCTAAAGCAAGCTAGTAGGAAGTGGAACATTAAACTCACACAGTTCTTGATCAGCCAAGGGTGTGTACAGTCCAAGCATGACTACACCATGTTTACAAAAAGAACATCAAATGCATTTCTGGTTCTTTTGGTTTATATTGATGACATCATAGTGGCAAATAATTCTCTTCTGCTCATTAATCAATTGAAAAGCACTCTACATCACGCATTTCATATCAAGGATTTAGGCCCCCTAAAATATTTTCTGGACATTGAGGTGGCGTGGTCACAGGGGGGATTATGCTTTGTCAAAGAAAATATGCACTGGAACTTGTAGAGCGGGCAGGTTTTCTGGGATCCAAACCAGCTAGGAGTCCAATGGAGCAGAATGTGAAACTGGCACATGGTGATTCTGCATTTGTCTCAGATGTGTCAGAATATAGGAGGCTAATTGGCAAGTTGTTGTATCTCACAATAACTAGGTCTGACATTTCATTTGCGGTGCAACAGTTAAATCAGTTTTTAGATGCACCAACTGAGCTACATTTGAAAGCAACACATAGGCTTCTTAGATACTTGAAAGGCACGGCAGGGCAGGGACTCTTTTATGCTAGCACAGGGAAGTTAGAACTAAAGGCTTTTGTAGACTCAGACTGGGGAGGATGTGTGGAGTCTAGAAGGTCGGTCACAGGTTACTGTGTGTTTCTTGGTAATTCCTTGGTGTCCTGGAAAGAAAATAAGCAAGGCACCGTCTCTAGGTCCTCGTCTGAGGCAGAATATAGGGCACTAGCATTGGCAACGTGTGAGGTTCAGTGGCTTTTGTATATGCTTGGTGATTTGGGCATGACTCAGTCTGGACCTATTGAGTTATTTTGTGACAACAAAAGTGCAATCTATATAGTTGAAAATCCAGTCTTTCATGAGAGGACAAAGCATATAGAGATAGATTGTCATGTTGTGAGGGACAAATATAAACAAGGGGTGATCATTCCAATGCCAATCAAGACGGAGCATCAGTTGGCAGATATCTTTACTAAAGCACTTGATTCAGTAACACTTCAGAACCTGACTTCTAATATGGGTGTGTGCAATATGTTTAGTACGTCAGGTTTGAGGGGGGGGGGGGTGTTGAAGGCTCTATTGGCACCAAGAGGAAGGAAGAAGCACAATCCGAAGAAAGTAGCATTGGAGAGAAGTAGGCCGTTGGATTATTGGAGGAATCAATGGCTGAGATGTTTACAGAGATAGAATGGCAGTTATTAGAAGCCCGTAACTACCAATATCACGTGGAGCAGTGGAGGTGACAAGGTGTAGGACGAAGGTGGAGCGCAGAGGAAGATTGGAGAAGAAGAAGTTGGCAGCGGGAAGTTTAAATGAAGTGAAATGTCTTTTTTGTCCTTTTGTCTATGTAATAGGAGTGGCATTATTAAGGGTAGAATGGTCATTTCAATTGTTTTAATTTTCCCTCCTCAATTGTATAAGAAGGAGTCGGATCCTTCTTCTTCACCCGGTTGGTTCAATAACTGCAATTTGCAGTAGTTTGTTACAGTTTTCTCTCATCCTTCATAGCAATAATTCGTATTCTTTTGTTCTCTTTCAAATTGTTCAATCAATTTTAACAAAAATATTATATATATATATATATACATACACTAAACATGTATGTAATTGCGACCACCTTTTTATATCATCTTGCATTTTCCATCAGGTGAAACCCCTTGCTTTAAACCATATATCAATGTGGAAAAAAATCTCTTTGAATAATAAATGGGCAACATTAGGCGGTGGCCATGTCATTGATTTGATCAAGAATGTAAGTTTTTCTTACATTCTAAAAAGGCAACTCGATTTTTACCACTGAGATTCCTTTCTCCGACCCCTTGGCACAAGAATAGGCCATGTGATGGTTAGAAAGTGTTTGCCTCCATAGTTCAATCCAAACTTGCCGTTTGTTTTGAATAATAGAAATATGATGTGCTAATCTTAAATTGATGATCTACCAAATAGTAGTTGAATAAATTAAAGTATTAAGTCAATTCTTAAGCATAAGTGGAATGCTATACTTGTCTTCCACGACACAGTCGTATCGGGTTGTGTTTATGTGCAAGTTTGTAATGCATTTAACCAGCATTTCCACCCAACAAAAGACTACAAATCCAATAAGGGCCAGCAAAAATGATGGAGATATGGGTATTTAAAATTAAAGAAGAAACATTTCTTTTCTCAAGCCTAAGGGGAGAGTGCTTCCAAAAAATATATTCTTTTTTGATGTAGTGGCATGCATAAAGTTAGTCTTCAAGGAGTCAGTTTCATAACTCTCCTTGAATATTGGATGGTAAGTGGTAGAATGACAAAAATAAAGGCTGAGAAAAGGTAGACCAAGTAATCTGGCTGTCATTGTCAGCAAGATTTGGACCGAATGCCCTAGGTATTAAATAGTGTGACAAAAATTAGTATATACATATAAGTGGAGGCAAACAACACCTCTGTCTCAAGGGATAGAGAGTTTGCTTCCTAGAATTGTTCTACGGCGATTTTCATTTTGATGGCGGCCAAATCAAAATTTTCATTATGTGTCAGTGATAAAGAATACTTGCCTTTTCCATGGCTTAATCTTTTGAGACAAGCATATGACTAGCACGTTCTCTGGACAAACTGATTGTCTTCATGGTATAGAAAATATATTTTATTTCATATCATCTTATTTACTAACTTATATGATATGAATCAAACACAGTTCAGTCCTCCATTCAACAAGAACGTTGGTCACATGTATCATTCTGTGTTCACAAAGGATGTTTATGTGTAGGAACAGGAATACCATGATCCGTAAACCATGTTGCTGTTACACATTATCTTAACAGCATCTGCATATGGATGCAATAAGTATGATATTCCCATTATTATTGTTGTTGTTGGTATGTCTCATGTAGCTTCTGGAGTTTTGTCTGCTCTATGTTCAATGCTTATGCCCTACAACTAATATTAATACTCTTAACTTCATGAACGATACTATAAATATGTTGGATAACTTCATAATGACCCAAATGTGACAAATATTCTTTTTTACCCATTAAATGTTTCACACTTTGCCGAGTATTATTTTTTAATGCATTATCCAATGAATTTTCGCAGCATGGAGTCATCATTGGGGATTGGACTTGGGCTGAAATGATCGACCGCATAGTATTATTTGTTTAATACACAACTGGTATCACCAGGTTCGTTTTATTGATTGGCCCAGATGAACGTAGGGATATTGTTTAAGCTATGAGCGTCTTGTTGCATCTAAATTTGACATCTTGCATTATTCCATCAATTTCACTCTCATCCAGTTTATCCTCAAATTTGGATTGAATTTGTTTGTGACTTTAAGGAAATTTAATTAAAGAAGAAAAATCATAAATCCTATTGCAAGGATGGTTCAGATTTGCTCTAACCATCAAGACTAGCACGTTCATTTACAGGACATCATTTTAAGTCTAGTCTTAGTCATCCGATACGACAATTTTTGGTTTAGAACCTTGTAACGTATGGTTATAATTTTGTCATAATTCTCCTATTTAGGCATAAATGATAGTTTATGTTTTCAAAGTTTTTGTAAAGCATTTTCCTTAATTAATGTGGATTAGTATATACATACAGAATATCTTTGATTCCACAACCATCAAGACTATCACCTTTCTCTTCAGGACCTAATAATTATTAGTCACAAGGATGTGGCAGAAAGGTTGTAGTCACGTTTGACATCTTGCATTATTCCATCAAGTTCACTCTCATCCAGTTTATCCTCAAATTTGGATTGAATTTGCTTGTGACTTTAAGGAAATTTAATTAAAGAAGAAAAATTATAAATCCTATTGCAAGGATGGTTCAGATTTGCTCTAACCATCAAGACTAGCACGTTCATTTACAGGAATAGGGAGCAAAATAAAAAAAAAAAATCTGTGATATGGGGTTCCGGTTGAGGGATCAAAGATATTTTATATGTATACACTAATCTAACATGATCAATATCTCCAAAATTATACCTCTCTACATTAACTATGGGACTGGATGTGGTAGGGGCCCTTACTGGTTGGGGTTCTACCTTTAACTTAGATGAGATGATGGGAGAGAACGACCAAAGCAGCGGATGACAGAGGTGATGATGGCAAGCCTGTACCTAATAGGACCCGGGACATCCTTCGGTATATCCACCAGCCTCTATTTTTCGTGATGGGCCTAAAAGAAACATTCCTTTTAGTAAAGTCAGAGGCAGAGAAGATACTTTTGTGTTTTAATCGAACTTCAGAAATGTATAAATAGTTGCTTCACATTACTTCGTGCATGGACAAAGATCATGATGCATTTCATCATGATCTATATTCATGATTGGCCCAGATGAACAAAGTAATACGGTAAAGGTAATTCACTCCAGATAAAGAATGCGCAACTATATTCATATGCATATAGTTTGTTTGATGGTAACTTGATGTTTAAAGGCAGATAATTCCTATTATCTTTCGGTTTGGTTTTTTAAGACATTAGAGATGTTAAACAATTTGTCTGCGACCAATCTTTGACTTGATGTTTAAAGGCAGATAATTCCTATTATCTCTAATTATCTGATAATTATGGCATACATACATATATGATATAATTCTTAACTATATCCATATGTATATATTTATGAATTATCTGATCGAATAATGCAAGATGTCAAATTTAGATGCAACAAGACGCTCATAGCTTAAACAATATCCCTACATTCATCCATACCCAATATATCCCAACGACACCAAAAGCTATCGCTAGGGTCTGGGGAAGGTAAGTGGCAGGCAAATAATATCTCTGTCCCTAGGGATAGAGAGTTTGCTTCCTATGATTGTGCCCATCAGGAAGAGAGTGACCTGGATTATTGATGCCATTGGAGATTCCAGAGTGGAAGTGGAAACACATTACGATGGACTTCGTTGCTGGTTTACCAAGGACGAGAATGTGGATATGACACAAAGGGCAAAACTTTACTCGAGACGGGTAGAAAATGTGCAAACTTGGTCAACCGGTCCACAATAGCCCAAATCATGTCATATCCACATTCTCGTCCATGGTAAACCAGCAACGAAGTCCATCGTAATGTGTTCCCACTTTCACTTAGGGATCTCCAATGACATCAATAATCCAGGCCACTCTCTTACTGATGGGCCGAACCATGGAGCATAAAAACAATCGATTGTTATGAGATTCAGTTGATGTGGAGAGAGACTGGGTAATGCAGCCTGACGGTCCCATTGCTCATAAATGTAAAACATATGAAAAGATTAAGCCATGCATGTGTAAGTATGAACTAATTCAGATTGTGAAACTGCGAATGACTCATTAAATCAGTTATAGTTTGTTTGATTCTGATTCTATAACCCCATGCCATTGAGACAAACATATGACTACTGGCAGGATCAACCAGGTAGCATTCCTCGTCGAATGTGTAGGAAAATTACTATTGAAAGTATAAAATGAGACATCTAGGCTCGATCAATGTAGGTAAGTTACACCTCAGATCAAGTACGCATTAAAGAAGATGATGAATGGAAAAATAGTCATCAACTCCACTATAATTTGTCAGACTATGAGAACCTATTCTAAGGCCGCGTCAATTGAATTGAGATCCCGCTTTTTCAAACCCCTTTTCCTTGCTCTTCTTATAAACAACAGCAGTTTCACATGTCGAGGTTGTGTATGGCTGCACAAAATCAAAGTTCACATTGATGATGATGTGAACTTGGTGTCAGTCTATGGCCAAGTAAGCACTTTTTCGAATCAGTTATAGTTTGTTTGATTCTGATTCTGATTCTGACACACAACAATAGGTGTGTCGTATTCAGCCGTTTTTAGCTCACTTATTTTATAGACATTTCTGGGATGTTATTCATTTGGATGTTTTGTTGGCAGTACAAGAATTTTTCTTACGCATTCGTATGCCCAAGACTATAGCAGCCTCCCTGATATGCTTAATACCAAAGGTGTCCAACCCTTCGACTTTTAGTGATTATCGCCTGTAAGCCGTGAGCTTCCAAAGTAGTACCTTCACACAATGTGAAATTGTGTTTATGTGTACTTCCATATCCCCTGCCATCACATGGCCTATTCTTGTGCCAAGGAGTTGAGGCAATCTTGGAGGGAATATGCCATCTTAATTCTTCTTATTATCTTCATGATTTTCAAGACAATTTCTAACGTGTAAAAATGGCCAAGAATAGTGGATTGCTGAAACATGGTGTGGGTATTTAGCCTTGAAGGATTAAGATAACATTATACTAGCTATGTTGTCATCAGAACAATTCCCTCCACTTGTGTCACGTGTTCTGTTTTGTTGGAGAAACAGTTAGCGCCAACCATAAACATCCGTAAATTTACATATTGTCCTCTCTAATATGCAATTGTTCTACGACGATTTTCATGATCAGTGATCTCAAGGAACTGACTTTTGGAATTAAGACAATGGGTAATGATAGTTTTATATTTATAGAAGAAATATATAGACACTGCATGAGGAGGGACAGAGAAACTTTATCATATTCGTATATAATATAGATATACGTCCAACATAATTTTGTGAGTTAATGGTGGCCATTGGAGATCCCAGAGTGGATATATTTGGATTATTGATGCCATTGTGGATCATGAAATTATTCTGTCACTGAAAAATACACTGAAGTGGATTGGCCAGGAAGTTCACCCCCAAAGTGCCATTGTAAAATGAGCACCATATGAATTCAACCCTAGTCTTTATAACAATATGCAAAGTTTATACATATAAAAATAATTTTCTTATTTACTAACTTATATGATATATTTGTTAGTTGAGAACTTCTTTAACATTAATGATTCATGTGACCAACGTTCTTGATTTCCACCTTTCTGTCCATATATGTATTGTTTGATTGCTTCGCTTGCGAAGTCATGCATTATAATATTACCTTTTGCCTCATATACATGTGGTTGGTTTTTAAAGTATCTTGCGAATTTCGATACCATATATAACATTTTCAGTGAATTTATTGAGAAAGTATAGTTCAACGAATGCCTGTTGTTGTGGCTCCTCCTACCTAAAAGTCGGTCAATGGAGAGAGGCAAAAGGTAATATTATAATGCATGAGGCCCGTCACTTTCTATTTACTCTTCAACAATTACGGTAAGTTTCCCAACACTCCTCGTAATAGGATGGGACATCCTTTGATATATCCACCGGCCTCTATTTTTCGTGATGGGCCTAAAAAAAACATTCCTTTTAGTAAAGTCAAAGGCAGACAAGTCTCGCCTTGTTTCTAACAGCTGATAACAAAATAATGCATTAAAAGGACCCAGAGTGCAGACCATATTCGTGTAGTTTATTTAGGACATGCCTCACGATGTTGTGCCTTCTTTATCTGGAGTGAATTACCTTTCCGCATTCTTTCTGAGATTGTAACTGGATGATGTGCTTATTGCATATAAGTGGAGTGAATTACCTTTGTTGTTTGTCGATCTATATTAAAACCAAATTTTGTAATGGAGCCTTTTTACCTCCAGTGATGGGTATTCACTCCAGACTTGCCTCCAGGTAAATATGCAAAATAATGATGTGCTAGTGTACCACTCGGCTACATATATTAAAACCCGATATCATTAGGATTTATAATTTTTCTTTCACTTGTGTACACACACATTATGAAAGGCCGATTTTAAAATTCCATTTATCCGTGATGGATGCGTTTGAGTGTTTAAAAAATGCTATTTGACTTGGATAAGGTTGGCTTTGAAATGATCGACCGCATTTCTCAAGTGGAGGGAATTGTTATGAGATTCAGCTGATGTGGAGAGAGACTGGGTAATGCAAATGGATTTAAAAGAGAAAAGTAAGCTTTATCTTTGTCTTAATCTTTCAGTCACGCATCATAATGATATCGGGTCTTATAATGAAATATGTCCGTTTGGGTCATTATGAAGTTAAAAAGGGTGAATATATAATCTCAGAATGTGGAATTTCATAATGTGTGTGTACACACACCGTAATGTTGTTTAAAGTTTGTATATCAGAAAGGGAATTGTTTTGCATTACACCCGTGTCCATCGATTGATGTCGAGTCTTTATAACAAAACCGATTTTTGATAACGATACTATAAATATGAGGATCTATACCCCAACTTTTTTCATTAAATTATTATTGTTGTTGTTGCATATTCACCGACAACACTAAGAATATGACATTATGTTAGTGTTGGTGTTCCCAGTGATGTGCATCATCTTCTGTTGAGCGCATGGTTAACAACAGAATTTCCTGCACACGCCAAGGTTATCAACTAAGAGTAGTTTTTGATATACTTTTTAGACTCCTTCAGGACATCAAATACACATAAATGGACCTGATGACATGATTCACAAAATTTTGGAATATACCATATGATATTACTAAAATTAGGTAGACAAGTAAGCAAATCTCATCTTTAAGGTGTTTCACTAATGAGTAGGTTTTCTTACATACCATGTATACTTTATTAATGAGGGGTATGGATTTTACAGCAAGCGTATGATTGTTAGGTGCGAAATCCAAATTGTGAATTCTCTAAATAGTAATTTTATGCATGTATATTTGGATAACTGGAGTATAGGTGGGTCACGATACAACAACACATTGGGGAAGTTTTTACAACTTTCAAATCATGGACTATGGAGATATCTTTTCAAAATATATCTCCATATTTATGGTTATTCTTGTGTTAGACTCACTATGTTCAGAAAAACCCATAGTAGGGATAACAAGTAATAATTTATTTATGCATTTCGTAAACTCGTAACATTTAAATCATGCATTTGTAAATCGTTCAAACTCATTTTCCTTTTTGTGAGACTTGTCTTCCATTTTGACATATTATTCTGTCCCTCGAACGAAACATACATTGAAATAGCCAATGTACAGCTCTTTAAGAGTACTTAAGTAAATTGGTTGTTCATGAGGAGGGACAGAGAACTTTGGTGATGTAGATTTAGCTTTCTTGTAAGTTATACAATTTCCACAAACCTTCTCTACATCAACTCTGATTTGGGCTATTGTGAACCGGTTGATCAAGTTTGCACATTTTCTATCCGTCTCTAGTGAAGTTTTGCCCTTTGTGTCATATCCACATCCTCGTCAACCCGGCTATTGAACTATGGACACGTAAGATCGAGTCTTTATAACAATATGCAAGGTTTATACATATAAAATAATTTTATATGTATAAAGGAGGCCGTGTTGTAAAATGAGCACCATATGAATTCAACCCTAGTCTTTATAGCAATATGCAAGGTTTATACATATAAAAATAATTTTCTTATTTACTAACTTATATGATATATTTGTTAGTTGAGATCTTCTTTAACATTAATGATTCATGTGACCAACGTTCTTGATTTTCACCTTTCTGTCCATATCCGGGTAGATGTATTGTTTGATTGCTTCGCTTGCGAAGTCATGCATTATAATATTACCTTTTGCCTCACATACATGTGGTTAGTTTTTAAAGTATCTTGCGAATTTCGATACCATATATAACATTTTCAGTGAATTTATTGAGAAAGTATAGTTCAACGAATGCCTGTTGTTGTGGCTCCTCCCACCTAAAATTCGGTCAATGGAGAGAGCCAAAAGGTAATATTGTAATGCATGAGACCCCGTCACTTTCTATTTACTCTTCAACAATTACGGTAAGTTTCCTAACACTCCCCGTAATAGGACCTGGGACATCCTTTGGTATATCCACCGGCCTCTATTTTTCGTGATGGGCCTAAAAAAACATTCCTTTTAGTAAAGTCAGAGGCAGACAAGTCTCGCCTTGTTTCTAACAACTGATAAACAAATAATGCATCAAAAGGACCCGGAGTGTGGACCATATTCGTGTAGTTTATTTAGGACATGCATCACGATGTTGCGCACTCTTTATCTGGAGTGAATTACCTTTCCGTATTCTTTCCGAGATTGTTACTGGATGATGTGCCTATTGCATATATATGGATTGAATTACCTTTGTTGTGTGTCGATATATATTAAAACCAAATTTTGTATAACTACGAAAGATAATCAGAATCAAATATACATTTTGATATGTGCATATTTTTTTTTATGAAAGATATTGTATTAAAGGAAAGCCTCACTTATGGCGGAGGAATACCTTATTACAAGATAGTGCGTCATACATCATCAAAATCAAAAAAGTGAAAAAGCCAGCGGATAATGGTGCATCTCCAGTCGTATATGATATGCCGCATTAAAACCTTGCCAAGAAAAACCACCCTTGTGGATAAAACCTTGGCGAAGGAAAAAGCGTACATATTTATACGACTTTCATTGATACTAAACAACATATATCGTCTAATAGCCACAGCTCAACAATCTCCCTGTGAGTGGATTTATGCCGCCTATTCGCTGATTGAGCAGGTTGTCCGTTCGAAGTCGCCTGGGAATGACCATGCGATCTCCAATGTACCTCGCCAAGCAATAGAGTAGCAGATAATACAGTGGCAAGTAAACAAGAGATGTAAATATATAAAACTGCTCGACACATACCGAAGTCGCCCTGGCTTGAACATATATATATATATATATGTATACATATATACATATATATATATACACACACACACACACAGATATATATATATATATATATATATATATATATATATATATATATGCACATACATATATATATAGTGGAGCCTTTTTATCTCCAATGATGGGTACCCACTCCAGACTTGCCTGTTAGGTCCGAAATACACTCTAGAGGGGGGGTGAATAGAGTGTTTGGCTCTTTTGCGGAATTTTCTCGTTTGGCTCAACTCAAAAGATATTCAAAATCAGAGCAAGAATGGGAGATGAGAGAGAGTGAATAAGTACACCGGATATAGAGTGGTTCGAATCGTAAATGATTCTACTCCACTACCACTTTGTTGCCAAAGTGGATTTTCAACAACTACTCTTCTTATTATGAACAATAAGAACAACCACAGCAACTCTTACACTAACACCTTAGTGTAAGCAACAACAACAACAACTTCTTGCACAAAACACACTTGTGCAACTACAGCAACTACAGCTCTTAGCAAGAACAACTTCTTGCTTCCTCACTACTTCAACAAAAGTTCCCTCAAGAACTTCTCACAGTGGGTCGAAGAAATATAGTAATGTTCACACTTTCTCACAAGTCTAAGCACAAGCAAGAGATCAAATATTTATGGTTCCTCTTGTGCTTGACTCTCTTTCTCTCAATATACAACAATGAAGAGCAAAGAAAAGCCAAACAATCTTTAAACAAATCTACAAGTATGAGAGAACTATACAACAATGAAAGATGAAGCTAGATGATCTTGAAAGTGTGTTATTGCTTCATCCAAGCTTCTTCTATTTATAGATAAAGTTGACCACGTTTTTGAGGCTCTCTACCAAGTCTTCATCTTCAAAAATGTCAAGATAGTGCCCAAATAGTCTTTATCCACCCTATGGAATGATTTGATCTTGAATAGCCATCCTAGAGAATCTTAGACATGGTTAAAATAGTCAAGGAAGCATGTATTATGTTGGGTTAAAGTCCACAAGAAATTTGAGCAAGATTGGAGAGAGAAAATATCATAGATCTCCCTTAGATTTTGTTCCAATGTTTGAAAATTTTTGAATCCTGGAGACGTCGATCGATCTACGTGCCAGAGCTGAGAGATCGACGTCTCTCAGAATGACGTCGATCGATCGACGTCTGCCTGGCTGAGAGATCGACGTCTCTCAGAATGACGTCGATCGATCGACGTCTGCCTGGCTGAGAGATCGATGTCTCTTAGAATGACGTCGATCAATCGACGTCTTTAGGCTGAGAGATCGACGTCTCTCAGATGTACGTCGATCGATCGACATACCTTAAGCTGAGAGATCGACGTCTCTCAGTTATATGTCGATCGATCCACGTCTCTTAGCTGAGAGTATGACGTGGTTCTGAGAACTCAAACATTTACCAAGCTTCACATGGATCGAGTCATGTGCCTCCTGAGGGGCTAATGTATACTTCAACCGATCCATGAGAGATTTACGTCTCGCACATGTTTTTCTCAATTTTCTTTAAACTTAAGGTGTGAAATTCCATCTTAGTCCTTTAAAACATCTTTTTATATCATCAAAACATTTTATAATCTAACAATCTCCTCCTTTTTGATGATTTCAAAACCAAGATTCTAAAAGATGTTTTTGCTTCATTTTAACTATTTGAATGTTTCAAACTTGAAAAATATCAATCTCCCCCTAAATGTATGCACTTTATACCTTCCGTAGTGGTCAATGTGAACAAGATTTTACAACTCCAATCAAAATGCTTCTCTTTAAAATTTGCTCCCCCCTCAACCAAACATATCCCAACTTTCTCAAACATGCATCAATAACTCTTCATGCTCATTTTCATTTTAAAATCCAATTTCCAGTCTTACCTCATTTTGCCAGCTACCAAAAAAAATTATTTCCATCAAGCAATCTCATCATGTAATAAACCAAGCAGCAACAACCATTTTCTCACCCTTTTTGAAAGCATCAAAAAAATAAGCAACAATACTTCATAAAATCAAATACACAGCCAAGTTTTACAACTAACAACACATACTAAGCTAGAACAGAAAGCAAGCTAAAACAAACACCCTAGTCTTCGTCTGAAGAGAATAAGATGCCAGGAATACAAGCTTTCATCTTTGCCTTGAGCTTTGCAAACCACGACTCATGGACGAATACCTTGCTGCGAAGCTCCCCAACCTCTTGTCGAAGACTAGCAACTTGAGCTTGAAGTTCCGGGACATTTGAGCTCAAGCTACTTGGTTCTTCATGAGTTTCCGGTTCAGGAATGGATGCCTCACCTGGAAGGTCTTCGTCTTCTCTTGCTTCCTCCTCTTGTTCTCTCCTCATTGCTTCTTTTCTAGACTTCAGTATTTGTTGGATGTTGACTTTATCATAGAAGTCCTTGTGCGTTATGTTGTCAACATCCGTGTCATCCTCATAAATACCCGACTTCACAAGCATCCTATAGATAAGGTTACTATAGGGAAGGACTTTGTTTTGTTTGGTTGCGGCTTCGACAACATTTGTCATAAAAAGATACCCAAAGTTAACCTTCTCACGGTTAGCTATTCGGTATGCTATGTAGAAGTCAAGGTTACTTGGCAATTTTGCGGATTTACCATTGATGCAGAATGTAACAATGGCAAGAAGTGTACGATAAACCAAGGGCATATCATTTGTGTTTTTACTGGGATGGAAACCTAAGAAGGACTTCACTTCATCTTCAGATACTTTCCACTTAGTTGCATCCCATTTTCAAGCATCAAACTCAAAGTACCCTTCGTTGGGTACACCAATCAAGTCACAAATTTTTTCTACTTTCCATTTAATATGATGTCCATCAATAACGGAATGCAGAGCTAAAGGAAGACCATTTATGTATTCAATCCATAAATTGGCATAAAAAAGCCTAGTATATTTAGTGGACATTTTGAGCATCTCATTCTCATTCCAAATATTTCTCCACTCTTGAACATCTAACCATTCAATGATGGGACTTAGTTCATCATTGCTTAGAATATTATTTATTCTAAGCAATTTGAGTGGGATAGTGGGTCTATCATCATCTTCCCATTTATCAAACAATTTTTGAGCATGTCTAGAGATGTAACTTACGTGCCCGGGGATTAGGGGTTCCTCCAAAGCATCCTTGGCATCTTTGGCTTTGATCCAAGGGAAGTTTGAGAGAGTCAACTTACTCCTAGTTGTGGCTAGCACTTGTGCTTGACTCTCATCCATAGATTGCTTTCTTCGAGGTTGAGATGTTTGGCCTTGAGAAGAGGTGCTTGAACCTTCTCCTTCACCCCTAGAGGATCTTGGCCTCTTTGTTGTATTTTTACTCCTTGAAGACATTTTGAGAGAAATTAGGGCTTGAAATTTGGGGATTTCAGGAGAGGAATGACTGAAGATGATGAGAATCAAGTTTAGAGATGAATATGTTGTGATTTAGAGATGAAATTGAGTAGAGGAAGGACTTTTGGAGAGGTAGGCGCAAGTTTTAGTAGGGTTTCAGCCGATTGAGTGAGTTAGAAATGAAGAAGGGTTCGCTTTTTTTAGTTTTAAAGGTTGCAGATTCGACGAGTTCGACGTACGTCGACCGATCGATGTCAGAGATCGACGTACGTCGATCTCTTGTTTTGATACGTCGATCGATCGACGTATACCAGTTTTGGAGATTTTCAATTTTATCCCTCTAACTAATGTTTATCATCCCTAATCTTGTTCTAATAGACTCAAATGTCTCAGTGGGAAGAGATTTTGTGAATATATCAGCTAGTTGATCATTTGTTGGGACAAATTCAACGCATACCAATCCTTTTTGAATGCAATCCCTATGAAGTGATTCCTCACTTCTATATGTTTGGTCCTATATGATGAACTGGGTTTTGTGCTATACTTATGGCTGATGTGTTGTCAATAGGATGGGAACTTTATCGAACTTGATATTATAATCGTTCAAAGTATTGATCATCCAAAGTATGTGTGCAAAACACGAAGCGGCCGATACATATTCAGATTCCGCCATTGAAAGTGACACACTATTTTGTTTCTTGGAGAACCAAGAAACCAAGCAATCCCCAAGGAATTGACACGTCCCGGAGGTGCTTTTCCTATCAACAATATTTCCAGCATAGTCGGAGTCACTGTACCCCCTTAAATCAAACATCCATTTTTGGGATAAAACAACCCAAAATTCAAAGTTCCTTTCAAATACCTAAAGATACGTTTAATAGCAACTAAATGTGATTCCTTAGGCGTACTTTGAAATCTAGCACATAAGCACACAGCATGCAAAATATCCGGTCTACTAGCGGTTAAATAAAGTAAGCTACCAATCATACCCCTATATTTTGTTACCTCAACCGGCTTTCCTTTTTCGTCTTTGTCAAGCTTTGTACTTATGCTCATCGGAGTGCTCACACTTCTTCTATCCTCGAATTTGTACTTCTTGAGCAAATCCTTTGTATATTTTGTTTGAGATATATATACTCCATCTTGAGTTTGCTTGATTTAAAGACCAAGAAAGTAGTTGAGTTCGCCCATCATGCTCATTTCAAATTCTCCTTCCATCAATTTTGCAAAATGCTCACAAAGAGAATCATTAGTAGCACCAAATATGATATCATCCACATAAATTTGAACAAGCAACTGATGGTTTCCTTGTTCTTTAATTAAAAGAGTAGTGTCGACTTTTCCTCTTGAAAACTCATTTTCAAGTAGGAAGTTACTTAACCTATCATAACAAGCCCTAGGAGTTTGTTTCAGTCCATAAAAAGCCTTTTTGAGTTTAAATACATGATTTGGATAATATGATTTTCAAACCCCGGTGGTTGAGCTACATAGACCTCTTCTTGAGTTATTCCATTCAAGAATGCGGATTTCACATCCATTTGATATAGTTTGAAATCCTTATAGCATGCATATGCTAATAGCATCCTAATAGCTTCTAACCTAGCTACGGGGGCAAAGGTCTCATCATAGTCTATGCCTTCCTCTTGCTTGTAGCCTTGGGCTACTAACCTAGCTTTGTTTCTAGTGATGTTTCCTTTATCATCCATTTTGTTTCTAAATACCCATTTAGTGCCAATTACAGGATGATCACTAGGTTTAGCAACTAATTCCCAAACATCACTTCTTTCAAATTGATTTAATTCTTCTTGCATAGCTAATACCCAATCTTCATCATTTATTGCCTCCTTTATATTTTTAGGCTCAACTTGTGAGATGAAAGAATTTTCATTGAATTTTCTCCTAGTCATTATGCCTTGGCTAGTTTCACCTAATATCAACTCTTTAGGGTGATATTTCCTATACTTATATGAATCCGGTAAATTTGAGGTATCTCCTCCCACTTCTTCATCTTCAACCTTAGGTTGAAGTGGATCAATCCTAAGGTCAATAACAATATTACCTTTTTGATTCTCAAATTTCTCTATATGGCTTACTTCAATTATTTCATCATCATCATCGTCATCATTAATGTTTGATTTATCCTCATTGAGTTCACTAAACTTGACATGAATTGGTTCTTCAACTTTCATGCTTCTTTTATTATATACTCTAAATGCCTTGCTATTTTGAGCATACCCCATAAAGATTCCTTCATCTGCTTTGAAGTCGAGTTTATCCAAGTTATCTTTGGTGTTAAGTATAAAACATTTACAGCCAAATACCTTAAAAAAACCAATATTTGGTACTCTACCTTTCCAAAGCTCATAAGGAGTCTTTTTGAGAAGTGGTCTCAAATAAACTCTATTGATCACATGACAAGCGGTATTTACCGCTTCGGCCCAAAAATATTTGGGTAGCTCAAATTCGTTTAGCATGGCTCTACTCATTTCTTGAAGTGTTCTATTTTTTCTTTTCGCAACACCATTTTGTTGAGGAGTTCTTGGAGCTGAGAAATTGTGTCCATACCCTTTGGATACACAAAATTCTTGAAATTCTCCATCAAACTCCCCACCTCTATCACTTTTAATTTCCTTAATTGTGTCCTCTCTTTGATTTTCTAATCTCTTACAAAGCTTTATAAATTCTTGGCATGCATCATTCTTTTTAGCTAAGAACATTACCCAAGTGTACCTAGAGAAGTCATCTACCACCACAAGGGTGTAATGTTTTCCACTTAGACTTGCCGTACCAATATCCCCATATAAATCCATATGAAGCAATTGTAGAGGTTTGCTGGTGGAGATTTCACTTTTGGGCTTGAAACTTGTTTTAACAAGTTTTGCCTTTTGACAAGTGTCACATAAGCCATGGTTTTTAAAATTTAATTTTGGAAGACCTTGGACTTTTTCATTTTTGCAAATATCTTTGAAATTTTTAAAACTAATATGTCCAAGTCGTCTATGCCATAGTTGAGTCAAATCATTTTTGGCAACTAGGCAAGAAACACTTTGTGATATCAAACCATGTGTGCTAAATTTGTAAACATCATTTTTACGTATAGCTTCAAAAACAATCTTATCGTTCTTTTTCACAACACATTTTCTTTACACAAATTCAATTTGAAAATTAGCATCACATAGTTGGCTAACACTTATCAAATTATACTTAAGCCCCTCTACATATAATACATTATTAATAGTAAAAGAAGAGTTACCAATTTCTCCATGTCCAAGGATTTTGTCTCTCCCATTGCCAAAATGCACCGTTCCACCATCTTGGAGCTCGAGCTTGGTGAACAACGTTTTGTCTCCGGTCATGTGTGTTGAACATCCGCTGTCCATAAGCCATTTGGTTCCTTCTTCTTTGGCTACTCCATTTATCTTGAGAGCCTACAAAACCAAAAGATGTATGCATTGGTACCCTTTGAAGGTTGGGTCCTTTAGGGTTAGTTTGTCGACCCTTAGGCTTCCAAACATACGTGCTTCCAAATCTAGCTCTACATGCTTTCTTCATATGTCCTAGTTTGTTGCAATGAAAACAAGTGGGTACATGCTTTGGTTTAGAAGGTGACGAATTTTGTTGTGTTTTTCTATTATTTGCCCTCTTCTTTAAGGACTTAGGTTTAATATAAGAAGGTGATGGATTAAATCCTAAACCGGATTTATCATTTCCAATTCGTTGATTTCCATGTAGTATGTCTAAATTGTTTTTACCATTTGTTAGTCTTTGTAAGTCTAACCTATGTTTCTCACATTCTTTTCTAATTTCTACATTTTCGAGAGCTACGGTTTTATGCATGGTGAGTATGATGTCATGCTCTTGAAACATCGAAATATTCTTGTCATGCAAGCTCTTATTCTCTAAGATGCATTTCTTGAACTCTTTCTTCAAATGCTTATATTTTAGATTCAATTTTTCAAAATCATCTTGCAAATCTCCTATTTCATCATGAAAATATGAAGGGTTAGAATTTACCACAAGATCATCTTCAATTGCCATAAGACAAGTATGTTGAATCTCTGAATTGTCAACCATTGCAACAAGTCTAACACTTTGATCTTCACTTTCTTCTCCTTCCGATTTCGAAAGAAGATCATCCCACGTGGTTACCTCTGCATTGAGGGCTTTCTTCTTTTGAGGAAAGACCTTCTTCTCTTACTTTTGCGGCTCTTTTACGTGGCAATCGGCAATGAAATGACCGGGTCGACCACATCTATAGCAATTTTCACTTGCTTCCTTTTCTTTAGATGGTCTTTTGAAGAACTTTCTTGCTTGAGCTTTATTTCTAGTTGCCATTCTTCTAAATTTTTTTACTAGAAGGGCAACTTCCTCATCCGATTCATCGGACTCTATCACCAATCCTTTGTGTGATGTTTGTGTGGGCTTGATAGGGTTAATCCTATTTTGTTCATCAATAAGAATTTCATGAGTAAGAAGATTACCGGATAGCTCATCAAGGGTAAGAGTCTTGAGATTCTTTGATTCGGTGATGGCGGTGACTTTGGGTGTCCATTCTCTTGGCAAAGAGTTGAGGAGTTTTGAGACAAGGTCTTCATTTGAGATTTTCTTGTCCACCATGGAGAGTTGATTCACTATTCGTGTGAATCGATCGATTGTCTCCTCAATCTTTTCACCGCTTTTCATTCCGAACATCTCATACTCCTTCATGAGCATAAGTCGTTTGGCCATTCTTACTTGCTCAGTTCCTTCATGTATCATTTCAAGCCTTTTCCATGCCTCATGGGCTGTTTCAAGACCTTGAAGTCTTATAAGCTCGGTGGTGGTGAGAGCACTTGAGAGAATATCAATGCTTTGCCATTAATGGCAAATCTTATCTTTTCTTCATCGGTGTAGTCATCCTCATCTTTGAATATTGATTCTCCTCTTTAGTTGGTAATCATAGGAACTTCAATTCCTTTGACAACGGCTCTCCATATATCAAATCCACAGCCTTTCAAGTGATTAATCATTCGAAATTTCCACAAAGAATAATTTTGGGCATCAAACATAGGTGCTTTAGTGTTTGATCCGGAAAATAGTGCAGTAGGCTTAGGAGATGAAGAGGTTGAGGTTGAGGTTGAGGTTGTCATTGCCATGATCTTTAACCTTGCTACTTGCAAAGATAGGCCAAGCAATCAAGGTTAGGCTCTGATATCAATTGTTAGGTCCGAAATACACTCTAGAGGGGGGGTGAATAGAGTGTTTGGCTCTTTTGTGGAATTTTCTTGTTTGGCTCAACTCAAAAGATATTCAAAATCAGAGCAAGAATGGGAGATGAAAGATAGTGAATGAGTACACCAGATATAGAGTGGTTCGAATCGTAAATAATTCTACTCCACTACCACTTTGTTGCCAAAGTGGATTTTCAACAACTACTCTTCTTATTATGAACAATAAGAACAATCACAACAACTCTTACACTAACACCTTAGTGTAAGCAACAACAACAGCAACTTTTTGCACAAAACACACTTGTGCAACTACAGCAACTACAGCTCTTAGCAAGAACAACTTCTTGCTTCCTCACTACTTCAACAAAAGTTCCCTCAAGAACTTCTCACAGTGGGTTGAAGAAATATAGTAAGGTTCACACTTTCTCACAAGTCTAAGCACAAGCAAGAGATCAAATATTTATGGTTCCTCTTGTGCTTGACTCTCTTTCTCTCAATATACAACAATGAATAGCAAAGAAAAGCCAAACAAGCTTTAAACAAATTTACAAGTATGAGAGAACTATACAACAATGAAAGATGAAGCTAGATGATCTTGAAAGTGTGTTATTGCTTCATCCAAGCTTCTTCTATTTATAGATAAAGTTGACCATGTTTTTGAGGCTCTCCACCAAGTCTTCATCTTCAAAAATGTCAAGATAGTGCCCAAATAGTCTTTAGCCATCCTATGGAATGATTTGATCTTGAATAGCCACCCTAGAGAATCTTAGACATGGTTAAAATAGTCAAGGAAGCATGTAGTATGTTGGGTTAAAGTCCACAAGAAATTTAAGCAAGATTGGAGAGAGAAAATATCATAGATCTCCCTTGGATTTTGTTCCAATGTTTGAAAATTTTTGAATCCTGGAGACGTCGATCGATCTACGTGCCAGAGCTGAGAGATCGACGTCTCTCAGAATGACGTCGATCGATCGACGTCTGCCTGGCTGAGAGATCGATGTCTCTCAGAATGACGTCGATCGATTGACGTATTTAGGCTGAGAGATCGACGTCTCTCAGATGTACGTCGATCGATCGACATACCTTAAGCTGAGAGATCGACGTCTCTCAGTTATACGTCGATCGATCCACGTCTCTTGGCTGAGAGTATGACGTGGTTCTGAGAACTCAAACATTTACCAAGCTTCACATGGATCGAGTCATGTGTCTCTTGAGGGGCTAATGTATACTTCAACCGATCCATGAAAGATTTACGTCTCGCACATGTTTTTCTCAATTTTCTTCAAACTTAAGGTGTGAAATTCCATCTTAGTCCTTTAAAACATCTTTTTATATCATCAAAACATTTTATAATCTAACATTGCCTCCAGGGAAATATGCAAAATAATGATGTGCTAGTGTACCACTCGGCTACATATATTATGCATTTCAACAAGACTATAATATTTATGTATATTATATTCTGGTAGATATAATAAAGAATGGAAGAACCCTAAACCCTAAAATAATGTTTGACAGTTATCCAGGTGCAAGTCATCATTAAACACGGGATATTATTTATTTTAGCCATAAAACTTGCCTAAGAGGAAGTTTGAGGCAATAACTAGGCTGAAAATATATGGTTTAAATCAAACAAACTATAACTTAAAAAATCTTACCTTTGGAGGGTTGCAGGACATCCCCTCAGACATGGAGTAAATAGACCAACAAGCGAGGAATTTTTGTAGTTGAAAGCATAACTGGGGGTAATGGAATATTTTGATTTCTATGGAGCTTGCTATTTAGTGAGAAAAGTATATCTATCATGTACACATGATAGGGAGAATAAAGGTTGACCCCAACCAGTTTCGGAAAGGGTTAGTTCACATAGTTTTGACTTGTCTTCCTTTTTTGTAACTATATCCTGCGTACTAGTTTTATTAAATTGGTTATAGGAATAGTGGATTGCGGAAACATGGTGTGGGTATTTAGCCTTGAAGAATTATCTGCCTTTAAACATCAAGTTAAGAATAGTGTTTGACAATTATCCAGGTGCAAGTCATCATTAAACACGGGATATTATTTGTTTTAGCCCATACCTTAAATTGATGATCTACCAAATAGTAGTTGAATAAATTAAAGTCTTCAGTCAATTCTTAAGCATAAGTGGAATGTTATACTTGTCTTCCACGACACAGTAGTAACCGGATGTATCTCTAGGTTGTACAAGGCTCAACTTAGTATCCTATCACTCACAATCATTTTAGGCAATAATATTGCCGTACTAACAAGTCATATGTTAGTGTCTGCCTCTGACTTACGTTATTGATTTTCATAGAGGCCGAGCACCATAAGTTAGTAAATAAGATGATAAAAGAATCCCATGTGATATATATTGGTTATATATTATAGGTACAAGACATACTTGTAGTATTATACTATTTTAATATTTTCGAGTGAGAGCATACCTGATATGATTTGTAATCACTCCAACAGTAATAGAAGACCTTTTCACCTTTGAAATACCTTCAATACATATGTCCTACAACTAATATTAATACTCTTAACTTCATGAACGATAATATAAATATGTTGGATAACTTCATAATGACCCAAATGTGACAAATATTCTTTTTTACCCATTAAATGTTTCACATTTTGCCGAGTATTGTTTGTTTAATGCATTATCCAATGAATTTTCGCAGCATGGAGTCATCATTGGAGATTGGACTTGAGCTGAAAACCCATCGATTTTATGTGGATAGATTTATTATTCATTTTTGTGGAGAGAGATTGTCTCCCCCTTGAGAGAATGATATGTACTCACCTTCCTTAAAACACATCACATTTCACGCTTTTGAGACGAAATCATTTGGCAAGAACGTTGGTTTGTTCTTGTTGGTATATACATACATAAGAATGTATATATATATGTGTATATATATACATATATATATACATATCAAAATGTATATATATTGATCCTAACGATAACTTTTGCTGTCGTTGGGATATACTGGGTTCGGATGATGATGATGATATACATATCAAAATGTATACCGTGGTTACATATATATATCACTGTTTTTAATTTTATTGATCAATTAACAGATATTCTTACTGGAAAACAATGAAGAAAGAATATGAATTCTGTGAAAATATTAAACTGAATTGCAAGATTACACGTACATCTAAGCAGTCTGTTGCCTCCAGATTTGGGTGTAATCTCTCTCCACATCAGTTGAATTATAATTTTTAATATTTTCCATTGGACCGAATGCCCTAGGTATTAAATAGTGTGAAGCATTCATGACGTTCCATCAGTTTAAACATATATGGTTTAAAGCAAGCACCTAAGACTTGGTATGATCGTTTTGCTACTTTTTTTTTAGAAAAATAAAGGCTGGGGTCTAGATGGACACGGTATTTTGATATCCATATACAGATTTTGTGGAAGACCAAAATTGTACCGGTATAGATGTAGTGGGAGAAGATGTTACAACTGGGATTGAAACGAAGAAGCAGGAAGGGGAATGTTCTAGAGTTGGTGAGTTGTGATGAAGTAGAACATATTTGTTGCGTGATGCAGTAGGCAATCAGGATATGGAGCAGATGAGCTGGCAATCTAAGGTGTGCTGTGTTGCAATTGTCACGTGGGTGCAGTAGAGGTTGCGGGTTTGGTGGTTGATCATCAGAGTTGCGGGAAGAAGGAATAAATGAGGAAGAAGAAAGTGCAGTTAGCGGGAACATTTTAAAACATGTGAATTGACTGTTATACCCTTTCTGTGTAGTATAAGGAATGGTAGTTATTAAGGGAACTTTTGTCATTTTGCCTTCTATTCCCTCTTCTTCTGAAATGTATAAAACAGGTTTGAGGCTGTATGTTCAACCCTATTTGGATTAAAATTTCTGGTTCCAATTCTCTCTCAATAACCGTTTTTCTCTGCTTAGTTTTTCATTCTCATTCGTAATTCTCATCTTCATCGATTGAGTGTATCAATTTGACATGGTATCAGAGCGTTTGATTCTGATCACCATAGAGTGCAGATTCTGAATTGGTGGTCTGAGACTTGTAGTTTGGTAATTGATTCTCAGCTATTGCATTTTAATTGAGGTTGTAAACGATAGAGAAGGCGTCTACGTCTGGAAGTGGAAGATCCGTTGGATCACAAGCTATGGAGAGTGCTGCTAGCAATCCGTACTATCTCCATCCCAATGATAGTCCTGCTATCATTCTCGCTCAGCCTCCGTTGAATGCTAACAACTATCATTCATGGAGTAGGATGTTTCAAATGACGCTAATTGTCAAAAACAAGATAGGATTCATTGATGGATCAATTCAGCCGCCAGCAGTGAATGATCCGCAGTACACTACCTGGAGGCAGGTAAATTCTATGGTACATTTATGGATTATGAATAGTTTGTTACCTTCAATTGCACAAAGTGTTATGTGGTATGATAGTGCGGTAGAGGTATGGTCTGATTTAAAAAGAAGGTATGGAAGTGGAGATGCCTTTAGACTATCGGATTTGCTTGAGAACTTCTATGGAGTTAAACAAGAAGGTGATTCTGTGAATGATTATTTCACTAAGGTGAAAGTGCTATGGGAAGAAATGGTGGCATTGAGACTAATTCCTAGATGTACATGTCATGGATGTAAGTGTGATGTAGGTGTTAAAATGCGTGAATTTGTTGAGAGTGAGTATGTCATTAAATTCTTAAAAGGTTTGAATGAAGAATTTGATCCGATCAAATCACAAGTGTTTGTGATGTCTCCTATGCCTAGTATTGATGCTGTGTTTGCTATGGCGTTGAAGTATGAAAGAAAGTTGAATGGTTTAGGTGCTGGGGGTGTTGTTGTTAATAATCCTACTGTGCTAATGGCGGATAATGATGATGGTGTCAAAATGACGGCGAATGCTAATGAGTATGTTTGAAGAGGTGCTAGTACCTATAGGAGAGGAAACGGGAGATTTTTTCCTGATGGAGCGAAGAGGCATGTTTGTACTCATTGTGGCATGATTGGACATGTTGAGCAAAGGTGCTACCGGAAACACGGATTTCCTCCTGGCGTTAAAACCAGGAATCAAGTTAACTTTACTGAAGTGTGTGCTGAAGACAATGAAAACAATCAGGGCAGACAAGTCCATGTCAGACACCAATACTCACACAAGAACAGATGCAGAGATTGATGTCAGTTCTGAACGTTAATGATGGGAAACATGTTGCAGGTCAAGGAGCAGTTATGTCTGTGCTTCTAGATAAAGATCAAGGCAAGTGTCCTAATAATTTGAACATATGGATACTAGATTCAGGTGTAACTGATCATATAGTGTGTAATCTCAGTTTGTTCATATCCTGCAAGTCAATCCAACATGTTTCCATCAAATTACCAAATAGCCTTTCAGCTTCAGCCACACATGTTGGTTCAGTTATGTTGAATCCTTCACTTGTTATTCATGATGTTCTGTATGTCCAGTCGTTTAGCTTTAACCTTTTGTCAGTCAGCAAGTTGTTATCTGCTTCTTCACTACTTATTCAATTCCTGGGAAATTCTTGTGTCATTCAGGATTGTATGTCCCTGAAGACGATTGGTTCAGTTGAGCAGTACAAAGGCCTGTATTACTTCTATGGAACTCCTAAGCAGGCATATTTTTCATCTAGTTGTTTGTCAGCTACACTTCATTCTTCATTTCCTTCTTCTCTGTTATGGCATTATAGACTAGGCCATGCTTCAATACCTAGAATAAAAGACATTCAGAAGTTTGATCAATCTGTACATTCTCATGAGGATTCACAGCAATGTAATGTATGCCCGTTGGCCAAAATGAAAAGAGTGTCTTCCCCCAAAATGAAAAGAGTGTCTTTCCCTATGTCTAATTCTATTTCCAGTGCTTCAATTGATCTTATTCACATTGATATTTCAGGTCCATATAAACATCCAACTCTTTATGGCCAACGTTATTTCCTCACCATTGTTGATGATCCTACCAGATACACTTGGGTGTATTTGCTTAAGCAAAAATCAGAAACACGCAATGCTGTCCAAAGCCTTTACCAGTATGCTTTAACTCAATTGGTAAGAGCATCAAGTGCATAAGAACTGATAATGGTCAGGAGTTTAAGATGGACCATTTCTTTATGACAAAAGGTATCATTCACCAAACCAGTTGTGTCAACACACCACAACAAAATGGTGTGGTTGAACACAAACACCAGCAAATACTCAATGTTTCGAGATCTCTAAAGTTTCAAGCCAAAATCCCTGACTGCTATTGGGGTTTTTGCATCCAATATGCAGTATATATCATCAATATTTCGCCTACACCTTTGCTACACCATCTTACACCACATGAATGTCTTCATGGAGACACACCCACCTACAGCAATCTCAAGGTTTTTGGGTGTCTGGCATATGCCAGTACAAATATCTCTCACTGCACCAAGTTTGATCCTAGAGCTACTACTAAAGGTTATTTGATGTTGAATCTTGACACAAAATCTGTCATTATTTCTAGAGATGTTCAGTTCAATGAACACGTCTTCTCGTTTGTCTCTGATCAGTCTCAACCTAATCATTCTGTCACCCAAGAAAATTCTCTAGACCTTAATTGCCACAAAAATCTTCAAAACATACCTGAACCCTTACCAAACATGTCAGAGCTCTCCCATCAACCTCCAAGACAATCTCTCACTCCTCCCAATCCTAACATTCATTCAGATGATGAGTCTGATGAGAGCTCACCAAATACATCTGAGACTCCTATTCCAACATCAACTCCTCAACCATGTACTGGAATTGAGATACACCTGCCTATACAACCTCAGAACCCTTCTGAGCTTCCCAGACCTATCAGAAATAAACAACCTCCTGGTTACTTACAAGATTACTATTGCAGCCTTCTATCATCATCTCCAGATTCCTCAAAATCTGAACCATTGCCTACCCATACTCCTTACCCAATTGAAGAATACATAACGTATGATCATCTGACACCTAAATATTGATCCTATGCCCTTAATATTATCTTGGTACAGGAGCCAACATCTTATCAGGAGACAGTCAAATCTGCTCACTGGGTGGAGGCAATGCAGCTTGAATTAGCAGCACCTGAGGCCAATCACACTTGGTCTCTGGTCGCACTTCCTCATGCAAGAGACCTATTGGGTGCAAATGGGTGTACAAGGTTAAGTACAACCCAGATGGGAGTGTAGAACGTTACAAAGCCAGGCTTGTAGCGAAGAGATTCACTCAGCAATTGGAGATAGATTATACTGATACGTTTTCTCTAGTTGCCAAGCTAACTACTATGAGGTTGCTTTTGGCTGTAGTGGCTAAGAGACAATGGCATGTGCATCAATTAGACGTGAATAATGCATTCTTACATGGTGACCTAAGCCAAGAAATATACATGGAGCTGCCTGAGGGAGTTTCTGCACTAGGACCTAACACCGTCTGTAGACTTCACAAGTCACTCAATGGTTTAAAACAAGTAAGTAGAGAATGGAACCTAAAACTAACTAAATTCCTAGTTGATCAAGGATTTACACAATCCAGGAATGATTACACTATGTTCACTAAGCATACATCAGGTGACTTCTTAGTCCTTTTGATATATGTTGATGACATCATAGTGGCTGGGAACTCATTACTTCAGATATATCATATCAAACAATCTCTGCATCAAGCATTTAGAATTAAGGATTTAGGGGATTTGAAGTATTTCCTTGGCATTGAGGTGACTAGGTCACAGGGGGGATCATGATATCCTAAAGGAAGTATACATTGGCGTTGGTAGAACAGATGGGATTCTTAGGTGCCAAGCCTGCTGCAAGTCCTATGGAGCAAAATTCGAAGTTAGCTCATGGTGATTCCAAGCTTGTAGAAGATGTCTCTGCTTATAGAAGGCTCATAGGAAGGCTCACTTATCTTACGATAACCAGACCACACATTTCTTTTGCTGTCCAACAATTGAGCCAGTTTCTTGACTCACCCACGGAGTTGCACCTAAAAGCAGCAATTAGGCTATTGAGATACTTGAAAGGAACAGCTGGTCAAGGGGTATACTACTCAAGTCAAGGTAAATTGGAGATCAAGGGGTTTGCAGACTCAGATTGGGCAGATTGTATTGATATAAGAAAATCAGTTACGGGTTACTGCGTTTTCCTTGGTAATTCTTTAGTTACCTGGAAAGCTAAAAAGCAAATCACTTTGTCTAGGTCATCATCTGAGGCGGAGTATAGAGCGTTAGCGATGGTTACGTGTGAGATACAGTGGCTTTTATATTTGTTGGAGGATTTGGGAGTCAGACATTCAGGTCCAGCTGAGTTGTATTGTGATAATAAGAGTGCAATTTACATTGTTGATAATCCAGTATTTCATGAAAGAACAAAGTACATTGACATTGATTGCCACATTGTAAGAGAAAAGTATCAACAAGGGATGATATACCTTATGCCTGTCAAGTCGGAGTTTCAACTTGCAGATGTCTTTACAAAGGCTCTTGATTCAGGTAGATTGCGGAACCTGTCTTCTGCTATGGGTGTGTGTAATATTTTTGCCAAGTCAGATTCGATGGGGGTTGTTACAACTGGGATTGAAATGAAGAAGCAGGAAGGGGAATGTTCTAGAGTTGGTGAGCTATGATGAAGTAGAACATATTGGTTGCATGATGTAGTAGGCAATCAGGATATGGAGCAGATGAGCTGGCAATCTAAGGTGTGCTGTGTTGCAATTGTCACGTGGGTGCAGTAGAGGTTGCGGGTTTGGTGGTTGATCACCAGAGTTGCGGGAAGAAGGAATAAAGGAGGAAGAAGAAGGTGCAGCCGGCGGGAACAATTTAAAACATGTGAATTGACCGTTATACCCTTTCTGTGTAGTATAAGGAATGGTAGTTATTAAGAGCATTCTTGTCATTTTGCCTTCTATTCCCTCTTCTTTTGAAATGTATAAAACAGGTTTGAGGCTATATGTTCAACCCGATTTCGATGAATAAAATTTCTGGTTCCAATTCTCTCTCAATAACTGTTTTTCTCTGCTTAGTTTTTCATTCTCAGTCGTAATTCTCATCTTCATCGATTGAGTGTATCAATTTGACAGAAGACATCCTGGGTTGAATCTATATTTATGTGTGTGTATATATATGTATACACTTTTCGTAAGATTACACATTTCATCTCATTTGGTAGATCATCATCTTAGCGATAAGGCACATACCCGTGACAATTATTTTGTTTTCAGACTAAAAACAAAATGAAGAGGACTACGAGTCACAGTCCATATATCTACAATGTATAGTGTCAACAAGTATTATGACATGATTTGGGGCGATTGTGGACCGCATAGAGAATTTGGAATGCCCAAAGCAGCGGTTTACTACTTTGGAATATGTAAATTAAGGTTGCGAAACCCCTTGCTTTAAACCTTCTCATCCAAGCAAATAAGGAATAAATAAGCCTAAAAAACCCCCTATCGCTGGATTATACCATGGTTAAGCTATGAGAACCTTTTATCAACTACTCTAGTTACTTTTCTTAACCCTTCCTCAAAAGCAACCATGAAGTAAATGTCTCAAGACACTAAATACACTCCATGATTTTGCCCATGCATATGAAGAGTCCCTCCTCCTTCTTTATGTAAACTGCCAGGTTGAGGATAGTTAAATGATAATTCTGATGTGAACTCTTTAACTAACTACTTTTACCTTATCAACTTTTTTCATTAACTATCCTCAAAAGCAAATAAGGAATAAATAAGCCTAAAAAACCCCTACCAATGGATTGTACCATGGTTAAGCCATGAGAACCCTTTATCAACTACTCTAGTTGCTTTCCTTAACCAATAACTCCACCTGTAAATGAAGTGTTCGTTGTCACAAAGAAACAGAATTCAGTTCATGGTTGCCAACAAAAAAAAATAACCACCACTTGTTATTAAAGGCAGACTCATGGAACACATGCCGGCATTCGGTCCAATGGAAAATATTAAATAACGAATTTACTTTGTTCATCTTGGTCACTGATTTAAAGGCAGCATATATAAGCCATGAGAACCCTTTATCAAACACTCAAGCGCATCCATCACGGAGAAATGGAATTTTAAAATCAGTTTTGTTATAAAGACTCGACATCGATCGATCGATGTCACATCAGTCTCTGTGTTGTAGATTAGATTTGGAGCTTAATAAGCTTTATCATTTATGAAGAGGACTACCGTCTCTTCACCATGATCTGAAGGATCTATACCACATTAGGCTTCTTACCCGGATGTGGCAGCATATCATAATATTTTGCCATATGTGTATAGTGGCTACATAGTTTTTGCTATATGGATGATCCTTCAAAACAACTCTTTCATCTATCCAGAAAACGTGTCATCTCCCCCAACCAATCGACTCCAGGTACGGTGGCTCCAACATTATTCTGTCAGTCAACCACGTCTAAACATGAGAAAGTTTAGTGTTTAAGGAATGCTATTTGTAATCACTCCAACAGTGATTTCACTGTGTCACTTTAAAAGGATGTGGGATTGAACTAATGAGAATATAATAACCTGTTGTTTGGAGATAAATTGATCTATATTACATCTTGAAAGGCAGATAATTCCTATTATCTTTCGGTCCAATGGAAAATGAAAGGAGTCAGTTTGGTTTTTTAAGACATTAGAGATGTTAAACAATTTGTCCGCGACCAATCTTTCATTGATTTGATCAAGATTGAAATGGAAGGAGTTAGTTTGGTTTTTTATACTTTCAAAAGTAATAAAAACAAATATATCCATATGTATCATTATGTGCAAGTAATTTCGTAGTTATACATATGGATATATTTGTATTTAAATATAAAGTAGTGACATCTTTAAAGGCAGATAATTCCTATTATCTTTCGGTCCAATGGAAAATGAAAGGAGTCAGTTTGGTTTTTTAAGACTTTGGAGATCCCAGAGTGGAAGTGGGAACACATTACGATGGACTTCGTTGCTGGTTTACCAAGGACGAGAATGTGGATATGACATGATTTGGGCTATTGTGGACCGGTTGACCAAGTTTGCACATATTCTACCCGTCTCGAGTGAAGTTTTGCTTGGTAAACCAGCAACGAAGTCCATCATAATGTGTTCCCACTTCCACTCTGGGATCTCCAATGGCATCAATAATCCAGGTCACTCTCTTCCTGATGGGCTTAATCATAGGATTGAATTTGCTTGTGACTTTAAGGAAAATGGGTTTGAGTGATTGTGAGACTTGTCTTCCATTTTGTCTTCTAATTTTTCTCTATAGGTTGTACAAGGCTCAACCTAGTATCCCTATCACTCACAATCGTTTTAGGCATACCATGCAAACGTACAATCTCTTTGAATAACAAATAGGCGACATGGATGCGTCGTCAGCTTTGGATTTATAATTTTTCTTCTTTAATTAAATTTCCTTAAAGTCACAAGGATGTGGCAGGATAGGACAGAGGATCTTCTGGCAAAACAGATGACACAAAGGGCAAAACTTCACCGTGGCAATTAAATAATTGGTCCTATTGGATGTTCCCCTCAAGTTGTGTATTGGATGTTCAGATGCAACCTAAACCCTAATTTATTGGTCTGCGCGCAAACTGAGATTCCACTTAGCCGGCTCATTTTATAAGGAATTATCTGGCGCAACATGCACACATACATACACTAAACATGCGTAAGAGTTTTTAAAGTATCTTGCGAATTTCGATACCATATATAACATTTTCAGTGAATTTATTGAGAAAGTATAGTTCAACGAATGCCTGTTGTTGTGGCTCCTCCCACCTAAAAGTCGGTCAATGGAGAGAGGCAAAAGGTAATATTATAATGCATGAGACCCCGTCACTTTCTATTTACTCTTCAACAATTACTGTAAGTTTCCTAATACTCCCCGTAATAGGACCCGGGACATCCTTTGGTATATCCGCCGGCCACTATTTTTTGTGATGGGCCTAAAAAATATTCCTTTTAGTAAAGTCAGAGGCAGACACAGAGATGAAGATACTTTTGTGTTTTAAAATATTAAACTGAACACCAACACTAAGTTATGGTACTTCAGGACTTAATAATTATTCGTTCCAATGTAAAACGATGTAATGCATGTCCATTTGGTCAGTGACCACTTCCATCTGCGGTGGGACGTGACTTCGCAAGGGAAGCAATATGCAAGGTTTTCTATGTTCCAAATCCATTGTAATTTAGCAACGATGAAATGCATCATGATCTATGTCCATGCATGAAGTAATGGTAACCATTAATGCATAAGGAGTTAAGTTTGTGTAGCAGATATTAAAGCATAATTTGAGTGGATATAACAACAGCGTGACTGGATGCGTGACTGGAAGATTTCAAATGGTACAATTTTTCTCTCTCTTGCACTTTTTGATTGACAAAAAGTACTTTTTATCTTCCCTATGCTATGATGACTTTTGTGGCTACTTTTCAAATTGCAAATCCAAGGTAGGTGGGAATATTCTTCTATTTTTAGTTTAAAATGCAAAACTTCACCAAGAAGCTTTGACTTCTTCCAAGAAGACTTTTTCAAGGCAATGAGATGTCAACATGTGAGAGGATGTCTTCTCCCAATCGTCTCTCTCTCTCCTTCTCCTCCAACGGTTTGACATCTTGCGTAATATATGTATTATGCCAAAATTATAAGCCAAAAAAACCCATATCTCCATTCGTAGGACAGAGGATCATCTGACAGAACAAAAACGATGTGTAAGTGATACCAGTTGTGTATATCCTGGACCAATTATTTTGTCAAAAGGAGCCTCTAAATGAAGAGGATTGAATAGATGTGGGAAATGCAGTGTGAGAAAAATATATGGATTATATGAGAATAAAAAGGTGGTCGCAATTACATACATGTTTAGTGTATGTATATGTGCATGTTTTCAAACCACCTCCGAGATGGATGCGTTTGAGTGTTTAAGGAATGCTATTTGACTTGGATAAGGTTGGCTTTGAAATGATCGACCGCATTTCCCAAGTGGAGGGAATTGTTATGAGATTCAGCTGATGTGGAGAGAGACTGGGTAATGCAGCCTGGCGGTCCCACTGCTCATAAATGTAAAACATATGAAAAGATTAAGCCATGCATGTATAAGTATGAACCAATTCAGACTGTGAAATTGCGAATGACTCATTAAATCAATTATAGTTTGTTTGATTCTAATTCCATAACCCCATGACATTGAGACAAGCATATGACTACTGGCAGGATCAAGCATGTAGCATTCCTCGTCGAATGTGTAGGAAAATTACTATTGAAAGTATAAAATGAGCCGGCTATGTTAGGCCAAAATAAATAGCGGAAGCATAAAAGTTACCTCTGGCCATTATCGCTTAGTCGTCGCCTTCGAATCGGAAGCCTGCTGCAGAGAGAAACCTTGCGGAGATGGAGTCTTCCAGCCCATGCCTATCTGAATGCTGTATAGCTATGATTGATGGAATATCACAGGCCCTCTATTTATAGGCTAGGCCGGGGACCCCTTTCCATATTTGACTGACAATCAATTCCTTCCATCAAGGAAACTTAATAATTGCCAATCAATCAGAATCAAATCAGATAATTAATGCAGTCAATAATTGCAACGTATCTAGCCAATATAACGTACGGATACGTTATACATGTGATCCACATTAGTGATTTACAAATAAATCACGAGATTCTAGCAATCAATTATATTTATTATAATTGATTCTTACATTCTCCCACTTGGATCACATGTCAAATGCTAGATACACGGCATAAGTGACAAAACAATATGGCCATAATTTTATTGTCACTTGGATCTATTGACTATCAAACTTAGATTGAAAATACAACACACGAATCAAGGCGGTCATGCTTTGACGTCAAGCACTCCCTTCCAAGAATTACAATGCATCATACACTCAATCGAACAAAATGAATGATTTACTATAAATCATCTCAAATGGGTCCACGTCCATGGATCAAATAGATCCTACAACTTTAAATGCGCATAATCAAAGTCACAAATGTCTAGACAAAATAAGATCAAAGTACAACAAATCAAGGAGAACTAAGAAGTCCCATATCAGTAGCATGATCCTTGAAAACTTTAACCGGTAATCCTTTAGTCATAGGATCAGCAACCATTGACTCCGTACTAATGTGTTCAATCTTTATTTCTCCTTGTCTAACATGATCTCTGACCTTCAAATACTTTATGTCGATATGTTTACTGCGACTCCCACTTTTGTTATTTTTCGCAAAGAACACAGCAGCTGAATTGTTGCAGAAAATCTTTATGGGTCTATCAACAGTATCGACAACTTTAAGACCACTGATGAAATTTCTCATCCATAAGGCCTGTGAATAGCTTCATAGCATGCAATAAACTCAGCCTCCATTGTGGATGAAGCAATAATGGATTGCTTCTTACTCCTCCAAGATACAGCTCCTCCAGCAAGAAGAAAGATGTATCCAGAAGTAGACTTACTCGTATCCACACAACCAGAGTAATCAGAATCAGAATATCCAATGACTTCCAAATTCTCTGATCGTCTGTATGTGAGCTCATAATCTTTGGTTCCTTGTAAATATCTCAACACCCTCTTGGCTGCTTTCCAATGAACCATACCAGGGTTGCTTTGATATCTACCAAGCACTCCAACCGCAAATGCAATATCAGGTCTGGTACAGACCAATGCATACATAAGGCTCCCAATGAGCGAGGCATATGGAATGCTTTTCATTTGATCCTGCTCCAATGCATTTTTAGGACACTGGTCCAAACTGAACTTTTCTCCCTTGACAATAGGTGATGCAATAGACGCACAATCCTGCATAGCAAATTTCTCAAGTACTTTGATGATGTAGGCCTTTTGAGAAAGACCAAGTACTTTACTTGTTCTATCTCTGTGAATCTCTATGCCAAGGACATAAGAGGCTTCACCCATATCCTTCATATCAAAGTTCAAAGCGAGAAATCACTTGGTCTCATGCAATAACCCAAGATCACTGCTTGCCAGTAGAATATCATCCACATATAGGACTAAGAAAATGTATTTGCTCCCACTCGTCTTGAGGTATATACATTGATCAACAATGTTCTCTACGAAACTGAATGAAGAGATTACCTCATGAAACCTGATGTTTCATTGACGTGAAGCCTGTTTAAGCCCATATATGGATTTATTCAATTGCAAACCAGTTGATCATTATCAGAATTGACAAAGCCTTCAGGTTGACGCATGTATACCTCTTCATCAAGAACCCCATTTAAAAACGCAGTTTTCACATCCATTTGATGTAGCTCGAGATCAAAATGAGCTACTAATGCCATGATTATCCGAAATGAATCCTTCTTTGAGACTGGAGAGAAGGTTTCATGGTAATCAATGTCTTCTTTCTGAGTGAAACCTTTGGCTACAAGTCTGGATTTATATCGTTCAATGTTACCAAACGAGTCTCTTTTGGTCTTAAAGACCCATTTGCATCCCACCACAGAGGCTCTATTTGGTAACGGAACAAGTTCCCAGACATTGTTTTTAGCCATTGATTCCATCTCCTCTTTCATGGCATCGTACCATAGTGACGATTTGTCACAACTCATGGCTTGTGAAAATGAGATAGGGTCGTGATTTAGCCCAATGTCATAATCAGACTCTTGAAGATATACAACATAATCGCTAAAAATTGCTGGCCTTTTAGTTCTTGAGGATCTTCGTACTCCCACTGGTTCAGTAGATGTGGGATTAGTGGGTTCAGTTTGTTCTTGATGTGATTCTTCAATTTGAGGTTGTACAATTGGTGGCTCTTCATTATGATGAATAGCAACCGAATTGTCTACATATAAAGGTACAATATGTGTATCCCTTATTTCTTCAAAATTGAATTCTCGATTCGAATCACTCCCACTGACTTCATGATCCTCTAGAAACTTAGCATTTCTAGCTTCAACCACTTTAGGAGTATGTGAGGGACAGTAAAATCTATATCCTTTGGAGTTAACTGCATATCCAATAAAATAACCGCTTTTCGTTCGTTCATCCAGTTTCTTTATGCTTGGGTTGTATACCCTAACTTCAACTGGACAACCCCATATGTGTAAATGTTTTAAACTTGGTTTCCAACCATTCCGCAACTCGAAAGGTGTTTTAGGAACGGCCTTAGATGGAACCCTATTTAAAACATACACAGCGGTTTTTAGAGCTTCACTCCAAAAGGATATAGGCAAACTCGTTGTGCTAATCATGCTCCTGACCATGTCCATAAGAGTCCGATTCCTTCTTTCAGCGACACCATTTTGTTGTGGTGTGCCAGGCATGGTGTATTGAGCAACAATACCCTCCTTTTGAAGGAATTCGGCAAATGGACCAATCATTTTATCTTTCTCTGTGTAACGTCCATAATATTCACCACCTCTATCGGATCGGACAATTTTAATTGTCTTTTCCTTTTGTTTCTCTACTTCTAATTTGAAGATTTTGAACGCATCAAGTACTTCAGATTTTTCAAATAGAAGATAGAGATACATGAACCTTGAATGGTCGTCGATAAATGAAATAAAGTATTTCTGACCATTCAAGCAAGGTGTATGAAAAGGTCCACAGATATCCGTGTGTATGATTTCAAGAGGTTGAGAACTTCTTTGGCGCCCTTAATGGTCTTGTTGGTTTGCTTGACCTTTATGCATCCTACACAAGTACCTAAATCAGTGAAGTCTAGAGTTTGTAAAACTCCTTCATTCACCAATCTTTTCATTCTTTCGATTGAGATATGTCTCAATCTTTTATGCCAAAGACTTGAGGAGTTCTCATTGATAATACAACGCTTTGTACCAAATTCTGTTAAAAGAGTATGCTCATAAATGGGATCTAACTCAAGTTGAAACCAGTTTTTCAAAATGAGCCTATAAGATTCCACTCTTTCAACAGTAGAGCGCATCCGGTTTCAAGAATAAATGCATTGCTCACTTTCATTTGGCTTCCTTAGGTTTAGAAAGCCCTGTATGGTTTTCGCAATGTGAATTGTAGAACCACAATCAATCCACCATGTATTATCAGAAACCTCAGTAAAATTAGATTCATGACACACAAAGGAAAAATTACCTTTCTTCTCCAGCCATCCCTTGTATTTCAGGCAATCTTTCTTCCAGTGTCCCTTTTTCTTACAAAACCGACATGTGTCTTTATTGCCGGTTTTCTTTATTGGAACACCTTTGCCCTTCTTTGCATTTCTCTTAAAATGAGTCGCAAGATGCACAGACTCAATGGACTCATTCTTCAACCTCTGCTCCTCTTGAACACACATGGTCAGAAGTTCATTAATTGACCAGTTTTCTTTATGTGTGTTGTATAAGATCATAAATGGAGTGAACTCCGAAGGGAGAGAGCTGAGTATGAAATGCACCAGGAATGACTCCGAGATTTCAACCTTTAGGGAGCTTAATTTAGCAACAATGTCTCTCATCTCCATGATGTGCTCGCGCACACCACGGCTTCTGTCATGGGTCATGTTTGAAAGCCTCTTCATAAGGGTGCTGGCTACTGCCTTGTCAGAGCTTACAAATTGATCATCAATGGCTTTCATGTAAGCTTTGACATTATCAAAATTAGGGATAGAACCCCTAATGCTTGGACTTATACGAGACTTGATGAGCATCATGCTGAGGCGATTAGATCGCTCCCAGCGCTCGTAACAGACCTCTCACATGGCGTACTTGATTCCGTGAGATTTGGTGGTTTTTCCTCACGGATTGCCAGATCTAAGTCCATACACCCTAACGTCAAAAGGATATTATCCTTCCATTCAGTAAAATTGTCACCAGTCAACATTGGAGTTTTAGCAGAATCAAATTAAGCAGTAGTGGGAATAATTGCATAACCATATATCATGCTATGAACATGTATAACCAGAATGAATTAATCAAGTTAATTCAAATAGCATATTCTAAACCTTCCTGTGGGCAGAGGTCGCACTCATGCATAGAATATACTTAAAACGGTATGAAAATTAAACAACCAAAATATTTCCGTACCTGTGGGCATAGGAAATGTTTATGTTTAATTTTCTTGATCAATAAAATAACCACTTCCCTGTGGGGCAGAGTGACTACCTTATTAATCAAAACCATAGGTTTGAGGACATTTTATTTTCTTTATACCGTATAATTTTAAGATGCTTTGGCTAATCTTAAAATTAAGAAAATAATTCTTTATATGTCATCAACATATTTATATAGTTATTCTTTAAAACGATATGAAAATTAAACAACCAAAATATTTCCGTACCTGTGGGCATAGGAAATGTTTATGTTTAATTTTCTTGATCAATAAAGCAATCACTTCCCTGTGGGGCAGAGTGATTACCTTATTAATCAAAACTATAGTTATGATGACATTTTATTTTCTTCACACCGTATAATTTTAAGATGATGTGGCTAATCTTAAAATTAAGAAAATAATTCTTTATATGTCATCAACTTCAAAAACCTTTATATGACATCAACAAAAGAAGATTTTCTTCATGAAAATGTTAAGTGAACCGATTCGGCAATACCCCAGGAAAGATCATGAATCAATTTCCTAGACAGGTATTTCCATTCCACGTAAAGTCCCAGGCCGTGCGGTGGGGTCACAGACGGTCCCGCTTAAGTACCGACTTTCTAGACAGAAATTACGTGCACGGTGTATTTATCACACCTTCAATAACTCACCTTTTGCATTTGCCAAAAATTTTCTCAGATGGACACATTATCATAGTTAATTGATAAACTTACTAGTACTACTAATAATACGAATTACCAGTACATGAATACCAATTTTCCTATGGCCGCGGAACTGAGAAATTCAGCAAATGATTTACAAATCTAATTTGGAATTTGCTTATTTATTGCCGAAGGAGACCACTAAATCTAAACCATATTTCAGATCTCATTACAAAATCAGCAAACTTTTATATAAGCAAAAACTAGTTTTTTTTTTATTTTTTTTTATTGACAGCCACAATCCCCACACATTCTTTAATAACGGCAATCAACAATAACAATAAAAAAAAATCTGAACACGCATCAACAGATTCTTTGGTACTTGTGCTTATTCTTCCACGTGAATGAAAAGACAAACCTAATGGAATTGCTATGAATCGATACCACCATAGTACTTAGAAAGATGAATGGTTACCAGTTTTTATGCAAACATTCTGCTGAGATTACTGAAAAATTCCAATATTAAGCGGTCAAGTTATGTTCTTTCTACAAAGATCAGTGCTTTTGAGGAAATGTCACGGAGCCCACAAAAATCAAAATATCAGCAAGGAAGATTAGCAAAGAGCCCTCAAGATTTTAAAGATTATACCAAAATTATTGTCGCAACTCAAAACAGATTTTGCAAACAATTTTGCATTTGCCGTATGCAAGAATAGCGTGTCATCCGAATCAAAACATAATTTTGTGAACTTTAACTATACGCATGATTGAATATCGAAGACCTCGAAAACTATAATCCCGTAACCTTTGAACGATTGAATTTCATTAAAGGGTACGGAAGAAAGTTTTCTTTATACAAACGATATGGTCAGAGGTGGCTCTGATACCAAATGTTAGGCCAAAATAAATAGCGGAAGCATAAAAGTTACCTCCGGCCATTATCGCTTAGTCGTCGCCTTCGAATCGGAAGCCTGCTGCAGAGAGAAACCTTGCGGAGATGGAGTCTTCCAGCCCATGCCTATCTGAATGCTGTATAGCTATGATTGATGGAATATCACAGGCCCTCTATTTATAGGCTAGGCCGGGGACCCCTTTCCATATTTGACTGACAATCAATTCCTTCCATCAAGGAAACTTAATAATTGCCAATCAATCAGAATCAAATCAGATAATTAATGCAGTCAATAATTGCAACGTATCTAGCCAATATAACGTACGGATACGTTATACATGTGATCCACATTAGTGATTTACAAATAAATCACGAGATTCTAGCAATCAATTATATTTATTATAATTGATTCTTACAGGCTAGGCTCGATCAATGTTTTACATTTAATAAATCATCTGACAAGATGGAAGACAAGTCTCACAAAGAAGAGAATGATTGAACTGCTGCCAAACGAAGTCCTAAGACTAGGTTCCTATAGACTGGAAATCCACCATCTTTTGTTAACTATATTTAATAAAAGGTGTTTGTCCATGTTAACACAAATTATGTTAAGGAAACGATACTATAAATATGCCTGCAACTGCCCAATATTAAAAAGGTTGTTAGGTGCGAAAGTTCTATCATGTTCCTGTGTTTTCCGACATATTTTCGTCAATGTATAAAGAGTTGATGTGCTACTCTAAGGCCGCGTCAATTGAATGCAGCCTTGCGGTCCCATTGCTCATACATTACGATGGACTTCGTTGCAGGTTTACCAAGGACGAGAATGTGGATATGACACAAAGGGCAAAACTTCACTCGAGACGGGTAGAAAATATGCAAACTTGGTCAACCGGTCCACAATAGCCCAAATCATGTCATATCCACAGTTCAGTCCATTCAAAATGGATTAAAGATATTTTAATCCATTTCGTTTTACTATGCATGTCACACGCAACAAGGTCATGTCACACCGAATGCCGGCATGTGTTCCAAGAGGGGTAAAGCAGGACGATCCTCTGTCCTATCCTGCCACATCCTTGTGACTTTAAGGAAATTTAATTAAAGAAGAAAAATTATATATCCAAAGCTGATGACACATCCATGTTGCCCATTTGTTGTTCAAAGAGATTGTACGTTTGCATGGTATGCCTAAAATGATTGTGAGTGATAGGGATACTAAGTTGAGCCTTGTACAACCTAGAGAGACAAATTAGAAGACACAATGGAAGACAAGTCTCACAATTTCTAAGCCAGCAAAAACACATTTGATTATGCTTACGAAAAGAAGCGAACGAGCCAATTTGGTTTTATGCCAAGCCGGTCAAATATACCTTTTCTGGCTTAGAAAACCACGAATCGTCGGCAGACTCGGCAGTGGTCCAGAGAATAATATTGAAATCTGTTGCCATAAACTCCTCCCGCGTCACTGGGTACTTATTCTTGATGGTAATGTTTTTTGCTGGCTTAGAAATTGTGAGACTTTCCGGTACAATATGGGGGAAGATTCAATGTGGAAAAAAAGATACGTGTGAGAAATGAAGTAGAGTGGGTATGGGGATAAACATATAATGTATATCCTCCTTGGACAAGTATATGACATATTTAATAAAAGGTGTTTGTCCATTATAAAACATACCGAATTGAATCTTCACCCATATTGTACAACGAATGGAAATCAGAAGGTCCTGCCCTCTCTGGGATAACTGGCGATTTATGAGCAGCAATTCTACAAGTAAATTGTATGATGTCATGGGTGTGATATTCACAGACAAGGGTAAACGTAAAGTCAAGGTTATGTATCGAGATGACGTCTACTAGAGACTAAGAAACAAGATAACCAGGCAATTTCACGTTAATTTGGAGTTTAGTAAAAACCAAGTCACATGAAAACTAGTACCTACTATTAGAGGAGATTTGGCTTGTTTGCAAATGTGCAATATGTACGGCAACCATTTTGTGGATATAAAGCAGGGATATAACGGTTATATCGGTTGTGGTATCTTTTCCACCACTTGTGTAGGTTTTAATGTTGCTGTACCAAACAAGCCAAATCTCCTACTCCTTCTGCCCTGAAATATCCCTACGTTCCTCCCTATGCACGCGTCAGTTGAATGCTACAGGCTTGCCATCATCATCTCTGCCATCTGCTGCTTTGGTCGTTCTCTTCCATCATCTCATCTAAGTTAAAGGTTGAACCCCAACCAGTAAGGGTCCCTGCCACACCCAGTCCCAAAGGTAGTGTAGGGAGGTAAATCAGGTACCCAACAGCCCACTAGCAGGAGCACCACGTCCCATCCTCAAACCGATGCCCAAACTGAGGTTGTTAATAGGACTTTATCACAATTGTTTCGTGCATTGATTAAAAAGAATCTTAAAAATTGGGAAGAATGCTTACTCATATTGAGTTTTCATATAATAGGGCTGTGCATAGTGGTTCTTTGTATTCACCTTTTGAGGTTGTTTATGGCTTTAATCCACATTCCCCACTTGATTGCTCCTATTCCTGTAAATGAACGTGCTAGTCTTGATGGTTAGAGCAAATTTGAACCATCCTTGCAATAGGATTTATAATTTTTCTTCTTTAATTAAATTTCCTTAAAGTCACAAGGATGTGGCAGGATAGGACAGAGGATCGCCCTGCTTTACCCCTCTTGGAACACATGCTGGCATTCGGTGTGACATGACCTTGTTGCGTGTGACATGCATAGTAAAACAAAATGGATTGTAAGCATACCCTAACTTCTCAGCCTACAAAACTGGTGACTGGTTGTGTGAGCCAAAATCAACGGGCTCAGTAAGCAACCTACATATACTTGTTATACAAATCATACATGCAGAAACAAATACAAATAACCTTTGTAGTTAACATACATGTCCTTAGTCCACAAATAGCACCAAAGGAAATGACTAATAAATGGAGGATGGTGAGGATGGGCCAGAGTGTTCCGGACCTGACCATATTGAGCTAAATAGTGTGCCGATTCTATTTACATATTATGCAGTGAAACTAATCATAATATTAGCAACCTGCAAATCAGTCCTAGAGGAAAAAAACTATATTATTACGAAAATCCATTTTTATCACAAGGTTTAGAAGTAAACCCAGAAATATGTATAGGGTTATGTCAAAACTGCAATGTGGAATGGACGGTGGTTTTTACAGAATTGTTGTGCATATTTCTGTGTTTACTTCAAAAAAGAAGTGGGTTTTCTTAATGAGAAAGATGTTCCCGATGTATTAGGCTCCTGCGTTTGCGCAGGATCGGAGGAGAGACCTGATTGCTTCGCGATTTGATGTAGCAGTCTTATCATGCATTTTTTTTGCAAGAGGCTGTTTCTACGGCTTGAACCCGTAACCTCAAGGTCACAAAGTAGCAACATCACCAGTTGCTTCTGCCTCTCCCCCTAGACTTAGACATGCGTTGGTGATCTTCGTTGACCTTATGGGGTGGAAGTGCATGCAACTTGTAAAATTTACCATTCAATTTGAAAGAATAACGATTCAAATATCCATCATATGTCACATGTCTATCAAATTGTCATGGTCTACCAAGTAAGATATGACTAGCATGCATTGGGGTGCAACATCACATAAAACATCATCTTTGTAACTACCAATGCTAAGAGAAATCAAAACTTGCTTACTGACGCTAACTTCACCAAAATCATTTAACCATGCAAGTTTGTAAGGATGTGTGTGATTAGTCAAAGGCAAATTCAATTTCCTTACCAATTCAATGCTAGCCACATTTGCACAAGAACCAAAATCAATGATCATAGTGCACACTTTACTTTTATCATGCAGTGGATATGAAAAATGTTTTCTCTATGTTGTTCGTGATCATCTAATTTTGGATATGCATTTAAAGCTCTAAGCACAACAAGAAATTCCTTAGTGTCATAGTCATCTAGTGCGCCTAGATCCTCTTCACTTTCAGTTTCATTATCATGCTCAGATTCGTTTTAATGCTCGGACTCAGTCACATATTCATTAGTTTCCTCAATTAACATGACTCTTTTAGCATTAGGACACTCTTTTCTAATGTGACCACGATCTTGACGTTTATAGCGTTTAATGTCCCTAAACCTGTTTGAGAGTTCAGATGAATTCCCTGTAGAGGCTTTCTGTTTGCCTTTGTCATCTTGTCTTTGTGTGCCTTGCACATGGTTGTCAATCCTTTGTGACAAATTCTGGTCACGTTTTTGGCCTCCCGTAGGCCGTGAGCTTCCAGTTCCTGAATACCTGCTTTGAAACCATGAAGAAGTTTGATTAGTATGATAAGTGGAATTGAAATTGGAGGAACTACGTACCTTTAGTTGGTGCTCAATCTTCTCAGCCATGTGAACCATGATCGTTAGGTCGACATAAGGTTGAAGTTCAACCATTTGCGCAATCTTCCTGTTTACACCATGTAAGAAACGGGCCATGGTTGCTTCTTCAGGTTCCTGCAAATTAGACCTTTCCAACAAGATTTCCAACTCTTTGTAAAATTCGTCCACACTTTTGGAGCCTTGTTTTAAGTTTTGCAAACTTGTGAAAATAGAACTCTCAAAATTGTTTGGGATAAAGCGTTGTCTCATTTCAAATTTCATTTCTTCCCAAGTGACAATTGGAGGTTGTCTTGTTTTAGTCCTATTTCTACACAAATTTATCCACCAATTTAATGTGTAACCGAAAAACTCAATATAAGCGTACCTCACTTTTTGTAACTGGCTATAGTTGGTACAAGAAAAGATTAGATCCACTTTCGTTTCCCACTCTAAGTATTCCTCCGTGTTACTTTTACAATAAAACGTTTGAATGCTTATTTTTGTTTTCAGAAATCGTCATCTTGTGGGGGAAGGGGGTTATGTTGTCTTTGGTAACCACGGGGAGGGTGGTCATCAAAGTCATACTCATGATGTTCAAATGGATAATAATCGTCATTGTACCTTCTTGGAGCGTGTCTCCTTGGTTGCAATGGAGGGACAAACCTTCTTGGCTCAATGTGTGGTGGTCTAACGCTTTCATCCTCAACTTCCTCTGGTTGATGCCGTCGTGTATGAGGCATGGGAACAGCCCTGCCGGTGCCTTGCCCATCACTCGTCTTTTGGCTCCTTTGAACATCTTCAAACCTGTGTCTGATCACCTCGTTATCGTGCATGAGTTTTTTTAGCATTTCCAACATTTGTTGTTGCGCGTTGTCAAAGGTCTCAGCCTCCTTTGACTTGCTAGGTGAGGAGTGCTGCTCTCCATGTTTTATCTAAAGTGAACAAATTAAAACGAAAAGGAAGAAAAGAAGCAAACTAACACAAAAACAAGTAAACGTTAACTAATTAGTGAGAAGAAAATACGAGCACTCCGCTTTCTTTTATTTTCACTCTCTTACCACTTTGTCACTTGTGCAAACCTGAACTTAATAAGATCCAAAGCGATTAATTAAGAGAGTGTTTGCCAATGCTTTGCCAAATCACAATGATCTCCACTTGTCTCACCCTTTTGCTTTCTATTTGCACCAAATAGTATCAAAACAAAATCAAGAAAGATGGAGACAAACTTGAACGTTTCTACTAAGATTCAAAGAATGTAAGCAACCAAAATTTATGTATAAGGCTGAAGCAAAGATGAACTAATGGTTGCCGTAGGCAATCTTTAGTTAATTTTGATTCTACGCACTTATTATCCACAATATGATTCAAAGCATGCAATAATCTAGCATCCAAGTGTGTGATTGGGTCAAGAGGTTCAGTATAGGGAAAACCGTGTGGGACAAGGACTCTTTTATCCTAGTAAAGCTGATATGAGACTCACAAGCTTCTCAGATTCAGACTGGACAGGATGTTCAGAAAGTAGGAGGTCGGTGACAGGCTATTATGTGTTGTTGGGAGAGTCGTTGATATCTTGGAAAGCCAAGAAGCAAACCACGGTTTCTAAATCTTCATCAGAGGCTGAATATAGAGCTCTTGCCTCAACAACTTGTGAGGTGCAATGGATATTCTACTTACTAAAGAATCTGAAGGTTACATTAAAGGAACAAGTGGATATATTTTGTGACAACAGAAGTGCTATATATATTGTAGAAAATTCAGTATTCCACGAGAGAACAAAGTATCAGACGTATGATACTGCCACCACAATTTACATTCAAATGCCCATTGCAGTGCATCAAGATTGCGTATTCCCAAGCCAGCCTCTTCTTTTGGATAACAAACTGCGGGCCATGCTCTCCAATGATGGTGGTGTTTCCATAAAAAACTTGATTTTTTTGGTTTAACTCTGCCATTACACTTTTGGGAAGTCTGGTCGCAGCCATAATATGCAAGGGCATTGTGGAGAGAACCGACTGTATTAGCGCCAACCTGCCCGCCATACTTAGCAGACTTTGTGACCAACCTGTCAATCTCGCATCAAAATGCTCAAGCAATGATGTACAATATTGTGCTCGGTTTATACCTTTAAAAAAATAGGAGCCTAAGTACTTTATTGGCAGCACCGAGATCCGCATATGTAAGATGGCATCAACCCGTTGTACTGAAACGCCCTCACTAGCGACCATCTGGCTCTTGTGATAGTTAACCAATTGTCCCAAAGCTCGCTGATACTGATCAAGAAACTGCTTAAACGCTTGCAAATTTCCAGAAGATCCATTCAGAAATATTAACAAGTCATCTGCAAACCCAAGATGCGAAATTATTTGAGTTCCACCTCCCCTGAAACCCCTTAGCGGACCCATGTCAAATCGAGCGTTAAGACCTCTAGAAAACCCTTCTGAAGCAAAAATGAATAGGAGAGGGGGACAGAGGATCGCCTTGCTTTACCCCTCTTGGAATACATGTCGGCATTCAGTGTGACATGACCTTGTTGCGTGTGACATGCATAGTAAAACAAAATGGATTAAAATATCATCATATAAAACATATTATCTTTCTCTAGTATAATAATTAAATTGTAATATTGACTTTAAATCTATCATATAGTATGCTAATCACTACCAACAATGGAAGTAAACATAAACACATCTCCGCTTTTCAGAGAAAATCACGATTAGTGGCATTTGTCCGATCCAGAGATTTTTTTTTTGAATATCAAGAGGTTATCGAAGAATGCAGCAAACATTGAGTTTTTTTGACAATTAATCCTTCTTTCAATTTCTGGTTAGTAAGTTCTTTCCGACCATTTGCTTAAAGATGAACCGTTGAGGTGAGTGTCGTTTAAACACCAATTATTAATTTGATAGCCAACAAATTGTTTTCCGTTGACAAATAAAAATTAAGAGGTGTGGCTATGTGGCTGCAAAATTTTACGATTTTTGAAATTTGTTTGCTATTTTTACGATTGTTTTCTTGTTCTCCTTATCTATGTATATGACATTCTTGTAGCCAGTGATTCCCTTTCTGATATACAAACTTTAAAAACCAGTTTGCATCAGGAGTTTCAAATTAAAGACCTAGGTCCATTTAAGTATTTCTTGGGCTTAAAAATTGCCAGGTCTCCATCAAAAATCATCAATTTTGAAAATGTTTTGCTATTTTTTGAAGACATGTGAAATTGGATGAAAACTACAGCGAAAACAGGCAGAAAACAGTAAAGAAAGAAAGAAGACAAGAACACCGAGGATTTATCCTGGTTCGGTCAATGTGACCTACTCCACTCCCATGGAACACCTTATTTTGGATTTTACTATGAGATGAACACCAATACAACAAGAACCAAGCTAATAATGACTGGCTACTTTATCAGCTGGATAGAATATTGTTGAGTAACAGTATTCGAAGTGTTCTTGTCTTCTTTCTTTCTTTACTGTTTTCTGTCCGTTTTCGCTGCACTTTTCATCCAATTTCACATGTCTTGAAAAAATAGCAAAAAATTTTCAAAATTGATGATTTTTGATGGAGTTACACCTCAGACTATTAGCTTTCATTTGCAACAAGAATAACTTGATTTGAGCAAAGGAAAATTAATCTTTCAGTCTTTGAAAAATAACTGCTCTATTCTGGCTGCAATCTGATCAGTTTCAAGGAAACTTTCATTCTGTTTTCAGAAGTGGGGTTTTTGGGCCAAATGTTTTTAAAAACAAGAATTTCCGCACACACTATTCATCCCTCTCCCCTTCTAGTGGTGTTATACAGGTCCGATTTTCTACCCCGTTAACATGAGCAGTTTTAGGAACCAAAGCAATAGTGGCATGATTAAGATGTATTATGTTGGCGTATACGTATCATACTCTTTTGATCCTAAAAATATGATGTCTTCACTTATTTGTAAGAATGTGCAGGAATAGCCAACATCCCCAGTTGGTCCTAGAAGCTTCCTTTCATCCCTAACTCACAACACTCCCAAAGGTTCCACTCAAGACAACCACTAAAGGCTCTTGCACACTTAGGCAAATCCTCCATCATCATCATCATCTCATACAGCCAGCATGGGTGTAGAAGACTCAAGACCATCTTCAAGCTCCAAATCTAATCAAGGTAAGTTACATTCTAGCTTCCCAAGTGAATTCCACATTTCAAATGGTAAAGCTCACATTGTATCTCTTTTACCTTGCCAAAAACCGTGACCTCCAATGGTCACTAGGTGAGGAAGGTTTCATGGAGTACCAAGGAGAGGTACCCGACAGTTTACATAAAGGAGGAGGAGGGACTCTTCATATGCATGGGCATAATTATGGAGTGTATTTAGTGTCTTGAGACATTTACTTCATGGTTGCTTTTGAGGAAGGGTTAAGGAAAGTAAATAGAGTAGTTGATAAAGGGTTCTCATGGCTTAACTATTGTATAATCCAGCGGTAGGGACAAGGTGCACGAATTTGAGTCCGATGGCCGTTCATCCTTGGCTCATAAATATCAAAATACACACTTGGATAAATTAGAAGTACAACATATTAAATATATGTATATGTATTAAATTAGTCTACAGAAATAGGGCTGTACTTTCCCTGAAATATCCTTACGTTCCTCACTCTGCATGCGTCAATTGAATGCTACAGGCTTGCCATCATCACCTCTGCCATCCGCTGCTTTGGTCGTTCTCTCCCATCATCTCATCTAAGTTAAAGGTTGAACCTCAACCAGTAAGGGTCCCTGCTACACTCAGTCCCAAAGGTAGTGTAGGGAGGTAAATCAGGTGCCCAACGGCCCACTGGCAGGAGCTTGATCATTTACACAGTAGTCTGTATAAGGAGCCCCCAGCACTGCAGGCAAGCCTATCTATACGCGGTGTGCTCATGAGGACCATTCTTGGAACACATGCCGACACTTTATTAAGGAGAAGCTTGATAGTGGTATCATCACTCTTCCACATGTGCGATCTGAGGACTAGCTTGCGGATATCTTAACGAAGGCAGTTAATGGACGAATCTTTGACTCAGTACTGTGCAAGTTGAATATTGGCGATCCCACTATCCAACTTGAGGAGGAGTGTGAGAATATACAAGTTACCATATTTGGCTCACAAAATATTCCATTGTATTTATTGTAATTAATAGGTGATTGATTGTATCCCTAATTGTATTCCTAATTAGCTGTAAGTTAGGAATGAGAATATTGTAGTTACCATATTCGTGTAGATTGTATGAAGTATAAGAGTAGGGCTGAAATGTACGATTAGAGTGTGTAGAAATATACACAGTTTCTCCAATATACAGTTTTCTCCATTGCCTATATTTTTACAACATTATGTATTTCATATTAACTAGCCACAAAGCTATCTTTATCAGTCAGCACAACGAATATTTTGGTCAACTTGAAGACTAGGAGGAAACTAGAAATGGAACACCTTAGCTACAATATGGTAAGTAGGATTCAACAAAATGTTTGAACGTATTTTCCCCTCCAATTGGTACAATTCAAGCATGCCCTAATGATGGATTTATGTGCTTTTGTTGTTTTAATTGTTAAACCATATAGCACGTGTGTTAATCTGTGAAATGCATGTGTTGTTTTTGGAGGCGGTTGAATGTGTATATTGATCTGTGTGCATTTGAGTGTGATTATATATATATTAAGGTGAATTCTACCTGCATATAAGTGTAGTGCAGCAACTTTATATTGATCAACGAAACTTGATGGTATGGGGCTCAGGTTGAAATTAACAACCTGTATACTCTTCCCATGAAGATCAGATAACAATTAAGTTGAAATTGAAAAAAATTGTTTACACATTATTCATTCAGTAAGGTGTGATTTGATCATCCAAATCACAAAATAAAAAAAAGAGAAATTTACAGATTATGAACCGAGATGCACCTTTGCCTATTTATCTAAAATAGGAGACACGTTATTCATCACTTTACCAGTGGTATTTGGGCAAACATTATAATATTGATATTATATGCATATTTGCATATTCAACTCTGCATATTCAACGCTACATTTTTTCATATATTAATATTATATTGTTTGATATTGTACTAATGTGCAAATTGTGCATGACTACAAGCATGTTTGTTGGTTCTGTGGGGCAGTGTTGTTTTGTGATACTACTCAGATTGTAAGAGCACACATAATTCCCCTTGGTTTGCTCTTGTTCATCCCAAAACTAGAATGTCAATTTATGCAACCCCATTAGTGATTATTAATATTTAGTTTGTTTTGTGGTATGCTATGATGCAAACTTGCGTTTATGCTTCAGGCTACATCATACTAAATCAACCATGTTTTCGGAAGTTATAAAATTATTTATTGTTTCGGTTTTTATAATGTATAACTCTATATACTTAAACTACCTAAAAATATATATATTCTATTAAGGGTAAAAAAAGATTTTGGCTGAACTAGCAGCGGGCCGGGCCGAATGGCCAACGGCCCGAGCCCCAGCTGCTGGTCGGCCCAAATAACCACGTTATGCTCTTTCTTTTCCATGAAAGACAACAGTGGTGACAACTAGAAATGGAACACCTTAGCTACACAAAGAATGAAACAAGAACAAGAGAAAAGAATATCAAGAATGATCTTCAAGTTTACTTCAAAGTTTTGTGTATTCTCTTCTTCACATTACCTCCTACTTATAGTGTGAAATAGGCCTTGAAGATAAGAACTCCAATGTGTCATTAACATTGAATAACAATATAGGATTTTTCCCTGAAGCACCCTCCCAAACACACACTTGGAGAGTATTATAATTTATCCCCATTTTATATGATTGTATCATAAAAATCTGGAAATATAAAGACCAAATATCCATTAAAATACACAAGATACAACAACACATTACTCTATTATCTAAGAGGCTTTCATCTATGATGGGGTATGAGAGAATCATATGTACACAACCATATTCATACGTTAAAGTATACATAGTTTGTTTTCCGATAACTAACTTATAATACATAAGATAATGAATCATATATGTGATCAAATATAATCGTAGGTGGAATTTTTACAAGATGAGAAATAATGAGCTTAGGTTTAGACAGGTACTGAGGTTGGGTGGGAGGTCATCTACCGAAAGGTAACATGCTTTGGGAATGATGATGAGGACGGTTTGGTTGTTATAAAGCGCTCGTGTGACCTCCCTTTTCTTTTATATCTCTATTTATATTTGAATTATACACTTGGCAATCCATTCAATAGTAGGCAACATTAATGCATAAGAAAGAGTCAACGCCACATTCTTATGCATTAATGAAACAAGTTCCAAATGATTTAAAATCGTATCAAAGTGTTATTCTTTTAATTAACGAATTTTTGTCTCTCGGTTAACACTTTGATACGATCTTAAATCGTTTGGAACTTGTTTCATTAATGCATAGGAATGTGGCATTAACTCCTTCTTATGCATTAATGTCGCCTACTATTGAATGGATTGCCAAGTGTATAATTCAAATAGATGTATACTGTAGCATTCAATTGACCCTCCCGAACACACACTTGGATAAATATCCCTCCTTAAATAATTCAAAAATAGAGGCCTGTTTTCCCTATACTGAACCAAGGTGGCTCCCATCTATGACGGAGTATTGAAGGGGGGAACCGGATGTACGCAACCATATCCATGTGTCAGAAACACATATAGGTTGCTTCCCGATGACCTATAATGAAAATTGCGACAAGCTGTGTCGATCAACTGCCACTCCACAGTATAAGAAGAGCAACCAATTTAATAAATCATTTTGCTTTATTTGATCATATTCCAAAGTCGAGGATCAACTTGAGGATATACTCACAAAGGGAGTTACTAGGGGAGTCTATGAATCAATTATAAGCAAGTTGGTTATTAAAGACTCCAATACACAACTTGAGGGGAGTGTTGTGTATATCAACTTTTGTTAATGGGTTGCTATCCCAATTATCTTAACAGCTAACACTTTGATACGATCTTAAATTGTTTGGAACTTGTTTCATTAATGCATAAGAATGTGGCATTAACTCCTTCTCATGCATTAATGTCGCCTACTATTGAATGGATTGCCAAGTGTATAATTCAAATATAAATAGAGATATAAAAGAAAAGAGAGGTCACACGAGCGCTTTATAACAACCAAACCGTACTCATCATCATTCCCAAAAAGTGTTACCTTTCGGTAGATGACCTCCCACCCAACCTTAGTTCTGAGCCCTTGCAATTCTGCCAACCTTTTATGTTTTATTTACTTTATCAGTTCTCATTCAGATCACTATTTGAATGAGAACTGATAAAGCTATTTCAATTGACCCGAAATAGAAATCGTTTGGATTGATAAGCAACCCTAGTACGCTTGTTTCACAGAATTGCAAGGGCTCAGCTATCACAACAAAAGCCCGATTTTATCTATAACATAAATGCATCTTGATCACGTACCATGACACCACGGTTGGCCCAGGCTTGGTGAAGCCGTTGATCAATTTTATGACGTCCCTGCTGACCATTAGACCATGTAAACCGTGGCCCAGAGAACTCAACATCCACTAAAGCACATACATCTATCTCAGCACTAAGTAATTATGTAGATCATGCAAATCAGATACTCAGTAGCTGAATGTGATGTTTTGTAGATCATGCAAATCAGATACTCAGTAGCTGAATGTGATGTTTTGTAGATCATGCAAATAAGTACTAAGTAGTTTTATAGATCATACAAATCAGACACTCAACGGCTAAACACGATATCTTTACCAAATGATTATTGAGTAATTCTTTTATCAGAACATGATGTGTTTACCGATTTCCAAGCAAGAGAAATTATTTTGGACACCATGGACCATAATGAGGTCCTACTAAAAGAGTATGGTTTCTTGAATTTAGACAAGGATAAGAGAAAAGAGAATAAACCAAGGTGTGTGTGGGATAAAAAAACATATGTATTTGTCATGGTACAACTTTCGGCCATAGAGCCATTTTCCATATAAAAATAGATGTTTTGGACATAATGATCATAGAAAGGGATGTGATTGTATTGGTGTTCATTTCATAGTAAAATCATAAAAAGTGGCAGTACAGCTTTTCCAGTACATAATTATGAACAATGTATTATAATTTCAAGTAATGCACAAATGTTTCTTTCAAATTGTAATAAATTGAATGAGAACTGATAAATCATTTCGTTAGGTTTCACTTCCTTGGCCATTCATGTTGATTTTTTATGTCATCATTAGGCTAGGAAAAGCATAAAAAGAAAAGAAAAAAGAAAATCCTTGTATTGAAGGGGAAAAAACGAATCCGAAGAAGAAAAAGGAAAAGAAAAAGAAAAAAGAAAAGAAAAAGAAAAAGGGGAGAGATCCGCCATAACTCCACCAAGAAAAGATCCCAGAGCGCATCCAGCAGCAAATAGACCAACAAGTGAGGCTGCATTATTATGATCAAAACCTGAAGCAAGATCCATGTCAATATGGGTAGTTAATAAATTGCCCTACACTTTTTAACTAAAATCCAGTTCCCTTAATGGGCCGCTGGCTGGCTACAGCAGAGCCAGCCCATTTAGCTATTATATAAAAAAAGGGGAGGCTGACTTAGCAGACCGGGCCGAATGGCCAATGGACCGGGCCGGCTGGCGCGGTTAAATAAAAAAAGGAAATGGATTATAGGCCGGATCGATGGCGATTCTGGGCCAATCCAGAGTGCGGACCAGGGATGGCGAAAGGGCCAGCCCAATTGGTAAAGTAATTGATTTTGTTTTATTTCTAAAATTCTTTAATTTTCATAATTGTTAATTAATTAATTAAAAATAGTAATAATTATATGAAAAATATAAATAAATATCAGAAAATTATAAATAAGTTCCAGAAATTCTGAAATTAAATAATTTCCATTAAATTTAAGTAATTATGATAATTTATTGAATTTGGATAATTAGATAATAATTATGAATAAATTGGGAAAAATGAGGAAAAATATAGAAAATGCACGATAAATGTATACAAGCCATGGAAAAATAGGTTTAATGTCAAACAACATTAAATCATCATTCGGAAAATAAATGAACCTAGATTTGAGTGCCGAAGGATGGTGAGGATGGGCCAGGGGACTCAGGCGATTCCTAACCCCCTCTCATAGCTGGGAGTACCTGTCTAAACCTAACGAAATGATTTCAAACATTTTGTTGAATCCTACCCAAACCTTGTCCATCAGACGTTGCGACTGTTTTGCGCCTGAACAAAAAAATCTGGTGTTATTTGTACAAAAAAAGGATTTCTCAGTAAGAAAAGAAAAGAAAATCACATGAAAAATGTTGGACCCTGCACCTGCAATAAACACCACTAGAGGGGGAGTGAATAGTGGTTAGCATAAATTACACTACAACCCTTTGTTAAAATCCCCTTTGAAAACAGAATGTGAGACCACCTCAGATTCAGAACCTGTTTTTCAAAAATTCACAAATAATTGTACACAACTTCAAAAATTATGAAACTTTTCAGAATTGAACTTCAATGAGTTAAAAAGACTCTGTCCAAAAATCTGACAAAAATAAGATCGTTTGACCCTTCAAACAAATACAAAGATTCAGATGGTCAATCTGGACAGAATTGGACAGAATGTTGTTGATTTTGAAAATAGTGTTTCTCTTTGAATACTCAACCAAAATGGTTTATCTTTATATCAAAACACTCCTTAGGATGTTTAGATGAATTTTCCAAAAGGCCCAGACCTTAAACAAATCTTGAAAAATACAGAATTTAAGTTTTCTCAAAACTGGTCAGATTGCAGCCAGATTGGAGCAGTTATCTTGCAAAGACTAAAAGACTAACTTTCCCTTGCTCAAATCAAGTGATTCTTGTTGCAAATGAAAGCTAACAGTCTGAAGTATAACTACACCAAAAATCACAAATTTTGAAAATGTTTAGCTATTTTTTCAAATTGTGTGAAGTTGGGTAAAAACTGCAGTCAAAAACAGGCAGAAAACAGAAATAAAGAAACAAGAGAAGAACACCAAGGATTTATCCTGGTTCGGTCAATGTGACCTACTCCAGTCCCAAGGAATACCTTTCCTTGGATTTCACAATTAAATGAACACCTTACAATAAGAGCCAAGCTTGATCCTTGGGTTATACACCAACCCTACTCAAGACTTGGATAATCACCTTCTAAGCAACACTTAGTTGCAACACCTCTACCACCTATTGATGTAGCCTTATAAAGATGGCTAATCAATCTTACAAATGAAGCTCAAGAGGCTTTTAGCACAACAAAAATATCAAGAACACCTTTGCTACAACAAAATACAACAACAAGAACAAGAAGATGAATATGAAAGCTATAGAATGCTTGTGAGCTTCAAGTGTGTTTCATCTTCTTCACCAATGCCTCTATTTATAGTGTGAGATGAGCCTTGAAGATAAGAATGCCAATGTGTCATCATCTTCATCATCAACTCCAAATGTCTTCTCATCATTGGTTGGCCTTGTATACTTGGCAAAATAAAACACCATGATTGGTCCACCTTGGCAAAATGATGTGACCGAAAATTTTCAACTAAAAGTGACTTGGAATTATCTTGAAAATGTGAAGATAATAGCACCATAACAACTCCATCATCTTCTCAACTTTTTGGCAAGATAATAGGCATGTGGAATTTACCTTTTCAAAACCAAAAATCTGGTCAAAAACAGCCCAGTAGCCGTTTGGCTACTTTCAAATTTTCCAAAAATATATTTGTTTTTCCTTAATAAAATAAGAAAGGATAATACCACCAAATTATCCCCAACTTCAAGCACAATAATAGGGCATGTGAGAGCTCCATTTGACTTCCAAAAATCTGCTGAAATGCACCAAGAAAAGCCATAGCCATTGAGCACTTTTTGATATTTCCAAGTTGGCATTTTTGCCAACTAGCTCCTTTTTGGTTGGTCCACTTGTCTCCAACTCATAAAATGAACTCCACATCATATCCACCTTATCAATCTCGTTTTTCCACATATATATAAGTGTATCAACTCAGATTTTTGAAGAAGAAATAAATAAATAACAATTGACAAGATTATGCCAATGTGTAACACCGAAATTCCCCAATATTTCTTCTTATATGTCAAGAACATTTCCACACCTTTGATACCTTTAACATCTCTGAAAAATGATGATAAATGTTCTCTTATAACATATATAAGAGGGTCTTCGAGAAAAAATAGAATGTGACATCTCAAATCGTCACATATCTAGCTATAGTCAATAATACCATCGGTTGAGAAAATAAGATATAAAATCACCATATTATCTTCAAAATAACAATAACACAGCTCCAGAATGAAGATAATAATATGCTCAAGAGATTCCTTGAGTGAAAATACAAAAAATACCCTCGGGGGTAAAATGACCAAAATACCCTAGTGTGAGAAAACTCCAGAAATGACCCCGACGGTCAAAAATAATCACAATTCCACCTTTGTCATGATAAATAGGATGAGAATACATCCTTGAAACATTTTCACCATATCATGTTCCTACAAAACTCAAATTACCAATTTTGCCCTTTTTGGTAAGTTGTAGAAACTTCCAAGGCATGTTAGTCACAAGACAATTATAATCACCAAAAACACATAATAAGCACATAATGAACATGTATAAATCATGTACAAATGAAAACAACCATTTTATCATATTTTAGAAAATTATTTCTAAAAACCCTAGACATCGATCGATGTGCAACAACCTGAGAGACCGATGTCAACTTTTTCAACTTTTAATCACATATAACACCATGTATGACATTTTTAAGTATTAACCACTTAAAATCATGACTTTGAAAATTATCCAAACATATTTCTCAACATTCTCTCCCTTTTGGATGATTTTCAAAATAACCTAACATGATTTAATGTCACAACTTATAATTAAAAATTTAACCAAATGTTTTCAACTTTTAAATAGTATGTTGCTCCCCCTCAACTCATACTCTCCCCCTTAACCTATACTCAACTCATAACCAATTGAAACTAATCATTACATGGGGGCTAGCTTCTTGGCACTTTCGTTGTGTTAATTGTTAAATTTCATAGCATGATGTTAGATTGTGAAAAGCATGAGTGTTTGTGACGGTGGAATGCGTTTGATGATCTGTGGAATGCCTGAACTGTATTGCGTGCTTTGGTTTTGATTTTAGGAAAAAATTTGATAATCAAAATAGTAAAATTGTTGCATGATTAGAGATTTTTCATTTTTTTTGGAATTAGAATAGGTTCCATAGACTGGAAATAGACAAAAATATAGATCGGAGTCGCTGAAGGGTACACATTAGAGTTCTTGGGCCAAACATTTTACTTTTTGCATCATCATAATGGGAAGTATAATGTGTTTGTCATAAACCCATTAATAGGAAAATTACTATTTCAGGTGGAGGCAAGATTGTACAGTATGCGACACAGTTCAGTCCATTCAACAAGAAGCGGTTTCTTTTTTTGAGAGAATGTTTGCTGTTGAAACCACGGGTGATCATGAGTATTTATTGTAACATATACCCCACATATTGACTGATGAGGACAATGATCTTGTTTAGGCAGGCCATTGTTAGAGGAAGTTCGGCAAGCAGTGTGGAGGTTGAGTCCCTCCAGCGCGTCGGGGCCAGACGGTTTTCCGGGATCATTTTACAGACATTTCTGGGATGTTATTCATTTGGATGTTTTGTTAGCAGTACAAGAATTTTTCTTAGGCATACGTATGCCCAAGATTATGGCAGCCTCCCTGATATGCTTAATACCAAAGGTGTCCAACCCTTTGACTTTTAGTGATTATCGCCCGTAGGCCGTGAGCTATCAAAGTAGTACCTTCACACAATGTGAAATTGTGTTTATGTTTACTTCCATATCCCCTTGGCTGAACTAGCAGCGAGCCAGGCCGAATGGCCAACGGCCCGAGCCCCAGCTGCTGGTCGGCCGAAATAGCTCAGACAATAAATGGATCTAGAGTTGAGTGCCAGAGGATGGTGAGGATGGGCCGGAAGGCCTCAGGCAATCTTTGAATGAACTTAGATTTGGGTGCCAGAGGATTGTGAGGATGGGCCAGGGGCCTCAGACGATTGTAATTTTGCATTCATGGTACGTGCATTGCATTTATGGTGGGTCGTGACGTACGGGTCACGGGCGCTCAGTATGGTGTATGGTGGTGGGGCCATGCACACTCATTATGGTGTACGGTGGCAGGGCCACGCACACTCAGGATGGTGACTGTGGGTGGGTACGACCCACATCCGCTCAGTAGGTCCCAGGATCATGCATTCCATGGTGGAGATATCGGCATTCGGTGTGACATGACCTTGTTGTGTGTGACATGCATAGTAGGACATGCATCACAATGTTGCGAAAACTTTTTCTCCACCTAATGCTTATGTTCTTTAATTCATTATTCCCTGAAGCACCCATTACAAATCCTAGGAACACAACCTTCTCCATGAAAAAAGAACACTTTTTAAAGTTGGCATACAGTTGTTGTTTCCTTAACGTGTCAAAAACCGCTTTTAGATGGTCAAGATGGTCAAGCAAACCCTAGAATATATCAAAATGTCATCAAAGTACACCACGACAAACTTGCCAATGAAAGCTCTCAAAACTTCATTCATCAACCTCATGAATGTACTAGGTGCATTAGTTAACCGAAAAGGCATGTCTATTGTTCAACTTTCCTTGCCCTTTAATGTACTTGAGGCTTTCATGGTCAGTGTGGATCATAAACTTTCTAGGTTGAAGGTAGTGTTGCCAAGTTTGTAGGGATCTCACTAGGGCATAAAGTTCCTTGTCATAGGTAGAGTAATTCAGTACATCACCTTGCAACTTGTCACTAAAATAGGCTATGAGTTTCTTACCTTGGGTCAATACCGCTCCAATACCAACTCCATTCGCATCACACTCAATTTCAAAAGTCTCGTCAAAGTTTGGTAACCTAAGTATGGGTGCAGTAGTTAGACTCCTTTTAAGTTCATCGAATGCCTGTTGTTGTGGCTCCTCCCACCTAAAAGGCACATCTTTTTTTTACAATTTCATTTAGAGGTGCAGCTATGGATGAAAATTCCTTGACAAATCGTCTATAGAAACTAGCAAGTCCGTGGAAGCTGCGCACTTCCCCTACAGACTTAGGTGTGGGCCACTCGACAATTGGCTTAACCTTCTCCTCATCCATCTCTACTCCCTCTGCCGAAATGACAAAGCCTAAGAAGACTACTCGTTCCAAACAAAAAGAGCACTTCTTAAAGTTGGCGTAAAGTTGTTCTTGCTTAAGCTTCTCAAAAACGGCCCTAATATGGTCAAGGTGGTCTTCTATTGTTCAGGAATAGATTAGGATATCATCAAAGCGAACCACAACAAATCGTCCTATGAAGGTCTGTAAGACTTCATTCATCAACCTCATAAAGGTTCTAGGGGCGTTGGTGAGCCCGAAGGGCATTATTAACCACTCATAGAGCCCAAAAATTGGTTTTGAATGTAGTCTTTCATCTATCCCCTTCTCTTATCCGCACTTAGATGTACCCTTGCTTAAGGCCAATCTTGGTGAAGTATCTAGATCCATGCAACATATCCAACATATCATCCAGCAAAGGTATGGGGTACCTATACTTGACGGTAGTTTTTTTATGGCACGACAATCAGTACACATTCTCCAGGTTCCATCCTTTTTGGGTACTAAAATTGTTGGACCGTGCACCTGCAATAAACACCACTAGAGGGGGGAGGGTGAATAGTGGTTAGCGGAAATTACACTACAACCCTTTGTAAGAATCCTCTTTGAAAACAGAATCTGAAACTGCCTCAGATTCAGAACCCGTTTTTGAAAAATTCAAAAATAATTGTACACAACTCCAAAAATTATGAAACTTTTTAGAACTTAACTCCAATGAGTTAACAAGACTCTGTCCAAAAATCCAATAACAATAAGATTGTTTGGCCTTTCAAACAAATAAAAAGATTCTGATGGTCAATCTAGACAGAATTGGACAGAATGTTGCTGATTTTGAAAATAGTGTTTCTCTTTGAATACTCAACCAAACAGGTTGATCTTTGTATCAAACCACTCCTTAGAATGTGTAGATGAAGTTTCCAAAAGGCCATGACCTTGAACAATTCTTGATAAATACAGAATTTAAGTTTACTCATAACTGGTCAGATTGCAGCCAGATTGGAGCAGTTATCTTGCAAAGACTGAAAGACTAATTTTCCCTTGCTCTAATCAAGTGATTCTTGTTGCAAATGAAATCTACCGGTCTGAAATATAACTCCACCAAAAATCATGAATTTTGAAAGTGTTTAGCTATTTTTTCAAATCGTGAGAAGTTGTGTGAAAACTGCAGTAAAAACGGGCAGAAAACAGAAATGAAGAAACAAGACAAGAACACCGAGGATTTATCCTGGTTCGGTTAATGTGACCTACTCCAGTCCCAAGGAACACCTTTCCTTGGATTTCACTATCAAATGAATCACCTTACAACAAGAACCAAGCTTGATCCTTGGGTTATACACCAACCCTATTCAAGACTTGGATAATCACCTTCTAACCAACACTTTGTTGCAACACCTCTACCACCTATTGATATAGCCTTATAGAAATGGCTAATCAATATTACAAATGAATCTAAAGAGGCTTTAGCGCAACAAAAACAACAAGAACACCTTTGCTACAAAGAATGGAATAAGAACAACACCAAAAAGAATATGATAGCTAGACAATTCAACAAATGCTTGTGAGCTTCAAGTGTGTTTCATCTTCTTCACAATTGCCTCTATTTATAGTGTGATTAGAGCCTTGGAGATAAGACTTCCAATGTGTCACCATCTTCATCATCAAGTCCAAGTGTCTTTACATCATTTGATGGCCTTGTACACTTGGCAAAATAAGACAAAATGATTGGTCCACCTTGACAATTCAGCATGGCCGAAAATTTCAACTAAAATTGTCTTGATTATCCTTTGCCAAAAATGAAGATACTTAGAGGGATAATACTCCACTATTCCCTCAACTCCTTGGCTTGAGAATAGGCATGTGACGGTTTGAACATTTCAATTGAAATTCAGCTCCAAAAACAAGTGTAGTAGCCGTTGCTACTTTTGATTTTCCAACAAAAAAACTTTGATTATTCTTAATAAAATAAGAAAGGATAATACCACCAAAATATCCCCAACTTTAAGCACAATAATAGGGCATGTGAATGTAGTAGAATTCAAACTCAAAAATAATCTCCAAGACTTGCTAAGTAGCTGTTGGCTACTAAGTCAAAATATCCAAGTTGGCACTTTTGCCAACTAGCTCCTTTTTGGTTGGTCCACTTGTCACCAAGCCATAAAATGAATTCCACATCATATCCAACTGCATATGCACGTTCTTCAACGTATATATATGTTTAGCATCTCAGATTTTTGAAAAAGAAACTAATAGATAATAGTTGACAAGATTATGTCAACGTGTAACATCGAAATTCTCAATATTTCTTCTTATACGTCATGATCATTTTCACACCTTTAACACCTTGAACAACTCTGAATAATGATGATAAATATGTTCCCACAACAAATATAAGAGTGTCTTCAAGAAAAAATAGAATGTGACATCTCAAATCGTCACATATCCAGCTATAGTCAATAATATCATCATAAGAGAGAAATGAAATAAAGAATCACCATATCATCTTCAAATTAATAATAAATCAGCTCCAGAAAAAGATAATAATATGCTCAAGGGATTCCTTGAGTTAAAATACCAAAAATACCCTTGGGGTGAAATGACCAAAATGCCCCTGGTATATGAAAACTCCAGAAATGACCCGGATGGTCAGAAATAATCATGATATCACCTTTGTCATGATAAATAGTATAAGAATATATCCTTGAAATATTTTCACCATGTGATGTTCCTACAAAACTCAAAATACTAATTTTGCCCTTTTTGGTAAGTTGTAGAAACTTCCAAGGCACGTTAGTCACAAGACATTTATAATCACCAAAATCACATAAGAATCACATAATAAACATATATGAAACATATATAAATGAAAAGAAATCATTTCAACACTTTATAGAAAAATTTCACCAAAAATGTTGGACATCGATCGATCTATGTCTCAATTTTAGAGACTGATGTATACATCGATCTATCGATGTACCTCTGGTTGAGAGATCTATGTCTCACAGTGAGTTTCAACTTTTGCCTCTGTGCGACATCAATCGATCGATGTAGAGATCGATGTACATTGATCTCTGACTGAGAGATCTATGTAGAGATCTATGTATACATTGATCTCTGGCTGAGAGATCTTTGTAGAGATCGATGTCACTTTTTCATTTCTTTCAACTGTATTTCAACTTTTAATCACTTTTAACACCATATGTGACATTTTTAAGCTTTCACCACTTAAAATCATATCTTTGAAAATTATCCAAACATATTTCTCAACATTCTCCCCCCTTTGGATGATTTTCAAAATAACCTAACATGATTTTAATGTCACAACCTTACCAATTGTTTTCAAACTTTGTTTTTATCAAACTTTTAAATAGTCCGCTCCCTGCTCCCCTCAACTTATACTTTCCCCCTTAACCTATACTCAACTTATACCAATTGAAACTTAGCATATGACTTACCAACTAAAATCATGTTCTTTTTCTATCTCCCCCTTTATTTTGCAAATCATGCAAAAGATAGAACTATACAATTGTGTCGTAAGTCATCATGCCTATCTTGGCTCGTAAGTTTTCAAAAGTGGCTTGATTAAGGGGTTTGGTAAAGATGTCAGCTATTTGGCGATCAGTTCTTATATGGTTTATGACTATATCCTCATTTTGAACATGATCGCGAAGAAAGTGGTATCGCACCTCAATGTGTTTGGCCTTAGAATGAAGCACCGAATTCCGTGAAAGATTGATCGCACTTGTGATATGGCAGAAAAATGGAATGTTATTCATTTTAATGCCAAAATCACTAAGTTGCTGTTTAAGCCAAAGTATTTGGGTAGTACATAAACTTAAGGCAATATATTCTGCTTCAGTGGTAGAAAGACCTACACTAGCTTGCTTTTTAGAAAACCAAGAGATCAAGTTGGTTCCTATGAATTGACAAGTACCACTAGTGAATTTTCTATCTAACTTGCAACCACTATAATCAACATCACTATATGCGTGTAATTCCAACTTAGCGTTTCTATCATACCACAATCCTAAGTGAGGTGTGTGTTTAAGATATCTAAAGATTTTTTTCACCGCATTGTAATGTGATACCTTGGGACAAGATTGAAACCTAGCACACATACACACACTGAACATGATGTCAGGTCTTGATGCAATTAAGTACAACAATGAGCCAATCATAGACCTATAAAGTGTGTCATCAAAAGGTTTACCGTTTTCATCCTTGTCTAATTTGGTGCTAACGCTCATAGGGGTAGTTGTAGGTTTCAACTCTTCAAAGCCAAACTTCTTAATCATATCATTGACATACTTAAGTTGGTTAATGTGAATTCCTTGAGGGGTTTGTTTGATTTGAAGGCCTAAGAAGTATTTCAATTCTCCTACCATTGACATTTCAAATTCTGACTTCATACACTCTTCGAAGTCTTTTACTAAGGTAGGGTTGGTTGAACCAAAGATAATATCATCTACATATATTTGAACTATTAACAAGTCATTATCTTTTCTTCTTAGAAATAATGTGTTGTCGATGGTCCCCCTTTGATAATTATTTGCAATAAGAAAGTTTGCAAATCTATCATACAAAGCTCTTGGAGCTTGTTTTAAACCATATAAAGCTTTCTTAAGCTTGTACACATGGTTAGGATTCTTTGGATCTTCGAATCAAGGGGGTTGTTTGACAAACACCTCTTCTTGGATGTATCCATTGAAGAAAGAACTTTTGACATCCATTTGGAAGAGTTTAATATTACTTAGACTTGCAATAGCAAGTAACAATCTAATTGCTTCTAGTCGTGCAACGGGTGCAAAGGTTTCTTCATAATCTATTCCTTCTTGTTGATTATAACCATGTGCGACTAGCCTAGCTTTATTTCTCGTAATATTACCTTGTTCGTCCATTTTATTTCTAAAGACCCATTTAGTTTCTTATTATAGACTTGTCTTCAGGTTTAGGTACTAAGTCCCATACGTTGTTCCTTGTGAATTGGTTCAATTCCTCATGCATAGCATCTATCCATGATATGTCACCTAAGGCTTCCTTAACATTCTTAGGTTCTATGTGTGAGACTAAGCTATGTCCTTCAAGTTGACTTATGTTTCTACGTGTTCTAACCCCAACACTTGGATCCCCCATGAATAATTCTTTAGGATGCCACCAATTCCTAGATTGACTAGGTTCACCCTCATCTTGTTCAAATGTTTTATTAGTGTGAACATTATCATATGTAATTGGATCATTAGTTGTATTATCTTCCAATTGCAAAGTCTCTTCATTTATTTCATCTAAAGGTTCATGCATGTCTTGTTCAGGGGAGTTTGTTCTAGATGATCAAGTACAGGCTCAAGTAATACATCATCATCAAACATATTTTCAACATTATTCTCAGGTTTGTGTTGAGTTTTATCCCTAGCTTCAAAGCATGCATTTTCATTGAATTTTACATGTATGGATTCAATTATCTTTCTAGATACAGGATTATAACACCTATATGCTCTTGAGTTAGTTGAATACCCAACAAATATGCATTCAATAGACTTTTGTTCAACTTTATCTAGATTATCTTTAGTGTTCAGCACACAACATTTACATCCAAATACCTTAAGATAATCTGTCTTAGGTTGTCTATTGCTTAGTAATTCATAAGGCGTTTTAATTAATTTCTTTCTAATAGTAAGCCTATTTATAATATAGCATGCACAACTAACAACTTCAACCCATAAATATTTAGGTAATTTATTTTCACAAAGCATTGTCCTAGCAACTTCTTGAATCGTTCTATTTTTACGTTCAACAACTCCATTGAGTTGTGGTGTTCTAGGTGGTGAGAATTCATGTTTAATTCCATGTAGTTCACAAAATTTGATTACATCTTTGTTTTTAAATTCTCCACCTCTATCACTTCTAATCCTTTTAACATTTTCTTCGTAAATGTTTTCAAGTTGCTTAATAAGAGTTTCGATTGCTAATGGAGCATCGTCTTTGTGTGTTAAGAACAATGTCCATGTATAGCGTGAGTAATCATCTAATATGACACACACATAGTAGTGTCCACCTAGACTTCTTGTCCTACTTGGACCAAATAAGTCTAAGTGAAGCAATTCTAGTACATGACTAGTACTCACTTCATGTTTTGGTTTTAATGTTTCTTTAATGTGTGTTCCTTTAATACATGTTTCACACATTTGAAAATTATCTAATTCTAACTTAGGCATTCCTCTAATTAAATTCTTCTTAGATAATTTCTTAATAGTTGAAATTCCTATATAGGCTAATCTTCTATGCCATAGATTCACATCTAAGTCATGTGATATTAGACACTTGACCTTAGCATCTAACATATTATTCAAGGTAAGAGTATAAATGTTACCATCTCTATTTCCTTTTAAAACTATTTCTCCTTTTTCATTTATTATATCACATGAATTGGGAAGAAAAGAGACATTATAACTGCAATCTATAAGTTGAGAAATACTAAGTAAATTATAAGAGAGATTGCTTACTAACAACACATTTCGTATTTGAAATGTGTTAGGGTCCCCAATTGTTCCTTTTCAAACAACTTTTCCTTTGTTGTTGTCACTGAATGTCACCTTTCCGCCATCAATATGTTCAAGTTCGGTGAACAGTTTGGTGTTTCCCGTCATATTCCTCGAACATCCACTATCTAAAAACCATTTGGTTTTCAGATTCTTTGACTTTGCCTCCTTCTTGCATTCCGTACGTTTTTCCTACAATGGAGACAAAGTTTTAGGTACCCTTTATTTGGGTCCTTGAATGTTAGGGACACTATTCTTGTTTAGATATCCCTTAGGTATCCAAACTTGAACATACCTTTTATGCACATTTTAAACAGGATTATAATTTGGAAAATAAAAAGGATTAGCATATAGATGATCATTCCACATAAGTGAAGATGCATTGTTATACACGTTACGCCATGGTTGATAATCATTATATAATGGCCGATTTCTATAATGTGTATAAGGCATGCGATTTTGTTTCTTGAAAGGCGCTATATAAGTGTGTTCATAGGCATTTCTATAAGACTTATATGAGTGTTGCCTATACTTAGGTTCATAATAAGTTTGATGCATTTTATTCTTTCTAGTTGTATTTGTATACATATAGGCATAAGTTCTAGGTTGTCTAGATGCAAGATTTGGCCTAGATGTATGTTTATGCATGTGTGTATTTGTGGGTGTGTGTTGTATTTTTGCCTTGATATAAGTAGAAGAAGGTGTAGAAGAAGATGTAGCAGGCAAAGTTGATTTTGTTGTATTATATGGCAACTTTGTGCTAGATGAGATGAACATAGTCTTTTTATTTACTTTTACATTTTCTTCTTTATATCCTAAGCCGGTTTTATCATTTCCATACTTTTGTGATGGGATTAGTGTATCTAACATATTAGCACCCTATTTAAATTGTTCTAACATTTTTTCTAAGTTAAGTTTAGAAGACTTAAGTTGCATTATCTTGTTGTCACAACTTTCTAGCTTAGATTGTAACATGCTAGTTTCCGTTTTTAACTTTTGTTCATTTTTCCTAAATGATTCAATTTTATTCTCTAAAGAATCAAGAGTATCAGTAGACTCTTGTTTAAGAGATTCTAATTGATCGGAAAATTCCAAGTTGGACGTCTTTAACTTATCATTTTTTTCAACTAGTTTCTTCTTTTCTTTAGAGAGCCTCTTACAGTGAGCATGCATTCTTAAGAACTCTTCATACATTTCATCAAATGTCATTTCACTATCAGAATCAATATCAGAAGAAGAACATACCTCGTTGGATACGAAGCAGACTTGAGCTTCCTCAGTTTCGGATTCTGAGTCAGATGAATCGCTCAATGTGCTCACCTTCATTGCTCGTTTCCCTTTCCTTGCCTTAGACTCCTTTGTCTTTGTCATTTGTGCCTCCTTGTCCTTGGCTTGTTTGTTATTGTTGTTATTATTATTATTATTTTTCTTCGTGGGACAATCATATGAAATATGTCCTTTTTGACCGCATTCATAACACTTTAATTCTTTATTATAGAATTTGTTTGTGTTATTTTTCTTAGGTTGAGAAGAAGAAGAAGAAGAACATGGCCTATTCCTATTAGGACGTTTGAAAAACTTCCTAAGTTTTCTTGCTATTAATATCAAGTCATCATCTAATTCAGTGTCACTATTACTATCATCATTATTTGTATGTGTTTCAGTTGTTTTGAACGCTATTGACTTACTTGATGATTTAGATGACTCGAACTTCCGTTGGTTTAGTTTTACCTCATAGACTTTAAGAGACTCGAATAATTCATCCATCTTAGTTATTGACTTTGTCTCCTCGATTGCAGTCACCTTTGGATCCCATTCAGCAGGAAGGCTTCGTAGCACCTTTTGAACTTTTTCATTGTTCGTGAATGATTTGCCTAAAGCTTCAAGGGCATTAAAAATGTTAGTAATCCTCAAATCCATAGATGTTATGGATTCGTTTAGCAACAATTTGAACGACTCTAATTCAGTCATAAGCATGTTTATTTTTGATTCTTTAACACCACTAGTACCTTCATGCTTTGATACAAGTGATTTCCACATGTCGTGTGCACTTGTGCAATTTGACACATACCCTGCTTCAGAAGTTGTAAGTCCATTCAAAAGTAATTGCATACCTTTAGCATTCATGGACATTTTCTTTTTATCTTCCGATGACCATTCACTTGTATATTTTTCAACCACTTGTGTGACTCCACTAACTTGTACAACTTTCATTGGAATGTAAGGGCCATCTTCAACTATAGACCATAAATCGATGTCTATAGCCACTAAGAATAGCCTCATTCTTAGTTTCCAGTGAACAAAATTATTGCCATCAAAAGAAGGAGGGCGTTGAGTGGACATACCTTCCAACTCACCTTTGTGAGAAACTATTTCCATAGTATGTACCTTTAATCTGAGATAAGCATGCTACAAATAGCAATTGTTTCTTTGCTTTGTATTGATTGTACGGTGTTGAATCTTTCTTCTTTGAGTGGTGCAGACCTCGCTCTGATACCAATTGTTGGACCCTGTACCTGCAATAAACACCACTAGAGGGGCGGTGAATAGTGGTTAGCGGAAATTACACTACAACCATTTGTAAAAATCCCCTTTGAAAACAGAATCTGAAACTGCCTCAGATTCAGAACCCGTTTTTGAAAAATTCAAAAATAATTGTACACAACTCCAAAAATTATGAAACTTTTCAGAATTTAACTTCAATGAATTAACAAGACTCTATCCAAAAAACAGATAACAATAAGATCATTTGACTCTTCAAACAAATAAAAAGATTTAGATGGTCAATCTGTACAGAATTGGACAGAATGTTGCTGATTTTGAAAATAGTGTTTCTCTTTTAATACTTGCGAAACAGGTTGATCTTTATATCAAAACACTCTTAGGATGTGTAGATGAAGTTTCCAAAAGGCCATGACCTTAAACAATTCTTGATAAATACAGAATTTAAGTTTACTCAAAACTGGTCAGATTGCAGCCAGATTGGAGCAGTTATATTGCAAAGACTAACAAACTAACTTTCTCTTGCTCAAATCAAGTGATTCTTGTTCCAAATGAAAGCTAGAAATCGGAAGAATAACTCCACCAAAAATCACGAATTTTGAAAGTGTTTAGCTGTTTTTTCAAATTGTGAGAAGTTGTGTGAAAACTACAGTAAAAACAGGCAGAAAACAGAAAAAAGGATCAAGACAAGAACAACGAGGATTTATCCTGGTGCGGTCAATGTGACCTACTCCAGTCCCAAAGAACACCTTTACTTGGATTTCACTATCAAATGAATCATCTTACAACAAGAATCAAGCTTGATCCTTGGGTTATACCCAACCCTATTCAAGACTTGTATAATCACCTTCTAAGCAACACTTTGTTGCAACACCTCTACCACCTATTGATATAGTCTTATAGAAATGGCTAATCAATATTACAAATGAAGCTCAAGAGGCTTGTAGCACGACAAAAACAACAAGAACACTTTTGCTACAAAGAATGGAACAAGAACAACACCAAGAAGAAGATGATAGCTAGACAATTCAACAAATACTTGTCAGCTTCAAGTGTGTCACATCTTCTTCACCATTGCCTCTATTTATAATGTGATTTGAGGCTTGGAGATAAGACTTCAAATGTGTCACCATCTTAGTTATTGACTTTGTCTCCTCGATTGCAGTCACCTTTGGATCCCATTCAGCAGGAAGGCTTCGTAGCACCTTTTGAACTTTTTCATTGTTCGTGAATGATTTGCCTAAAGCTTCAAGGGCATTAAAAATGTTAGTAATCCTCAAATCCATAGATGTTATGGATTCGTTTAGCAACAATTTGAACGACTCTAATTCAGTCATAAACATGTTTATTTTTGATTCTTTAACACCACTAGTACCTTCATGCTTTGATACAAGTGATTTCCACATGTCGTGTGCACTTGTGCAATTTGACACATACCCTGCTTCAGAAGTTGTAAGTCCATTCAAAAGTAATTGCATACCTTTAGCATTCATGGACATTTTCTTTTTATCTTCCGATGACCATTCACTTGTATATTTTTCAACCACTTGTGTGACTCCACTAACTTGTACAACTTTCATTGGAATGTAAGGGCCATCTTCAACTATAGACCATAAATCGATGTCTATAGCCACTAAGAATAGCCTCATTCTTAGTTTCCAGTGAACAAAATTATTGCCATCAAAAGAAGGAGGGCGTTGAGTGGACATACCTTCCAACTCACCTTTGTGAGAAACTATTTCCATAGTATGTACCTTTAATCTGAGATAAGCATGCTACAAATAGCAATTGTTTCTTGGCTTTGTATTGATTGTACGGTGTTGAATCTTTCTTCTTTGAGTGGTGCAGACCTCGCTCTGATACCAATTGTTGGACCCTGTACCTGCAATAAACACCACTAGAGGGGCGGTGAATAGTGGTTAGCGGAAATTACACTACAACCATTTGTAAAAATCCCCTTTGAAAACAGAATCTGAAACTGCCTCAGATTCAGAACCCGTTTTTGAAAAATTCAAAAATAATTGTACACAACTCCAAAAATTATGAAACTTTTCAGAATTTAACTTCAATGAATTAACAAGACTCTATCCAAAAAACAGATAACAATAAGATCATTTGACTCTTCAAACAAATAAAAGATTTAGATGGTCAATCTGTACAGAATTGGACAGAATGTTGCTGATTTTGAAAATAGTGTTTCTCTTTTAATACTTGCGAAACAGGTTGATCTTTATATCAAAACACTCTTAGGATGTGTAGATGAAGTTTCCAAAAGGCCATGACCTTAAACAATTCTTGATAAATACAGAATTTAAGTTTACTCAAAACTGGTCAGATTGCAGCCAGATTGGAGCAGTTATATTGCAAAGACTAAAAAACTAACTTTCTCTTGCTCAAATCAAGTGATTCTTGTTCCAAATGAAAGCTAGAAATCGGAAGAATAACTCCACCAAAAATCACGAATTTTGAAAGTGTTTAGCTGTTTTTTCAAATTGTGAGAAGTTGTGTGAAAACTACAGTAAAAACAGGCAGAAAACAGAAAAAAGGATCAAGACAAGAACAACGAGGATTTATCCTGGTGCGGTCAATGTGACCTACTCCAGTCCCAAAGAACACCTTTACTTGGATTTCACTATCAAATGAATCATCTTACAACAAGAATCAAGCTTGATCCTTAGGTTATACCCAACCCTATTCAAGACTTGTATAATCACCTTCTAAGCAACACTTTGTTGCAACACCTCTACCACCTATTGATATAGTCTTATAGAAATGGCTAATCAATATTACAAATGAAGCTCAAGAGGCTTGTAGCACGACAAAAACAACAAGAACACTTTTGCTACAAAGAATGGAACAAGAACAACACCAAGAAGAAGATGATAGCTAGACAATTCAACAAATACTTGTCAGCTTCAAGTGTGTCACATCTTCTTCACCATTGCCTCTATTTATAATGTGATTTGAGGCTTGGAGATAAGACTTCAAATGTGTCACCATCTTAGTTATTGACTTTGTCTCCTCGATTGCAGTCACCTTTGGATCCCATTCAGCAGGAAGGCTTCGTAGCACCTTTTGAACTTTTTCATTGTTCGTGAATGATTTGCCTAAAGCTTCAAGGGCATTAAAAATGTTAGTAATCCTCAAATCCATAGATGTTATGGATTCGTTTAGCAACAATTTGAACGACTCTAATTCAGTCATAAGCATGTTTATTTTTGATTCTTTAACACCACTAGTACCTTCATGCTTTGATACAAGTGATTTCCACATGTCGTGTGCACTTGTGCAATTTGACACATACCCTGCTTCAGAAGTTGTAAGTCCATTCAAAAGTAATTGCATACCTTTAGCATTCATGGACATTTTCTTTTTATCTTCCGATGACCATTCACTTGTATATTTTTCAACCACTTGTGTGACTCCACTAACTTGTACAACTTTCATTGGAATGTAAGGGCCATCTTCAACTATAGACCATAAATCGATGTCTATAGCCACTAAGAATAGCCTCATTCTTAGTTTCCAGTGAACAAAATTATTGCCATCAAAAGAAGGAGGGCGTTGAGTGGACATACCTTCCAACTCACCTTTGTGAGAAACTATTTCCATAGTATGTACCTTTAATCTGAGATAAGCATGCTACAAATAGCAATTGTTTCTTGGCTTTGTATTGATTGTACGGTGTTGAATCTTTCTTCTTTGAGTGGTGCAGACCTCGCTCTGATACCAATTGTTGGACCCTGTACCTGCAATAAACACCACTAGAGGGGCGGTGAATAGTGGTTAGCGGAAATTACACTACAACCATTTGTAAAAATCCCCTTTGAAAACAGAATCTGAAACTGCCTCAGATTCAGAACCCGTTTTTGAAAAATTCAAAAATAATTGTACACAACTCCAAAAATTATGAAACTTTTCAGAATTTAACTTCAATGAATTAACAAGACTCTATCCAAAAAACAGATAACAATAAGATCATTTGACTCTTCAAACAAATAAAAAGATTTAGATGGTCAATCTGTACAGAATTGGACAGAATGTTGCTGATTTTGAAAATAGTGTTTCTCTTTTAATACTTGCGAAACAGGTTGATCTTTATATCAAAACACTCTTAGGATGTGTAGATGAAGTTTCCAAAAGGCCATGACCTTAAACAATTCTTGATAAATACAGAATTTAAGTTTACTCAAAACTGGTCAGATTGCAGCCAGATTGGAGCAGTTATATTGCAAAGACTGAAAAACTAACTTTCTCTTGCTCAAATCAAGTGATTCTTGTTCCAAATGAAAGCTAGAAATCGGAAGAATAACTCCACCAAAAATCACGAATTTTGAAAGTGTTTAGCTGTTTTTTCAAATTGTGAGAAGTTGTGTGAAAACTACAGTAAAAACAGGCAGAAAACAGAAAAAAGGATCAAGACAAGAACAACGAGGATTTATCCTGGTGCGGTCAATGTGACCTACTCCAGTCCCAAAGAACACCTTTACTTGGATTTCACTATCAAATGAATCATCTTACAACAAGAATCAAGCTTGATCCTTAGGTTATACCCAACCCTATTCAAGACTTGTATAATCACCTTCTAAGCAACACTTTGTTGCAACACCTCTACCACCTATTGATATAGTCTTATAGAAATGGCTAATCAATATTACAAATGAAGCTCAAGAGGCTTGTAGCACGACAAAAACAACAAGAACACTTTTGCTACAAAGAATGGAACAAGAACAACACCAAGAAGAAGATGATAGCTAGACAATTCAACAAATACTTGTCAGCTTCAAGTGTGTCACATCTTCTTCACCATTGCCTCTATTTATAATGTGATTTGAGGCTTGGAGATAAGACTTCAAATGTGTCACCATCTTCATCATCAAGTCCAAGTGTCTTCACATCATTGGTTGGCCTTGTACTCTTGGCAAAATAAGACAAAATGATTGGTCCACATTGACAATTCAGCATGGCCGAAAATTTCAACTAAAATTGTCTTGATTATCCTTTGCCAAAAATGAAGATAATTAGAGGGATAATACTCCAATATTCTCTCAACTCTTTGGCATGAGAATAGGCATGTGAGGTTTTGAACATTTCAAATGAAATTTAGCTTCAAAAACAAGTGTAGTAGCCGTTGCTACTTTTGATTTTCCAAGAAAAAAACTTTGATTTTTCTTAATAAAATAAGAAAGGATAATACCACCAAAATATCCCCAACTTCAAGCACAATAGGGCATGTAAATGTAGTAGAATTCAAACTCAAAAATAATCTCCAAGACTTTCTAAGTCAAAATATCCAAGTTTTCACTTTTGCCAACTAGCTCCTTTTTGGTTGGTCCACTTGTCACCAAGCCATAAAATGAATTCCACATCATATCCAACTGCATATGCACGTTTTTCAACATATATATATGTGTAGAAACTCAGATTTTTGAAGAAGATATTAATAGATAATAGTTGACAAGATTATGTCTACGTGTAACACCGAAATTGCCAATATTTCTTCTTATACGTCATGATCATTTCCACACCTTTAACACCTTGAAAAACTCTGAATAATAATGATAAATATGTTCCCACAACATATATACGAGTGTCTTCAAGAAAAAATAGAATGTGACATCTCATATCGTCACATATCCAGCATAGGCAATGATATCATCATAAGAGAGAAATGAAATAAAGAATCACCATATCATCTTCAAATTAATAATAAATCAACTCCAGAAAGAAGATAATAATATGCTCAAGAGATTCCTTGAGTAAAAATACCAAAAATACCTTTGGGGGTGAAATGACCAAAATGCCCTTGGTATATGAAAACTCCAGAAATGACCCAGATGGTCAGAAATAATCATGATGTCACCTTTGTCATGATAAATAGTATAAGAATACATCCTTGAAATATTTTCACCATGTGATGTTCCTACAAAACTCAAAATACAAATTTTGTCCTTTTTGGTAAGTTGTAGAAACTTCCAAGGAACGTTAGTCACAAGACATTTATAATCACCAAAATCACATAATAATCACATAATAAACATATATGAAACATATAAATGAAAAACAATCATTTCATCACTTTTTAGAAAAATTTCACCAAAAACGCTGGACATCGATCGATCTATGTCTCAATTTTAGAGTCTGATGTATACATCGATCGATCGATGTACCTCTGGTTGAGAGATCTATATCTTACACTGAGTTTCAACTTTTGCCTCAGTGTGACATCAATCGATCGATGTAGAGATCGATGTGCATCGATCTCTGAATGAGAGATCTATATAGAGATCTATGTATACATCGATCTCTGGCTGAGACATCTATGTGGAGATCGATGTCACTTTTTCATTTCTTTCAACTTTATTTCAACTTTTAATCACTTTTAACACCATATGTGACATTTTTAAGCATTCACCACTTAAAATCATGTCTTTGAAAATTATCCAAATATATTTCTCAACAAAAATAACGGGGAAGGCTGACGGGCTTAGGCTCTCTCAGACTTGTCCGCTTTCTAGGAGTCCCTCTACTTGCCTTTGGATCTCCTTGGTTTCCTCAGGGGTGGCTCGGTTGGCTAGTTTGTTTGGAAGGACGGCTCCTAGGACAAAGTCTATTTGTTGTTCTATTCCTCATATAGGTTCTGGAGGGTGGCTCGGTGGAAAATAGAACATCATACTCCTGTATAAGGGAAGCAACAGAGGTAGGGAGGTTGGGTGGGAGGTCATCTACCGAAAGGTAACACGCTTTGGGAATGATGATGAGGACGATTTAGTTGTTATAAAGCGCGCGTGTGACCTCTCTTTTCTTTGCAAAATACCCACACTTCTTTTTGGATTCATTGACACCTATGGGTACTACCTCTTTTCCCTTACTCTCTTAATTATTACTTTCACTTTTCTTGCATTCCACAAATTTTTGCTGAGCTTCCTTTTGCTTAGAGTCGATCCTAGACTTAGACATGCGTTGGTGATCTTTGTGGACCTTATGGGGTGGAAGTGCATGCAACTTGTAAAGTTTACCATTCAATTTGAAAGTATAACGATTCAAATATCCATCATATGTCACATGTCTATCAAATTGTCATGGTCTACCAAGTAAGATATGACTAGCATGCATTGATGCAACATCACATAAAACATAATCTTTGTAACTACCAATGCTAAGAGAAATCAAAACTTGCTTACTGACGCTAACTTCACCACAATCATTTAACCATGCAAGTTTGTAAGGATGTGGGTGATTAGTCATAGGCAAATTCAATTTCCTTACCAATTCAATGCTAGCCATATTTGCACAAGAACCAAAATCAATGATCATAGTTCACACTTTACTTTTATCATGCAGTGGATATGAAAAATGTTTTCTCTATATTGTTCATGATCATCTAATTTTGGATATGCTTTTAAAGCTCTACCAACAACAAGAAATTCCTTAGTGTCATAATCATCAAGTGCGCCTAGATCCCCTTCAGTTTTAGTTTCATTATCATGCTCAGATTCGTTTTCATTCTCGGACTCAGTCACATATTCATTAGTTTCCTCAATTAACATGACTCTTTTAGCATTAGGACACTCTTTTCTAATGTAACCACGACCTTGACATTTATAGAATTTAATGTCCCTAAACCTGTTTGAGAGTTCAGATGAATTCCCTGTAGAGGCTTTCTGTTTGCCTCTGTCATCTTGTCTTTGTGTGCCTTGCACATGGTTGTCAATCATTTGTGACGAATTCTGGTCACGTGTTTGGCCTCCCGTAGGCCGTGAGCTTCCAGTTCCTGAAGACCTGCTTTGATACCTTGAAGAAGTTTGATTAGTACGATAAGTGGAATTGAAATTGGAGGAACTACGTACCTTTAGTTGGTGCTCAATCTTCTCAGCCATGTGAACCATGGTCGTTAGGTCGAGATAAGGTCGAAGTTCAACTCTTTGTGCAATCTCCCTATTTAGACCATGTAAGAAACGGGCCTTGGTTGCTTCTTCAGGTTCCAACAAATTAGACCTTTCCAACAAGATTTCTAACTCTTTGTAAAATTCGTCCACACTTTTGGAGCCTTGTTTTAAGTTTTGCAAACTTGTGAAAATAGAACTCTCAAAATTGTTTGGGATAAATCATTGTCTCATTTCAAATTTCATTTCTTCCCAAGTGACAATTGAAGGTTGTCTTGTTTTAGTCCTATTTCTACACAAATTTATCCACCAATTTAATGCGTAACAAGAAAACTCAATTGAAGCGTACCTCACTTTTTGTAACTGGCTATAGTTGGTACAAGCAAAGATTAGATCCACTTTCATTTCCCACTCTAAGTATTCCTCTGCGTTACTTTTACCATAAAACGTTGGAATGCTTATTTTTGTTTTTTGAAAATCGTCATCTTGTGGGGGAAGGGGGTTATGTCGTCTTTGGTAACCACGAGGAGGGTGGTCATCAAAGTCATACTCATGATCAAATGGATTATAATCGTCATTGTACCTTCTTGGAGCGTGTCTCCTTGGTTGCAATGGAGGGACAAACCTTCTTGTCTCAATGTGTGGTGGTCTAACGTTTTCATCCTCAACTTCCTCTGGTTGATGCCGTCCTGTATGAGGCATGGGAACAGCCCTGCCTGTGCCTTGCCCAACACTCGTCTTTTGGCTCCTTTGAACATCTTCAAACCTGTGTTTGATTACCTTGTTATCGTGCATGAGTTTCTTTAGCATTTCTAACATTAGTTGTTGCGCGTTGTCAAAGGTCTCAGCCTCCTTTGACTTGCTAGGTGAGGAGTGCTGCTCTCCATGTTTTATCTAAAGTGAACAAATTAAAACGAAAAGGAAGAAAAGAAGCAAACTAACACAAAAACAAGCAAACGTTAACTAATTAGTGAAAACAAAATACGAGCACTCCGCTTTCTTTTATTTTCACTCTCTTACCACTTTATCACTTGTGCAAACCTGAACTTAATAAGATTCAAAGCGATCAATTTAGAGAGTGTTTGCCAATGCTTCGCCAAATCACAACGATCTCCACTTGTCTCACCCTTTTGCTTTCTATTTGCACCAAATAGTATCAAAACAAAACCAAGAAAGATGGAGACAAACTTGAACGTTTCTACTAAGATTCAAAGAATGTAAGCAGCCAAAATTTATGTATAAGGCTGAACCAAAGATGAACTAAGGGTTGCCATAGGCAATCTTTAGTTAATTTTGATTCTACGCACTTATTATCCACAATATGATTCAAAGCATTCAATAATATAGCATCCAAGTGTGTGATTGGGTCATGAGGTTCACTATTGGGAAAACAAGCCTCTGTTTTTGTACGTTAACTAGCTGTTGTTAGTTAAAACACTTAACTTGAATGAAATTTTAATTCCTTCAATACGAATGGTGCAGATCCTAATTTCCACAAAATTGGAATACCTGTTAACGGGTTGCTATCACAAGGAACGTTATTTTTAGAGGAATAGCGATCCGAATGAGAACTAGAGGGATCACCAAGTGTATAATTCAAATATAAATAGAGATAAAAGAAAAGAGAGGTCACACGAGCGCTTTATAACAACCAAACCGTCCTCATCATCATTCCCAAAGCGTGTTACCTTTCGATAGATGACCTCCCACCCAACCAAACCGTCCTGATCATCATTCCCAAAGCATGTTACCTTTCGATTTTTAACTAGCCCGGCCCGCTGCTAGTTCACCCGAGTACCAACTGAGCAATGGCCTCCCGTAGGCCGTGAGCTAACGACCATGAACTTCAACCTTATCTCGACCTAACGACCATGGTTCACATGGCTGAGAAGATTGAGCACCAACTAAAGGTACGTAGTTCCTCCAATTTTAATTCCACTTATCGTACTAATCAAACCTCTTCAAGGTTTCAAAGCAGGTCTTCAGGAACTTGAAGCTCACGGCTTACGAGAGGCCATTGCTCAATTGGTACTCGGGTGAACTAGCAGCGGGCCGGGCTAGTTAAAAACCGAAAGGTAACACGCTTTCAGAGTGATGATGAGGACAATTTGGTTGGGTGGGAGGTCATCTATCGAAAGGTAACACGCTTTGGGAATGATGATGAGGACGGTTTTGTTGTTATAAAGCGCTCATGTGACCTCCCTTTTCTTATATATCTCTATTTATATTTGAATTATACACTTGGCAATCCATTCAATAATTGGCTGATACATTAATGCATAAGAAGGAGTTAATGCCACATTCTTATGAATTAATGAAACAAGTTCCAAACGATTTAAGATCGTGTCAAAGTGTTAATCTTAACAGTTAACACTTTGATACGATCTTAAATCGGTTGGAACTTGTTTTATTAATGCATAAGAATGTGGAATTAACTCCTTCTTATGCATTAAAGTCGCCTACTATTGAATGGATTGCCAAGTGTATAATTCAAATAGATCTATCCTGTAGCATTCAATTGACCCTACCAAACACACACTTCGATAAATATCCCTCCTGAAATAATTCAAAACAGAGGCCTGTTTTCCCTATACTCAACCAAGGTGGCTCCTATCTATGACGGGGTATGGAAGGGGGGCCGGATGTACGCAACCATACCCATGTGTCAGAAACACACATAGGTTGTCTCCCGATGACCCATAATGAAAATTGCGACAAGCTGTGTCGATCAACTGCCACTCCATAATATAAGAAGAGCAACCAATTTAATAAATCATTTTGCTTTATTTGATTATATTCCAAAGTCGAAGATCAACTTGCGGATATACTCACAAGGGGAGTTACTGGGAGAGTCTATGAATCAGTTATAAGCAAGTTGGTTATTAAAGACTCCAATACACAACTTGAGGGGGAGTGTTGTGTATATCAACTTTTGTTAATAGGTTGCTATCCCAATTATCTTAACAGTTAACACTTTGATACGATCTTAAATTATTTGGAACTTGTTTCATTAATGCATAAGAATGTGGCATCAACTCCTTGTTATGCATTAATGTCGCCTACTATTGAATGGATTGCCAAGTGTATAATTCAAATATAAATAGAGATATAAAAGAAAAAAAGGTCACACGAGCGCTTTATAACAACCAAACCATCCTCATCATCATTCCAAAAGCGTGTTACCTTTCGGTAGATGACCTCCCACCCAACCTTAGTGCTGAGCCCTTGAAACTCTGCCCACCTTTTATATTTTATTTACTTTATCAGTTCTCATTCGGATCACTATTCGAATGAGAACTGATAAAGCTATTTCAATTGACCCGAAATAGAAATCGTTTGGATTGATAAGTAACCCTAATATGCTTGTTTCTCAGAATTGCAAGGGCTCAGCTATCACAACAAAAGCCCGATTTTATCTGTAACATAAATGCATCTTGATCACGCACCATGACACCATGGTTGGCCCAGGCTTGGTCAAGCCGTTGATCAATTTTATGACGTCCCTGCTGAAATTAGAAGTACAACATATTAAATATATGTATATATATTAAATTAGTTTGCAGAAAGAGGGCTATACTTTCCCTGAAATATCCCTACATTCCTCCCTCTGCACGCGTCAATTGAATGCTACAGGCCTGCCATCATCACCTCTGCCATCCGCTGCTTTGGTCATTCTCTCCCATCATCTCATCTAAGTTAAAGGTTGAACCCCAACCAGTAAGGGTCCCTGCCACACCCAATCCAAAAGGTAGTGTAGGGAGGTAAATCAGGTACCCAACAGCCCGCTAGCAGGAGCTTGATCATTTACACAGTATTCTGCATAAGAAGCCCCCAGCACTGCAAGCAAGCCTATCTGTACGCTGTGTGCTCATTGTTTGTATCATTATGTGCAAGTAATTTCGTAGTTATACATATGGATATATTTGTATTTAAATATAAAGTAGTGATGTAGAATAAGTAATTAAAAAAATAAAAAAAAATAAATATAAAATATATAAGCATAAGGGGGCCGTAGGATAAGTGAGTGGAAAGTTTAAAAAAATGTAGATCGTGGATAACGTGGGGGTAACAAACCCCCCAATCTTCTTGGAACTTTTAATATAAACTGTTTTCTATTCACCTGGGAAGGAAACCACTGCTGAAATCAAAGAAAAGGAAAAAGGCAGGAAGCAGGGGCTGTCTGGCAAAAAAAAGAAAAGGGGAAGAGAGAATAGAGGAAGGAAAATTGAGGGAACTATAGGGAAAGTTAGCAAAGAATCTTCAATCTAGTTGATCTTTTATCAATTTCATATTACCTGCAATCGAGGTAGGTTTCCTTTTCCCCATCCAATTGGTACAAATTCAAGCATGCTCTAGTGGAATTTTATGCGTTTTCGTTGTGTTAATTGTTAAATTTCATAGCATGATGTTAGATTGTGAAAAGCACGAGTGTTGGTGACAGTGGAATGCGTTTGATGATCTGTGGAATGCCTGAACTGTATTGCGTGTTTTGGTTTTTATTTTAGGGAAAAATTTGATAATCAAAACAGTAAAACTAATGCATGATTACATTTTGTTTTGGCCTTAGAATAGGTTCCTATAGACTGGAAATAGGCGAAAATATAGATCGGAGCTGAAGGGTACACATTGGAGTTCTTGGGCCAAACGTTTTACTTTTTGCATCATCATAGTGGGAAGGATAATGTGTTTGTCATAGACCCATTAATAGGAAAATTACTATTTCAAGTGGAGGCAAGATGGTACAGTATGCGACACAGTTCAGTCCATTCAACAAGAAGCGGTTTCTTTTTTTGAGAGAATGTTTGCTACAGAACCCAGCGGTGATCATGAGTATTTATTGCAACATATACCCCACATATTGACTGATGAGGACAATGATCTTTTGTTAGGCATGCCATTGTTGGAGGAAGTTCGGCAAGCTGTGTGGAGGTTGAGTCCTTCCAGCGCGTCGGGGCCAGACGGTTTTCTGGGATCATTTTACAGACATTTCTGGGATGTTATTCATTTGGATGTTTTGTTGGCAGTACAAGAATTTTTCTTAGGCATTCGTATGCCCAAGATTATGGCAGCCTCTCTGATATGCTTAGTACCAAAGGTGTCCAACCCTTCGACTTTTAGTGATAATCGCCCGTAGGCCATGAGCTTCCAAAGTAGTACCTTCACACAATGTGAAATTGTGTTTATGTTTACTTCCATATCCCCTTGGCTGAACTAGCAGCGGGCCGGGCTGAATGACCAACGGCCCGAGCCCCAGCTGCTGGCCGGCCGAAATAGCTCAGACAATAAATGGATCTAGAGTTGAGTGCCAAAGGATGGTGAGGATGGGCCGGAAGGCCTCAGGCGATCTTTAAATGAACTTAGATTTGGGTGCCGGAGGATGGTGAGGATGGGCCAGGGGCCTCAGACGATTGTCTTTTTGCATTCATGGCACGTGCATTGCATTTATGGTGGGTCGTGAAGTACGGGTCACGAGCGCTCAGTATGGTGTACTGTGGTGGGGCCAGGCACACTCAGTATGGTGTACGGTGGCAGGGCCACGCACACTCAGGATGGTGAGTGTGGGTGGGTACGAGACACAACGGCTCAGTAGGTCCCGGGATCATGCATTGCATGGTGGAGATATCGGCATTCGGTGTGACATGATCTTGTTGCGTGTTACATGCATAGTAGGACATGCATCACGATGTTGCAAAAACATTTTCTCCACCTAATGCTTATGTTCTTGAATTCATTATTCCCCGAAGCACCCACTATAAATCCTAGGAACAAAACCTTCTCCATGCAAAAAGAACACTTTTTAAAGTTGGCATACAGTTGTTGTTTCCTTAACATGTCAAAAACAGCTTTTAGATGGTCAAGATTGTCAAGAAAACCCTAGAATATATCAAAATGTCATCAAAGTACACCACAACAAACTTGCCAATGAAAGCTCTCAAAACTTCGTTCATCAACCTCATGAATGTACTAGGTGCATTAGTTAACCCAAAAGGCATGTCTCTTGTTCAACTTTCCTTGCCCTTTAATGTACTTGAGGCTTTCATGGTCAATGTGGATCACAAACTTTCTAGGTTGAAGGTAGTGTTGCCAAGTTTGTAGGGATGTCACTAGGGCATAAAGTTCCTTGTACTAGGTAGAGTAATTCAGTACATCACCTTTCAACTTCGCACTAAAGTAGGCTATGAGTTTCTTACCTTGGGCCAATACCGCTCCAATACCCACTCCATTCGCATCACGCTCAATTTCAAAAGTCTCGTCAAAGTTTGGTAACCTAAGTATGGGTGCAGTGGTTAGCCTCCTTTTAAGTTCATCGAATGCCTGTTGTTGTGGCTCCTCCCACCTGAAAGGGACATCTTTTTTTACAATTTCATTTAGAGGTGCAACTATGGATGAAAACTCGTTGACAAATCGTCTATAGAAACTAGCAAGTCCGTGGAAGCTGCGCACTTCCCCTACAGACTTAGGTGTGGGCCACTCGACAATTGACCTAACCTTCTCCTCATCCATCTCTACTCCCTCTGCCAAAATGACAAAGCCTAAGAAGACTACTCGTTCCAAACAAAAAGAGCACTTCTTAAAGTTAGCGTAAAGTTGTTCTTGCTTAAGCTTCTCAAAAACGGCCCTAATATGGTCAAGGTGGTCTTCTATTGTTCAGGAATAAATTAGGATATAATCAAAGTAAACCACAACAAATCGTCCTATGAAGGCCTGTAAGACTTCATTCATCAGACTCATAAAGGTTCTAGGGGTGTTGGTGAGCTCGAAGGGCATCACTAGCCACTCATAGAGCCCAAACTTGGTTTTGAATGTAGTCTTTCATTTGTCCCCTTCTTTTATCTGCACTTAGTAGTACCCTTGCTCAAGGCCAATCTTGGTGAAGTATCTAGATCCATGCAATATATCCAACATATCATCCAGCCTAGGTATGGGGTACTTATACTTGATGGTAATTTTGTTTATGGCACGGCAATCAGTACACATTCTCCAGGTTCCATCCTTTTTGGGTACTAAAATGACAGAAGGCTGACGGGATTAGGCTCTCTCAGACTTGTCCGCTTGCTAGGAGTTCCTCTACTTACCTTTGGATCTCCTTGGTTTCCTCAGGGTTGGATCGGTAGGCTAGTCTGTTGGGAAGGACAGCTCCTGGGACAAAGTCTATTTGGTGTTCTATTCCTCTTATAGGTTCCGGAGGGTGGCTCGGTGGAAAATAGAACATCATACTCCTGTATAAGGGAAGCAACAGAGGTATGAAGGTTGGGTGGGAGGTCACCTACCGAAAGGTAACACGCTTTGGGAATGATGATGAGGACGGTTTGGTTGTTATAAAGCGCTCGTGTGACCTCTCTTTTCTTTGCAAAATACCCACACTTCTTTTTGGATTCTTTGACACCTATGAGTACTACCTCTTTTCCCTTACTCTTTTGTTTCTTATTTTCACTTTTCATGCTTTCCACAAATTTTTGCTCAGCTTCCTTTTCCTTAGACTCGATCCTAGACTTAGACACGCATTGGTGATCTTCGTGGACCTTATGGGGTGGAAGTGCATGCAACTTGTAAAGTTTACCATTCAATTTGAAAGAATAAGGATTAAAATATCCATCATATTTCACATGTCTGTCAAATTGTCATGGTCTACCAAGTAAGATATGATTAGCATGCATTGGTGCAATATCACATAAAACATCATCTTTATAACTACCAATGCTAAGATAAATCAAAACTTGCTTACTGACGCTAACTTCACCATAATCATTTAACCTTGCAAGTTTGTAAGGATGTGGGTGATTAGTCATAGGCAAATTCAATTTCCTTACCAATTCAATGCTAGCCACATTTGCGTAAGAACCGAAATCAATGATCATAGAGCACACTTTACTTTTATCATGGAATGGATAGGAAAAATGTTTTCTCTATATTGTTCATGATCATCTAATTTTGGATATTCATTTAAAGCTCTACGCACAACAAGAAATTCCTTAGTGTCATAATCATCTAGTGCGCCTAGATCCTCTTCAGTTTCAGTTTCATTATCATGTTCAGATTTGTTTTCATTCTCGGACTCAATCACATATTCATTAGTTTCCTCAATTAACATGACTCTTTTCGCATTAGGACACTCTTTTCTAATGTGACCACGACCTTGATATTTATAGCATTTAATGTCCCTAAACCTGTTTGAGAGTTCAGATGAATTCCCTGTAGAGGCTTTCTGTTTGCCTCTGTCATCATGTCTTTGTGTGCCTTGCACACGGTTGTCAATCCTTTGTGACGAATCTTGGTCACGGGTTTGGCCTCCCCTAGGCGTGAGCTTCCAGTTCCTGAAGACCTGCTTTGAAACCTTGAAGAAGTTTGATTAGTACGATAAGTGGAATTGAAATTGGATGAACTACGTACCTTTAGTTGGTGCTCAATCTTCTCAGCCATGTGAACCATGGTCGTTAGGTCGAGATAAGGTTGAAGTTCAACCCTTTGCGCAATCTCCCTGTTTAGACCATGTAAGAAACGGGCCTTGGTTGCTTCTTCAGGTTCTTGCAAATTAGACCTTCCCAACAAGATTTCCAACTCTTTGTAAAATTCGTCCACACTTTTGGAGCCTTGTTTTAAGTTTTGCAAACTTGTGAAAATAGAACTCTCAAAATTGTTTGGGATAAATCGTTGTCTCATTTCAAATTTCATTTCTTCCCAAGTGACAATTGGAGGTTGTCTTGTTTTAGTCCTATTTCTACACAAATTTATCCACCAATTTAATGCGTAACCGGAAAACTCAATAGAAGCGTACCTCACTTTTTGTAACTGGCTATAGTTGGTACAATAAAAGATTAGATCCACTTTCGTTTCCCACTCTAAGTATTCCTCTGCGTTACTTTTAACATAAAACGTTAGAATGCTTATTTTTGCTTTTAGAAAATCGTCATCTTGTGGTGGAAGGGGGTTATGTCGTCTTTGGTAACCACGGGGAGGGTGGTCATGAAAGTCATACTCATCATGTTCAAATGGATTATAATCGTCATTGTACCTTCTTGGAGCGTGTCTCCATGGATGCAATGGAGGGACAAACCTTCTTGGCTCAATGTGTGGTGGTCTAATGCTTTCATCCTCAACTTCCTCTGGTTGATGCCGTCGTGTATGAGGCATGGGAATAGCCCTGCCGTTGCCTTGCCCATCACTCGTCTTTTGGCTCCTTTGAACATCTTCAAACCTGTGTTTTATTACCTCGTTATCATGCATGAGTTTCTTTAGCATTTCCAACATTTGTTGTTGCGCATTGTCAAAGGTCTCAGCCTCCTTTGACTCGCTCGGTGAGGAGTGCTGCTCTCCATGTTTTATCTAAAGTGAACAAATTAAAACGAAAAGGAAGAAAAGAAGCAAACTAACACAAAAACAAGCAAACGTTAACTGATTAGTGGAAACAGAATACGAGCAATCCGCTTTCTTTTATTTTCACTCTCTTACCACTTGTCACTTGTGCAAACCTGAACTTAATAAGATTCAAAGCGATCAATTAAGAGAGTGTTTGCCAATGCTTCGCCAAATCACAACGATCTCCACTTGTCTCACCCTTTTGCTTTCTATTTGCACCAAATAGTATCAAAACAAAACCAAGAAAGATGGAGACAAACTTGAACGTTTCTACTAAGATTCAAAGAATGTAAGCAACCAAAATTTATGTATAAGGCTGAACCAAAGATGAACTAAGGGTTGCCATAGGCAATCTTTAGTTAATTTTGATTCTACGCACTTATTATCCACAATATGATTCAAAGCATTCAATAATATAGCATCCAAGTGTGTGATTGGGTCAAGAGGTTCACTATTGGGAAGACAAACGTGGAGTACGGTTGTAGATAGCAAAGAAGAAAGATGGTACCAAACTGCTCCAAAAAATTTCAGGTAATGCACAAACGTTTTCCCCTTTTTCTATTCTCTTTTTCTTGTGTTTTTTCTTTTCTTTTCTTACTGAGAAATCCTTTTTTTGTACAAAACGTCTCTCTTAACACCGGATTTTTTGTTCAGGGGAAAAACATGGATTAACTCTCTTTTGCCCAAACTGTTGTTTTGAGCAGGACCTTGCAAGGAGTTATCAATTTTCAGTAAAGTAACAGTAAATATGTAATGTTATGCAAGAAGAATTTGAATGTGGGTGGATTTGCGGTTGAGTTGAGATGATTAACCGAAACTAGGGTTTTGAGAATTAGGGTTTGGGATCGGCTGTTTTCAGCCTTTTGTGCTTAGTACAGTTTTGGAAATGGCTTTCACACGTATGATCAGCAAGATTGAAGCATGAAATCAATCACAATATGAATCACAAGATGCATACACTCATCATCAACTAAAAACTTCGGTAGCAACAAGATGATTTGAGACCTAGGTGGCTTTATAGGCTGATGGCGTAACTTTAAAAAGCTGATTGTTTCCTAGATGCAATGAACCCGAATTTTGTTCAAGTTTGATGAAGAAAATTTCAGAATGTTGTCAAAAGAAATACATAGCAAATGACACTTAAACAAGATCTAACAAAATGCAAGTACTCAAAGTAAGACTCTTGGGATATGATTTTCGTTTTTTTATATATGGAAGACACAAATGACGTGACGAATGAAAAGAAAACGATAGAAGATGGTGGAATAAAGTAACCTCACTCTGATACCAATTGATGCGTGCAAACGTGGGCTCCAACACTTTCCACCTTCCAAACATCCTTTACTAGGTTTAGGCACAAGGAAGAAGACTTACCCTTTCTTCCTTAGAAAAACAAACGTTTGGTTCAACGAGCAAAAACAAAGACTTCAAGATGGTCGTTGTTCAGACAAACCAAAATGGCCCTCCTGGACGGCACCTTAGAGCAATGGAAACACCTTCAAAATGCTCAACTTTGAAGGATATTAACCTAAGTTTTTAATGCAAAACCAAGAAAACAAAGTTTCACAAGAATAGGAGAAAATATCAAGATTTTATTTCATGAAAATTCTGAGCTTCCTACTCAGCCAAGGGCCCTATGTATAGACGCCTAAAGACCATAGAGATAACCAGATGTTATCTCTAAAAAGTATCTAGAAAACATTTTCTCCACCTAATGCTTATGTTCTTGAGTTCATTATTGCACATTATGTGTTTGACTTGCTAGGTGAGGAGTGTTTTACCCCTGAACAAAAAAAGTATAATATTTTAAACTAATTTTCATTAAGTATTTATAGTATAAACATGCTTTACATGCTCAGAAAAAAGTTTAAATTAAAAGTGCCAAGAAGATTGGGGGTTTGTTACCCCCCACGTTATCCACGATCTACATTTTTTTTGATACCATGATGCATGGACTACACATGATGATTTTGCTACCTATTTATGAACCCATTGGCGATTATACCCTACTGTGGGAGGCATCTATGGGTTTTATGATAAGCTTCGTCGCCTGAAAGCTGATCTGCGTAACTAGAATCGAGATGTCTTTGGAAATATTTTCACAGATTTAATGGCGGCGGAGGAGGAGACCGAACGCACGGAATCTGCGTATGATACATCACCCTCGGAGGGCACACGTCAGGTGTGTCATCAAGCTAAGGCTCAGCTATTAAAGCAGCAAACACGAGCTTATCTTTTCCGAAAGTTTAACGTCAAACAACATTAAATCATCATTCGGAAAATAAATGAAACTAGATTTGAGTGCCAGAGGATGGTGAGGATGGGCCAGGGGCCTCAGACGATCCTCTGTCCCCCTCTCATAGCTGGGAGTACATGTCTAAACCTAACGAAATGATTTCAAACATTTTGTTGAATCCTATCCAAACCTCATCCATCAGACTAGGTAAAGCGGGAGCCTTGGAAAGGCAAATCTATCAACTCATAGGATTCAACAAAATGTTTGAAATCAGTGAGCGTGTGTAATGCTGGTGAAGCGATGCCCTTATGCTCATCCAATGATAGAAACGTATTGAAGTCACCCCCGAGTAGCCATGGTTGAGTGATTGTTGAATGAAACCTCATCAAATCCTCCCATAACGATTTTCTGGCAGCCACCGTATGTCGAGCATAAAGGGCTGTAAACCAAAATGCTTGTCTACTAGCAAGTAAACGGAAGTTGATGGATACACTTTGCACCTCTATCCGAGCCTCCAACATTGCCAGAGAAGAATCTCGCCAAAAAAACCAAATATTTGCATCAATGAAAGAATAAGCATGTGAGAAGCCCAACTGTAATCTAAACTGTTCTAAATGACTAGTACGAAGTTTGGGCTCGACAATAATCAATAAGTGTAAAACATGTTGATGCGTAAGCGAATGTATACGTGTTATAGAGGTGTTGATGTCTCGAACATTCCAAAGTAGTACCTTCATTGAGACGGATTGAGGGAGGTAGTTGTAGAACATTGTATTGCTCCACGAGTCAGAATAGATGAAGGAGGGGCATCCGGCATCTCTCTTTTTTTACATTGGGCCGTCTTGTGCGAACTTTCAATAAGTTATCGACAACAGTGGAGACATCCGGGTGTGTCACATTTGGGTCGCCATCCTCTGAAGGACGTGTAGAAGATAATACTCTAGCAACCTCCAGAACCGCTGACCTCAGCTCCATTGAGTCCGCCTGTACATCATCATGCAATTCAAAATCTGACGAATGGTGTAATGCAGGATCCGCACCTTCAATAGTAGGCGACATTAGTGTAGCAAAGGAACAATGCAAACGAGCCAAATCCTGCGTATGAGATATCGCTGTGACATGCACATCTTGTAACACCGGAACATCATGGGAAGCTACCGGAGGTGTTGCTGGATCCGTAATTTCTTCCGACACAGATGTTGGTGGGACAGACCTAGGACCCTGGTCTTCCGTTGGCTGCAGAGCTATCAAAACTTCTCCTGATGAGGCATGTGATGGGTGTTGGTAATAACTGTTACCTTCACCTAATAGGACCCGGGACATGCATAGCATATCATGGAAATGAAAGAGCATAACATGGCTGTTTCGGCCGACCAGCAGCTGGGGCTCGGGCCGTTGGCCATTTGTCCCGGCCCGCTGCTAGTTCAGCCAAAATCTTTTTTTACTTTTAATAGAATATATATATTTTTAGGTAGTTTAAGTATATATAATTATACATTATAAAAACCGAAACAATAAATAATTTTATAGCTTCCGAAAACATGGTTGATTTTGTATGATGTAGCCTGAAGCATAAACGCTAGTTTGCATCATAGCATACCACAAAACAAACTAAATATTAATAGTCACTAATGGGGTTGCATAAATTGACATTTCAGTTTTTGGATGAATAAGAGAAAACCAGAGGGGAATTATGTGTGCTCTTACAATCTAAGTAGTATCACGAAACAACACTGCCCCACAGAACCAACAAGCATGGTTGTAGTCATGCACAATTTGCATATTAGTACAATATCAAACATTATAATATTAATATATGTAAATATGTAGCGTTGAATATGCAGAGTAGAATATGCAAATATGCATATAATATCAATATTATAATGTTTGCGCAAATACCACTGGTAAAGTGATGAATAACGTGTCTCCTATTTTAGATAAATAGGCAAAGGTGCATCTCGGTTCATAATCTATAAATTTCTCATTTTTTTTATTTTGTGATTTGAATGATCAAATCACACCTTACTGAATGAATAATGTGTAGACAATTTTTTTCAATTTCAACTTAATTGTTATATGATCTTCATGGGAAGAGTATACAAGTTGATAATTTCAACCTGAGCCCCATACCATCAAGTTTCGTTGATCAATATAAAGTTACTGCACTACACTTATATGCAGGTAGAATTCACCTTAATATATATATAATCACACTCAAATGCAAACAGATCAATATACGCATTCAATAGCCTCCAAAAACACATGCATTTCACAGATTAACACATGTGCTATATGGTTTAACAACTAAAACAACAAAAGCACATAAATCCGTCATTAGAGCATGCTTGAATTGTACCAATTGGAGGGGGAAAAGGAACCATATAAGTTTAAATCAAACTGTTTGTATTTACCTAATCCATTTTTAGACGCGTCACTGTAGATGACGAATCCTTCTGAACCGGAGGGCTGCGCCAAAACAGGGGCAGTGGTCAACCTTTTCTTCAGTTTTGTAAAGCTCTTTTCACAGTTCGCGGTCCACTCAAACTTCGTCTTTTTCTGTGTAAGTCTGCTCAGGAGTGCTGCTATGGTGGAGAAGCCCTCGATGAACTTCCTGTAGTAACCTGCCAACCCGAGAAAACTCCTCACTTCTGTCACATTAGTCGGTCTGGGCCACTCTGTGATCGCCTTTACCTTCTTCACGTCCAGTGAGATTCCTTCTTCTGAGACGATGTGACCCAAGAAAGCCACACTCTTCAGCCAAAATTCACACTTACTGAATTTAGCATACAACTTCTTCTGTTGTAGAATCTCCAAGACTTCTCTCAAGTGCTTCGCATGCACCTCCTCATCCGGTGAGTAGACCAGAATATCATCAATGAGCACCACCACAAACTTGTCCAGCTGCTCCCTGAACACCATGTTCATCAGATCCATGAAAGCTGCTATTGCATTAGTCAATCCAAACGGCATCACCAAAAACTCATAGTGGCCATATCGAGTGCGAAAACCAGTCTTAGCCACATCTTCTGCCTTGATCCTCAACTGATGGTATCCGGATCGAAGATCAATCTTTGAGAACACCTTTGCACCCTGTATAGATGCGACACGGTGTGATTAGAATTGAAATTCGTATTTAATTCACCACTGTTGCAATTAAAACTTACCTTCGGTTGATCGAATAGGTCATCGATCCGAGGTAGATGATACTTGTTCTTGATGGTGATTTTGTTGATCTCTCGATAATCTATGCACAAGTGCATGCTCCCATCATTCTTCTTGACAAACAGAACCAGAGCTCCTCATGGCGATACGCTTGGGCGAATAAACTTGCGATCTAACAACTCCGGTAGATGCTCTTTCATTTCTTTTAAGTTTTGTTGGAGCCATGCGGTAGGGTGCCTTCGATATGGTTTCGGCTCAAGGAATCAGATTAATATCGAACTCTATTTCTCGACTCGGCGGTAACCCAGGCAATTCATCCAGAAAGACATCTTTGAACTCGTTCACCACCGGAATCATATCGAGAGATGGCACCTGCTGTTCTGCCCGTAGCGCGTAAACCAATAAATCTTCGCCTCCTTTTCTCAGCACTTGGTGAGCTTGCGTCGCGGTTAAGTACCTCTGCTTGAGCACCTTCTCTAGTTTAGTGTTCCCCTGCAAAACAATCTCTTGCATGTTCGGACCTTTGATGCTCACCTGTTTCTGCCGGCAGTCGATAGTAGCATGATACTTCGTCAGAAAATCCATGCCCAGAATGATGTCGAAGTCCTTTATCTGTATCGGAACCAGCGTCGCTGTAAACTCCTGACAATCAATCTCCAACTTGCATCCTCTATACTGCTGATGAGACACGATCACCTGTTCACCTGCCGTCTGAACTCTGTATGGTGTTTCAAGCCAATCGGGTAGAGTATCTAGGTTCTTAACGAACCTCCTAGTGATGAAAAAGTGGCTAGCGCCACTGTCGAAAAGAACATTGTCCGGTACCTTATTAATCAATATCGCACCTAACATTTTCCAAGTTAATTACGCGATAAAAGTTACTTACAAACAAACATTTTAATTAAAAGAAACAAAATTAACTACGCGTAATTAAAAGTACTTGTCACAACATCACCAACTCCCTCAACGTCGGTATCTGTCATCACATGCACACGAGCATTCGTCTTTGGCCGTCCTCTCTGTTGATCCCCCTAGGGATGTGGCTGCTGCTGATGCTCTGGACAATCCCTAGCGTAATGCTCTGTCTTGCCGAGGAACCTTCACCCAGCACCCAGCTCTCCCTGATCCGGAATCCTCACGAGGCCTCTTGCCCCTCTCCTCAGTCGCAACTCTCGCTAAGTCATCCTCCACCTCACCGCACACCTCCAGAAGATCCTCATAAGTCCTCGATCTCGTGTATACAATCCCAGTCTGAATGCGAGAGTTCAACCCGGTCCTGTACTTCAGCATCTTGGCCTTCTCATTTTCCATAATAGATGGCATATACCTACCCAATGCATGAAAACGCTCCGTGTACTGGGCCACTGTCATAGAACCCTGTGTCAGCGTCTGAAACTCGATCATCCTCTTCTGAATCACACTGTTTGAAATATAGAACTTCTGAAACTCCTCTCTGAACTGAGTCCACGTCACCGGTGCAGTTCGGCGGATCTGTACACTGTGCCACCACTGCTCAGCCTCTCCCTCCAGGACGGTCGTAACAACCTCAACCCTCAGCTCCTCAGGCACTTGCAACAAACGGAGCTGGTCAGATGCATTCTTCAACCATATCTCCACCTCCTCCGGACAGGAAGTCCTCAAAACATCGGAACGCGTGATTTATGCATCTCCCCCTAGCAAAATTGTAGACCGGGTGGGGGCGGCAGCGGGGTACCTGCTGCTGATTAATGTGCTGATGATGTTGTGCCACAATGTTGGCCAGAGTGGCCATACCATCATTCGACGCTTGGGTATGGCCCCCTGACTCTGGTCATCACCTCCGTTCCCACCGTTTCCCTGTGGATCACATCTGGGTGGCATCTTTCTTATGAATTTTGCTACGGTACAAACACTTCGTTAGTCCAGCAAAATCTGAGGGTAATTTAGGACATTTGGTCGTTTATGGAAATTCGCTCTAAAGTCTAGGGGTAGAAAGGTAAGTTAGTAAATAAAACAATCGCTCACTCTCGTACCCCTTAACCCGATCATTACTTAGGTCTAAGATCATCACTTCACTCTATTTTATTGCTTAAGGGTAAAATCGTCATTTTTAAGAGAAGATCGTAGCTTAAGTCTAAGTGATCTAATTACTCCTGCGTTTCTGAGGCGGATCTGGAGCCTCGGCTCTGATACCACCTGTAGCGCCCCGCTCCTGAGCCCTAGCATCAGAAACAGTGCACCCGCCGTAGCCTACTACAAGGACTACAAGGCGTCGTTCAAACTTCTTTACACGTTAGAAATGACGTATAAATTTTTCGCAGAAACGATCATAAAAAATAAACATCACCATTAATTTAAATCCATCGAAGTAAAACAAGTACCAAAGCTGTCGAAATCCACTACATCAAGTATGAACAACTGAATTAACCCGAAGATAAGTAATAAGTCTAGGTGAAGGCAACCATCTATCTATCTCGCTGAAAGTATCTGGTCCCACGATCTCAATACTAGCCCTGACCCCGGCTTACTCTCCCCAACTCGCACGATCGGACCCATCCTTTATAAAGATATACTCGAAGTCCTGCTCACCTGTGGAGGGGAGGTAGGGGGTGAGTGATGGGAGTCACTCATAGGTTACCCGTCTCTCCCGGAAAGGGACTGTCACATACTGAGTCGGGTAAACACATAAAGCATGTATAGTAGAAACAGATAAATAAAGCAATAAAGCATAAATAAAGAAATAACACATACCCGACCCGATCTGTATCCCAAAACGATGCACTGAAACAACTTAATAACAATATCAACAATAATCAGAACAATAACAAATGTAATACACAACTTCATGATGCATGCTCTTCTATATCCGTGTCACACGCAGTCATTTAATATCACGCGTTATGCTCTTTCTTTTCCATGATATTCTATGCATGTCCCGGGTCCTATTAGGTGAAGGTAACAGTTATTACCACACCCATCACATGCCTCGTCAGGCCAAACACCCCGTAGGATCACACGGCTCAGAGGCCAAATGCAATGCTCGTGCCATGAATGCTTCACACTTTCATACTTCCGGTTCTCCTATGTTGCATGCTCCGTTGTATGTTGCGTATTACCTATATTGCGTAGTTACCCTATATTGCGTGGGGTTCATTATTGTATTTTATCTTCTAACATTATTTTATCTTCCTAGACTTTATGTTAGGTTTCTACGCTTTATTTTATTTTTCCTAGGCTTTCACGCACTTTATCCTTTTATTTGAATATTTTTATCTTCCCCTACTTTTTTTCTTTGGTTTTAATTAATTTATTGGTTTCTAAATTTTCTTACTTATATAACATTAATGTCAAATTAATTGATTATATATATTTTTCCATAATTGAATTGATTATTATTATCATTATAATCATTATTATCATTTTTTTAATAAAAGCGGAATTTTATTAATGAATAAATGCCTCCGTTGTGGTGGAGGGAACCTTAGTACAACAGCAAATATCGTACGAATGTGTAATCTCCAGTCAAATATCATATGCCGCATTAAAACCTTGCCAAGTAAAACCACCCTTGTGGATAAAACCTTGGCGAAGAAAAAAGCGTACATATTTATTTGATTTGAGGGAAAACGTGTAAATACCAGCCCAGTATTGTTTGACTCCCAAAAGCATATGATGTGCTGCTCGAAGATGCCCACAAACGGTTGATTTGGCTGTATGCAGTGGCATTTGATGAAGTCCTTCTTTGTAAGCAAGAAATTGCGTCTGTGATATTGGGCATGATCATGCGACATTGTGAAACCATGCATCATAGGTGATGGCCCTCGACAGAAAAAAGACAAATTTTAATTAGTCTCCGTAAACGATATAAGGAGCAGTATGAGCGTTATGTAACTCCAAAAGCATACCGATGTTGCCCGAAGTCCGTAGACTGCGGGCAACAGAATGGAATGAACGCATCTGCTATATGAGTGGAAGGATAGAAGGCATACCCACGTTGCCTGCATGCAAAGAATGCAGGCAACCATATAATATAGACAGCCATATGTATTACGTTTTGAGCGTATGGATGAGTCCGTCTGTGTGATAGAAACCACGAGCCGAATGTGGTAATTGGTTGGACGATGTAAACAAACAAGTAACAGGGTGCAAACGAGCATGTTGGCACAATTGGTGTGCCACCATATTAACCTCTCTAGTAATATGATGTAACGTACTTCCGGTGAGATCCAAGAGTTGAGTGAGTCTGGTGAATTCCGGCAGTGCATGAAGATTGATATTAGACAGCTGTGTAAGTTGCTTACAGTCAGTCTCGATGATGATATCTCGATGAAGCAGGCCAAAGAACAATAGACTAAAAACAACCGCTTGCAATTCTGCTCGAAGAGGAGACACAACGGGCAGCTGAAAAGATAGTCCTGCAATTATCCTGCCGTTGGAGTCTCGCAGAATTGCTGCTGCAGAGGCATGTAAGCTTCCAGCCGAGGCACCCACATTGAGCTTTAATTTACCTGTCAGAGGAAGTGCCCACTTCAGTGGAAGAATGTGTTTTGGGCGAAGACGAGGGGAAAAGCCACTCTCGACGAGGGAGGGAATATATTATGCCAAAGACGTGCCAGAAAGAGTTGTAGCCCAATCAAAACATGGCTGTCTAGCTAAGTGAAAGATGCTAGTTACAGGCAAATCTGCATCACCATAATGATGATTTGTGTAAACTCTCCAAATTGCCCAGCATAGCATAATGGGCCCAATTATTTTGAAATTCCCTTTTAGAGATTTGACAGAAGAGTTTATCCACCACTGGAGGAGGTATTGTCGTATGTTGGCAATCTGAGGCAACGGACCGTCCAGTACTGTTGAAAGTTGTATCCATGCGGCCTTGACGCAAGGGCAAAGCATAAACACATGAACTAGAGAGGCCGAGGCATTGCGGAAAAATGGACATACTGTTGGACAAATGCAAGAAAAGACTTTTATGTTGTCCTCCGTTGGTAATGCTGAGTGTAATAGCCTCCATATAAACATGCTAACAGTTGTTTGAACACCTTTCCACCATATGAATTTGCGTGAGAGCAGATGAGCACGATGTGGCCTAACATCTTCGTACGCATTCCTAAGTGAAAACTGACCTGTAGGGCTTGATGACCATATTGAAGTGGGATGATTTGATGTAAGCTGCAGACAGAGAGAGTGTATAGAACATATACTTTTCCAACTAGGAGAGTCATAGATGCGCGGCGAGTAATCCATGCGATGGCCATATCGTGCACGCATGTAGATTGCCCATAATGAATTACTTGAATGATAAGACCACCAAAGCTTACAGTCATATGCACGCTGTATGTAGAGAAGATTGCGGACTCCTCATCCCCCTTCTATCTCCGGGTAGCATAAGTTATCTAATGAAGTCCAGTGGTGCCGTCCTCCCCAGAGAAAGAATGAGATTTTCCTGTTGAGTGTGTGAATGACACTCTTGGGGAGACGAGATGCTGCTAAAAGATGAAGTGGAATAGATGTTAAGACCGATTTGAGCAAAGTTAGGCGACTTCCTGGTGATAATAGACGGCTATCCCAGCCCGTTAATTTTGAGTCGAAGTGCTGCAATAGTGAGATGCAATAAGAGGCTCTATTAATCCCTCGGTAGAGGAAGGCTCCCAAGTACTTGATTGGTAACGTACACGGCTGCATTGCCAAAACTTGAGCGACATGCTGCAGTTGGCTTGGCGTTGCATAAGTGCTCATTACAAATTGACTTTTGGAATAATTTACTAATTGTCCTGAGGCACTTTGATAGTCTTGTAAGAAAGACTGAAACCTTGTCAAGTTTTGTGTGGACGCATTTAGAAAGATCAACAAATCATCTGCATAGGCTAAGTGGGAAACCGGTGCAACTCTACCCGTTGCAAATCCTTTAATGTGTTGAGACCCAAATAATCTGTTTAAACCTCGACTAAAACCTTCTGAGCAAAGAATAAATAAAAGCGGGGATAACGGATCACCTTGTTTTACTCCACGGGAAGGTGAGAAGAAACCATGATTTGTCCCATTAACAGCAATGGAGTGCTTGGAAAGACGCATGTTATTCAGGATGATACGTATTAGTCGAGAATCAAATCCAAACTTGAGCATAATGGCCTCTAAATATGACCAATTCACGCGATCAAAGGCTTCGGCCATGTCTAGCTTTACCATTACGTTGCCATGACGAACTTTTCTGTCTAGTAGATGTGTCATCTCATTCGCCAAGATGACATGCTCACTTATGTCATGCCCTTTTAAAAATCCAATTTGCTCCGAAGATATGATATGCGGTAGCAAAGTGTTAAGTCGGGTAGCTAATATGCGCGTGGTTACCTTGCTAATAAAATTGGAGAGACAAATAGGCCGAAAGTCCACATAAGTAGCTGGCTGTGACTTTTTTGGAATCAATGTTATTAGGGATGCTATCATGGCTTGTGGCGGAGGAACACCAAGGAAGAACTCTTGCACTGCTAGAATTACGTCCAGCTGGATGATATCCCAACATGCTCGATAAAACTGGCCATTATAGCCGTCTGGGCCTGCAGAACTGCTCGGACTTAAACTCCACACTGCGTCTTTTATTTCTCTTGCAGTTGGAATAGACAACATCATACGATTGTCATATGGCGTGATGAGTAAAGGGATGTGGTGTATAAAGTCAGAAACTCCTGCTACATCTTCATGGGAAAAGAGTTGCTGAAAAAAAGATTTTGCAGCAGCGCCTAGTGATGCATTATCCTGCAGTATTACACCTACAGAATTCCTGAGGCTCGCAATATGTTGTCGTCGATGTTTATCCTTGACAATTGCATGAAAATATGCCGTATTGGCCTCTCCTTCCGCTATCCTCTTGACTCTAGATTTTTTAGCCCAATAGGATGTTTGTGCTTTGATTGCCTGAAGTAGTTGAGCCTGAGCTAACGAAAGTGTTGAACGATTGGCAGGAGAGGGATCAGAGTGAAATTGCCTTTCAAGTCTTTGGTAATTCTCCTCCACCACCGCTACATTGTTGAAAATGTTTCCATAGACATTTCGATTCCAAGTGTGAAGATCTTTTTCAGTCTATTTAGTTTCATATATAACCCATGCATACCTCCAATCATGGGATATTGAGCCCACTGTTGTTGCACAAATGCCTTAAAATCTGGATGAAGTGCCCATGCATTGATGTAGCGAAAAGGGGTGTGGTGTCTTTCGCTTGCAGTTGTGCATTTTAGTAACAAAGGATAATGGTCCGATGTTGCACGTGATAAGTGTTGAACAGACATATTGGAGAACATGTTAGTGAAAGCCACGGTGCACAAGTATCTATCTAGCCTGCGCCTAACTCTGCCTTGACCAGTACCACGTGCCCAAGTATACTGTGAACTAGTAAATGGGAGATCTTGCAGCCCACAGACATCCACACATTGTTTGAAGTCTTCCAAATGACGAAGAGGAGGAGAAGACTGACCATCATGTTTGTCAAGAGAGAGATAAGTGTTGAAATCCCCACTTATAATCCACGGCAACGTATTATTCTGGGAAAATTGGATCACCGTCTCTCATAAAGAGCGTCTTTCTGCAATTGTGTGTTTACCATATACTGCTGACCATGTAAAAGACTGTTGTGTAGGGATGTGAACGAATGATAGATGCGAAGTTTGAGTGCCATGCTGTACATCAAGAAAACGCAAAAGGGAAGCAGCCCAAAATATCCAAATATTACCTTGGCATGTTTCTAAGGCATTGGAGAAACCTAGTTTCAAGTGATAAGACGAAAGTTTTGTGGAGCGTTGTTTCGGTTCAATGAGAATCAGAATGCCTATCTGCGACTGACGTAGTAATGTAATGAGACGTTGTAACGATGTTCTGATCCCTCTCACATTCCACGTTAAAGCATTCATGATGATGTAGTTGGAGGATTGGAACACATACGAGAGGCACTTCTTGTTGTAACCGTAGAAGGAGGCCTTGGTGGTAATTCATGTTTATGTCGGCGTCGGCGTCTTGGTGCCACTGGAATAAAGCCATCCAAATCATGCGATGCACCAGCAGGGCTGTTTTGCATCATGTCCGTGCTAGGAGAGTGTAATTGTCTTGTGGAAAGACGCCTTTTAATCTCGTCTAAGGCCTCTTTCATTTGATGCTGAAATTGAGAACGTGAGGCCGTATCTGTGCAAACAACATGAGCTATCTGATCTGCATCTGAATCCGATACTTGAAATACATCTGGTTCATCTAGAATTCCATGTGCTGAATTATCGTGCTCTTCAAAAAGTCTGTGAAGTGAAAACCCTTCAATGACAGTGTCTACATCAGGGGTTACAACATCTGTGGCAATGTGAGCTTTGGGCTAAGAGAGATCATCCTTGTGGGTTTCTGATACTGCAGCATTGTTTTGCCCTGGTGTGGATTGTTGACGATCCGCGTTTCTTGGGGCCAAAGTATCACGTTGTAACGTCTACGAATCATTATCTGTGGGTTTATGGAGCAAAGTGATAGAAGAAGGATCCAAGGTGGGAACTTTTTGTCCTTTCTTAGGTGTCCAGCGAGTAGTAGGTTTCTGCGGCTTTGGCGGGCGATCTTGATCAAGCTGTCCACACGCTGATGTTGCATGCCCTAAACGGCGGCAGTCCGTGCAGAAGGAAGGCAGGTCCTCGTATATTATCTGCTGTTGGATAATCTTTTGTTTACCCTGCAGATAGAGTTTTTTAGGTAGATCTTTAGATATATCTACTTCAACACAAACCCTTGCTACTGAAGGACGAAGGCCATCGGCGGTGGCTACGTCGAATTTGATGGGATGACCTATGATGCGTGCAATTTCGAAAAGCGCAGCCTTTTGCTGATAGTGTATAGGCAAGCATGGCAATGAAATCCAGATTGAAACAATCGGTGCATCCGCGGAAGGATCAAAATCGATGGTCCATTTGGTTACACGCATTGTGCAACCTGCAATTGTCCATGATCTCCGGTACAAACAGCGGACATAATCAGGCTCGTGGAGGAAATTAAACAATATGTGAGATTGATCCAAAAGTGTAATTTTTACGTCTGATTTGAATCCGATGCGATCAAAAACATCACGTATGATCTTCAACGGAGGCCGCCCAAACCAAAAAGTGCCGACGAGTGTGAACAGGTATGGAGCGGCGAGAGAGTCGATTTCATCGTCCGTAAAAGCGATCAAAGGGTGACCTTTGTGCTTTGATATGATTTTTGGGGAGATGATCGCAGCAGAAGAAGCTGCAACCACCGCTGCAAAAGAGCGATCGCCGGCGGGGAGACCTGGGGAAGACGACGCCATTCTCAAATCGACTCTAATCATTATTATTTTTTTTTTATGAAACAGAATATTTTATTAAGCTGAAACCTCACTTATGGTGGAGGAAAACCATATTACAAAAGTCTGAAAATGCGAATAAATGAATTAATGAACTAATAATCTCATATCTCCAGTCGTATATGATATGCCGCATTAAAACCTTGCCAAGTAAAACCACCCTTGTGGATAAAACCTTGGCGAAGGAAAAAGCGTACATATTTATACGGCTGTCATTGATATGATATAGATGGAACATTGTGTACAATTGAAAATGTGCTGCTTCAGTCGGATGTAGTAATAATATGAGGCTGCAGGCAGTGTGAGCACCAACTTTTGAGCTTAGTTGTCCTGCGTTGAACCAGACCCCATAGGCTCCATTGAAATTTTGATGCCACCGTGACAGACCCATGAAAGAATGCACTTGGTCCACATATTTGATAGTTGCCACAGTGGTAGTCTCGCGCGGATGAAAAGAAAATATTAGAAGAGTATAACGTCCAAAAATATTAAGCATAAACAGAATGGCAAAATGCATACCCAAGCCGCCTTGACTAGGCAGCCAAGGCGACAGTGTGTATATTCCAGCAGTAAAGAGTCTGAGAATAGCTGCTCCCTGATGTAAGCTTATGATCCAGCAGCGTAGTCCTCCGTTCAGAAAGGCGAAAATATAGGTGTGATATATATGTAAGAAATCGCATACATCAGAGAGGAAAGGATGTGTAATCATACCGTGCCTGCCTGCAGCCCAATGGGCGCAGGCAGGAGAGTCAAAATAGCGCCAATCCATATGGAAGACCGTAATTTTCAAGGGACCCGTAAATGGACCGATGTGAGATCTAAAGTGACCGCCGCCCTGACTAAAGATGGGAGAGTAGCCGAAGTGAAGTATGCCGTCCTTGGGTATAACATCGCCTGCTGTGCTAAATAATGTGCTGCCATATTTGCTTCACGGTAAATATGATTGCTAGAGAGCCGTTGAGAATGAACTAGATCAAGTAGCCAACGAAGATTGAAATTCCCGGGGATTGCATGGGAATGCATTAGCCGCTCAGTGAGTTGGGCGCAATCTGACTCAAGGATAATTGAACGATAAAATGGGAGGAAATAAAGAAGACCAAAAAGTGCAGCCTGTATTTCTGCATGAAGAGGAGTGCTTTGCGGGAGCCGGAATGAGATGGCTCCTAGACATAATCCTGCATGATTACGTAATATGACACCACCTGCTGCAAAGTGTCGACCCACTGCAGCATCCACATTGAGTTTCAATCGGCCCGAAGGTGGTGTAATCCAACGAATTATGATTGGTCGAGGTGGTCGAGGTGGAGGAAGCCAGCTGAATATCTGACTGGGGTAGGTAGCAAGTTTAGATCCTCCGATTCTTTTGTGCCATAGAGTTAGATCATACTGAATGGATGATCGTAGAGAAAATGTTGATAATGATTTTTTGTCTCCATATACCATGGAAGTATAAGCACACCAAATATTGTAGACAATGATGGCGGGAATAACTATTTTATAAACCCCCATAAGCGAAGAAAGTGATGACCGATACCACCAAGCAAGAAGATACTGACGTAGTGGCAACGAAGAAGGGAGGGGACAATGCAGCTCACTTGCAAAATAATACCAGATAGGGCGAACGTAAGAGCAAGATAAGAAAACATGATCTAATCATTATTATATATATATATATATATATATATATTGATGAAATTATATGTTTATTAGAAACCC
>AP025054.1:25924288-26015503 GCA_036186865.1 Eustoma russellianum
TATATTGATGAAATTATATGTTTATTAGAAACCCTCACTTGTGGCAGAGGAAAACCATATTACAGACTGTGTCATCTGATGTATCTCCAATCGTATATGATATGCCGCATTAAAACCTTGCCAAGTAAAACCACCCTTGTGGATAAAACCTTGGCGAAGGAAAAGCATGCATATTTATACGGTTGTCATCGATACCAAAAATGGAGTCATGGATAAATGTATCCAGTGATGTTCGGAAGAAATTGATGAAAATCCTCTTGGTAGACCAAACCATTGGAGCATCATGATCGCCAGCCAAACGTGCCTCGATACAAAGAGATGCAGTTGTTATCATCAGGATAGGTATGAAATAGCATAATATAGAGCGATGGAACAAACGCATACCCAAGCCGCCCCGGCAATGAAGTTGCCAGGACGACGACCACACGAAAAGTCTCGTTAGCGCACCCAAAATGACTGTGCGACACCGATGTTGGAAACGCCTCATCCCCCATGAATATGACGATATTGCACAACCCAGTGCGACGAACACATGTAATAGACAACAACATGAAGAGTTAGCGTGAACACGAAGCAACATAGCCAAAGTAATAAGAGGCACTGAAGTATAACGCACCAACATTACCTGTGTATCAAAACACAGGCAACGACATTTGTATGTAGTCAAGGGCTGCATGTGTAACTAACGAAGAGCAGGCAGTTGGAGATCCACTTGCAAGGCACCACGAACTTCGCATGGCAGAGATTGAGTCGTAAGATAACTGCGATACCCTGCTGCGCAGAAGCCATATCGCGATAACCTATGTGCTGCTATGTTTGCCTCTCGCGGACAATATTGAAGAATTGACTGATTGAGGCTAAGGAAGATTTTGGCACGCTGGATGTCCATGGCTAAGGCTCTAGTGCTTGGCTTCACAAATAATGACAGCATCCATTGGCAATCAGTTTCAATAATAATATTAGCATACTGTGATGCGTAGAAAATCAAGGCATATAGCATGGCTTGGAGTTCAGCTCGAAGTGGTGGCATCAAGGGCAGCGCAAAACATAGAGCTGAGAGGAGGTGGCCATTTGAGGTGCGTAATATTGCTCCCCATGCCGCCATCTTTTGACCAACTGAGGCATCAATATTCAATTTGAGCTTTCCTGACGGGGGAAGTTGCCACCGAACGATAGCATGCCGCTTAGACCGAATTGGAGGAGAGTAACGTTGCTGGACTAAGTGTGGCAAATGCTGGGCAAATTTTTTGTTATTCACAGACGCACACCACGTGTAAATTGATGTTTTGATCTTCAGGCGTAGTAGGTCTGAACTAAAGGTCTCAGAACCAAATCGACATGATGTATATGACTTCCATATCTCCCAAGATACTAAAGAGGGTACTACGGCGCGAAGTTGACCCTTCATGGAAGCTTTCGACGAACTTCGCCACCACTGTAGAAGATGTGCCTTAATAGTATTAGAACGGGCAATGGACCAAAAAACATGATCGAAGTAGCTATCCATATAGGACGAATAGCTGAACAATGCAAGAAGATATGATCTTGAGTATCATGCCCCTTACGACAAAAGATGCATTGAGAAGGCAACGCTGTGAGCCATCGGCATAAATTGTTTGCGATCGGAAGAGACTTGTTCTATACTCTCCATATGAATATTCGCTTTCCTGGGGGCAAGGTAGGCCACCAAACATAAGTATACTCTCGTTGTGACTGACCATGAGCTGCAATGTGTGAATATGCCGAGCGTATAGAAAACTGGCCATTAGAATCCGGGGTCCAATGGATCATACCATGAGATCTAGTAGTATGTAGCTCCATATAAGCATTAATTCGACAAATACGCTTCCATGTAGCTGAATCATAAATATGAGAATAAAGTGAGGAGCGGTGACCATATTTTGCCCTGCTAAATTCTGCCCATAACGTGTTAGAATGATAGTACTTCCACCAAAGCTGGCAGTCATAAGATTGTTGTACATAAGTGAGGTTGCGAATGCCAAGTCCGCCTACATCCACATCCCAACAAACAGAAGACCAAGATTGCCAATGATGTCGTCTATTCCAGAGAAAGACGACCATTTTTCGAGATAGGGTGTTTAGCACCCCCTTGGGCAGCTTCGAACTGGCTATAAGGTGGGTTGGTATAGTATTGAGGACATATTTAATGAGGACTAGTCGACCCGCCATAGATAGATATTTTGATGACCAAGATGTGAGCATAGAGTCAAAGTGATTAAGAAGAGAAAGACAATATCTGGCCTTATTACAGCCCTTATATAAATAAGAGCCAAGATATTTAATAGGTAAGGATGTAGATCACATACCCATTGTTTGCAGAGAATTGCAAGCTGGAGCGCCCTGGCCTAGAACAAGCTGACTTTTGTTATAATTCACTAATTGTTCCGACGCCTGCTGATAGGTTTCAAGATACTTGCGGAAGCGATCCATATTACGCACAACCCTATTCAAGAAGATAAGGAGATCATCAGCAAACCCCAAGTGCGATACGCCCTTCACACGACCTGTATTAAAACCAAGAATGTATCCCTCCTGAAAGTAATGCTTCAGTCCTCTAGAGAAGCCTTCTGATGACAAAATAAATAACAACGGTGATAAGGGATCGCCTTGTTTGACCCCGCGGCCAAGAGAAAATGGAGTAGTCAGCTCCCCATTTAGTAGAATGGAGCATGTAGTCATGCCCAGATTATTGATGATGATTCGCACCAGCCGTTCATGCATACCCAACTTACATAAAAGCAATCTTAAATACTGCCAACTTACTCGATCAAATGCCTTGGCCATATCCAATTTAACTAGAATGTTCCCTCCGCGTGTACGTTTATCCAAAACATGGACCATTTCCTGCGCAAGAAGGACTTGCTCTATGATTCCCCGTCCCTTCATAAAGCCCGCCTGTTCTGGTGAGATTAATTTAGGTAAGAGAACAGATAGCCGAGTTGCTAGTAAACGTGTAATCACCTTGGAAATGAAATTGGTAAGACAGATGGGACGGAAATCTGCAAATGTATGAGGATTAACTGTTTTCAGTATTAGGACTATTGTTGCAGCTGCAACTGGCTTTGGCATACAAATGCCCAAATAGAACTCCTGCACTGCCCTATGAACATCATCTTGAATAACAGGCCAAAATGTTCTATAAAAAGATCCAGGATACCCATCAGGACCCGCTGCACTTGTGGGGCTTAAATCCCAAACCGCTGTTTTTACTTCATCAAGTGTGGGGATTGCTTGTAACATTTGATTGTCATCTGAATCTATCAACTGAGGTAAATGTTGCAAAATGCCATCACAATTAACAACTGGCTCGGATGCATACAATGTCGAAAAATATCTTATAGCCTCATCCGCAATGGATGTTGATTGCGTGAATTCGCTCCCATCAGGAGAAAATATGCGTCCTATGTGCTGTCTACATCGCTTGTCCTTTACTGTTTGATAATAAAAAGACGTGTTGGCATCCCCTTCATTTAACCACTTGACATTGGCCTTTTGCTTCCAAAAGAGAAAGGCACGATGTTGTGCCAACTTAAGCTCCGCCATACGCTGATGATATGTAAGGCGAGTATCCTCCGTAGGGTTGTCATCATATTGACTCTCGGCCGATTTCACCAATGTCTCTGCATAGTCTATTGCATCAAAGATATTTCCAAAGGTGTCTTTATTCCACTGCCTAAGATCTCTCCTCAAAAGAGACAATTTATGATGTAAGCCCCACATACCCCCAGTTGTTGGGTAAGATTGCCATCTGTGTACTACAAAGTCATAAAAGTCTGTATGTGTTTCCCATGCGTTTAGATAACGGAAGGCAGCTGGAGACTTTGGGCCTTCATTGTCACATGATAAGAATAATGGAGCATGGTCAGAAGTTGCCCTAGATAAGTGACGAACGCGCAGAATGGGGAATAAATCAAAAAAAGTTGTGGACGCAAGAAATCGATCAAGGCCACGACTGACACGTCCTAAGCCACGTCCATCACTCCAAGTAAAATTCGAACCCTGATAAGGAATCTCCTGCAATTGTGAATGCTGTATGAAATCATTAAAATCCTGAAGAGAACGTAGAGATGGACGGGATCGGCCATAGTGCTCATCCAAAGTTCGAAATGTGTTAAAATCCCTGCCTATTAACCAAGGAGATGTATTCGAGGCATGAAACGCTTCCAACTGTTCCCACAATATTTTGCGATCTACTGTAGAATGGCGGCCATATACTGCTGTTAACCAGAATAAATCACCGGAGGCAAGCCAGCGAAATTTAATAGAGTGATGCTGCTGGCCAGAAATCTCTTCCATTGAAGTCAAGATCGAGTCCTTCCAAAACAACCAAATTTGATCGTTACACACTGATACAGATTTAGTGAAACCCAATTACAACTGATAATAAATTAGATGACTGGGACGCAGTTTAGGTTCAATCACAACTAATGCATGTATTTTGTGTTTCCGCGTGAGGGAGATTAACCGTGTAAATGATGTACGTATCCCTCGAATATTCCATAATAGAATCTTCATTGTGTTAAGGCTTCAAAAGAGTTTGAGAGATGAGAAGCACGTAACATGGTCAATCTTGGAGAGACAAGATTGTCTTGTGGCCTGCGTAGTATTTTTGGCTGCGAAGACGGTGGATCAGATGTAGGAATCGGTGGATTATTATTCATTTGATCATCAACATGTGCAGCTTCCACAAGATGAGCAATATGATCAGCACAGCATTGATCTTGATCCTCCAGGCTAACATCATGTTGGGGAGGATCTATTTCATTATCTGAATGAGAAGCCGGCAGAGATTTGTCTGGGACATCCCCGACTATACAGTCATCAACACCTTGAAGGCGAGATATATCTTGAACATCAGAAATGGCTTGGGGTGCAGCCATATCTTGAGATGGCGGAATGAAGTCCTGTGGCGTGCAGGATGAACGATGAGTAATAGTGTGCCCGATATTTGGTTCGACAACTACAGCAGCATGTGAATCCTAGGCCCGCACTGTTTTTTTTTGGCGTCCAACGCTGGCTTTTGCTTTTATCCCCTGGTTGGTTAGGATTGGATGCAGGTTTGTTGGTGGGTTTGTCTCCTGAAGCTTGTGGGAGTTCCGTTTGGCCACTGCAATCCACGGTAAGATGACCCAGACGAAAACAGTGGTCACAATATTTAGGTAAATCCTCATACTCTAGTGCCTGCATGATTACCCTTGAGGACGTTTGTATAAACACACGAGTAGGAAGCTCTTTGGAAACATCTAACTCAACGCATACTCGCGCAACAGAAGGACGGTTCATTGTAGCGGTGGTGGAATCCAGTCTCAGTGGTTCCCCAAGCATTGCCGCCACCTGAAAAAGAGCATCTTTACGATGCATGTGTATTGGGAGGCCTGGAAAAGAAACCCAGATGGGTACACACCTCTACTGCAGGATCATAATCTGGTGTCCATTTGGTGATTCGCATTTGTTTTCCTGAAATAATTCATCCTCTTCTTGCAAAACAGCGAATATAATCCTGTTCGAGATCGAAATGCAGTATGATATGCGATTACTGCTCCAATGAATCCGATGCGATCAATGGCTGCACGAATGGTAGCCAATGGTGGCCGACCATACCAAAAAGTTCCCACCAACGTAAACCTGTATGGCGCGGCTAGGGAGTGGATCTCTTCATCAGTGAACGTGATCATGGGGCTGCCCTTGTATTTTTTAACATCCTTCGCTTTTATGGGTTGAGCGGTGTCTTTGAAAAGTGAAGCGAAAAAGCGGCTGGTAGCGGTTTGCGGCGCTGTGATCGCCGAAGGGTGGGATTTATCTGGTGGTTTTGAGGCGGACGGCGAGGAAGCCGCCATAGTAAGATCGAGGTGCAGAATCAGGGAGGGTTAGCGGCAGAAGACGGCGGAGAACGGCGAAGTTTACACTGATCGCCATCGCAGCGCAGGAGCGGGCAGCATGACGGCGGCTTTCACCATTAAATATATATATATATATATATATATATATATATATATATATATATATATATATATATATATATTCTTCTCCTCCAGCGACACTCAGTACCTTCACTTTATTTTTTATTTTTAATTATTATTAATATATCCCGTTATTATTATTGTAATTAATATTACTATTATTAATATTTACCCAAACCCCAATATTTCTTGACCTTATTTAACACCTTTTTTTTAAACAGGCCTTTACAGTTTCTGGCCTTTGTCAAAATTCGCAGGGAGTCCAGTCTGCTGGAAATTGGCCTGCTGGCCTTCGGCCCACAGGCCTTCAGCCCATTGGCCCTTTATTCCTTTTTTATACTAATCTGCGATTTGGGCCGACTGCTGAATGGGCCCACTGGCCGTTGAGGCTGGCAGGCTGGTCTGCTAACCCTGCGGCCCGCCAGCCCTATATTCTTTTTTTTGAATCCCTGCGGTTTGGGCCGATTCCCTTGGCCTGCTGCGGTTAGGGGTTGGACTGCCATGGCTGAGGCTTGGTGGCCTGCGTTTTTTTCTTTATTTATTTACTTTTCTTAATTAATTTCTATATTTATTCAAAATTCCATAACTTTTTCATTTTAGGCCCGATTTACCCCAAACCAATTCCATTGGACTCCGTTTAACGCTCCGGACACACTAACGCTAAACACATCACGTTTGATACATGCGCCGTCTCTGAGTGCGTTTTTCGAGGTACTGAACCCATTCCAACCTATTTCCGTGCTATGTGATCTATATCTAAGGCCAAACACGCAATTTCCATACCAAAATATGAAGAATTCATAATAAACAAATAAAGGATAGACATAAACTGATAATCAAATAAGTCCTAATACAGAATGCGAGAGAATCCAAAGCAATCCGACAGAGGGGAGGGTAACCTACCTCTTGAATGAACTTTTCTAACAAAAGTGAAATGGGATTTGATGTGGGTGGCTAATTCTTCCTCTTTTTCCTTCTCTTTTTCTCTCTCTTTCTTTCCTTTTCTCTACTCTCTGCTATTTCTATCCTACAATTGCACTCCCTTTCCTTTTTCAATTGTTGTTGACATGATGTGTGTGTGTTGGGTGGGGAATTAAAGTAGGGATTTTAATTAATAGGGGCCGACAATTTTGGGGGTGATTGGGGTGGTTATGGATAAGGGGGAAGTGGGGAATATAATTGGGTAACGTAGTTAATTTAGGATAAGTTTTTTTGTTTTAATTTAAATAAGTTAATTAAGTCTTTCTTTTTCTTTTTTTTCCATAATACCCAGTTACAACAGAGTCACCATTAGTCTACGTACGTATGATGTAATATCGTGGTTGGACCAGCGGAATTCATAGACGGTACGCGACTACTTGGGGGAGTTCAGTCGGTTAGTCTTGTGCATATTCATACAAGTTAAGATAGGTTATCAACACAGTTGAGAACGGTTTTTGTTATGATGATTATTGACACCATTAGAACTTGATGGATTTTTCAGAAAAAGATGCATGACATTTCTATCATATGAGCATACGCATGTTTACCAGTGTCACCCTCCCAAATATAAGCTTAGACTCTTAGCAGACAAGAATTATGATACACTGTAGGGTTTGGCATAGACTTAGAAAAAGAAATTGAATATGAAGCACATGTAAAAGACTACAATTACGTAAGGAGCAGGGAAATATGAAAGTTAAATGAATAATTAAACATGTGATTTACTCTTTGTAGTTTGTTTGTTTCTATGTATTGTTGTTACCTTAATTTATTTGTTGGTGCCTGGTATGTTATACTACTATTCACGTTGCATGTTCTGTTCACCATGCATGATCCACATGACGAACCTAGGCGGAAATACTTGTTGAGCGATTTGTTATCGCTCACCCCTATCATTTACCACATCGCAAGGCTAGGAACCAGTTCAGAGACAAGGAGAGGTAAGTCAGAGGAAGATCAACAGTGATGGACATGTGGACCAATTTATGTAGTTCCTTATGTTATTTCGGACTTGTATTTTGATATTGTACTGGCGACGTTCAATATGTAATCAGATTTAGTTATTATGTTTCATGTACGTCGATTATGCTTTGTATATTTTATATTGCTTCCGCATTTTCAATACATGTTATGTCGACAAGCACATGAATGCTATCGACAACTTGTACTTCTCGTAGCAGAGTACGGCGAGTGCACTGTGTCGAGACCCTAGTCTCAGGCAAGGCGATATAGGTGGTATCAGAGCCTAGGCTCCAGATCCACAGCAGGCAACATATAGAAAGCAACGACATGTAATAGGTTATGATCGTAGAACCTAGGTTAGGACCATAGCCTTAAGCAGAGATCATAAAGTTTAAGCATATGATTTTAGGCTGAGTGCGACAACCTTAGTATAGATCCCTTAGACTGGTCTAGGTGTAACTGACCTTACTTAGCATTAGATGGAATTAACATGAAGCCTTAACATTTAGCCCGCTTTCCTCAAAACGCGAATAAACCACTTAGAATTAATTTTTATTATGATGATATGCGAACTAATTATAAAAACAATCGTTTCTTATAGGATCAACCTGAAAGACATACCAGTTACCTTACCAACAGCAGATACCACTACCCTCAGAGCATGTTCCACCACATGTACATGTTTCAGGAGATGCCACCCAGGCATTTCTCAGTGCATTGAGGCATCTTGGTCTGACTGTTGTGACTGTGCATGCTGCACCGCCACAGTCTCAGATAAATATTGGGTTTTATTTTGGGGAACTCCATAGAGCGTATGTCCCAAAATTTGACGGATGACCTGGTTCGGATAAAGCTAAGAAGTGGTTGAAAAAAATTGGGAACGGATTCAAATTAGTACATGTATCAGAGGAGATAAAGATGTAGATTGCTTGACCATTTTTGATTGGAGAAACCAGATAGTGGTGGGAAGCATATATCCAGCCACTATCTCGATTTGTTGCGTGGACACATTTTTTAGATGAGTTCCATCAGTATTTCATATCCAAATATGCAAGTCAGTTTACTGTCTTGGGTTGATACATCCCTGCGACTATGATGGATGAATAGCTTAAGATGTGCAAGTTTTAAAATGGCTTACACACTCGGAGTAGGACTTGGATTGGAAAGATAAACCCGATGAACTTCGAGGAGCTGTTGCTTGCTTGTCATCGGGTGGAGCACATTACATAGCCACAAGACCAGACAGTCAAAGACAAGAGAGTTCGAGATGTCTCAGATGAGCAGCCCAAGCATCGGGCCAAGCTTCTACGGAGGTCAACCAAACGACTCCATCTCCAACATCAGTCACAGCGCCAGCAACAGAACCAATGCCAACCAGACTCTCAACGTCAGTTGCAGCAACTGCGCCTACCATAGCATGCGATTCTGATATGTAAGATGTGCCACGACAGCACACCGGTGAGTGCTGGAGAAGGGTCGGAGCATTTTTCAATTGTGATAAGGGCGGACACCTGGCCATGCCCAGAGAAGAGAAATGGGCTGCTTGAGGAAAAACAACAGCAAGAAGGGCAATCAGGGACTGGAGAACCAAATCAGAGTGTACCTAACCCCAAGAATTCTGATGGACTGAATACTGAAATAGGTACGCTCAATTACAAATTTAACTTTAATAAGTGGTACCAGTATTATGATTTTTGTCTCTTAACTAAGCATGAACTACAGTCGTAAAGAGATGAACTTGTTCAGTAAGATAAAGTAGTCGCGTACCAACTTAATACATCGGAAAGTGTTTGAGACATGTGATAAGAGTGGAACCAGTAGAGTAATGTTAAGCAGCAGAGTACAAATTGAATTTAAAAATATTTCGAGGACGAAATGTTTTATAGGGGAGGTATGTTACGACCCATACCCCCGGACTAGTGGGAAAGAGAACAAAAGGAATGACGATGGAATTAGAGTACGATCGTTAAATCACACTTGGTATAATAAGTGTGTAAGTGTACCGTAACTAAAACTTAAAATTGTTAAATTACCTTAATAAGTATAAGAATAATTAAATAGGAACATAAAGAATGGTATATCTTTTATTAGGAATTAAATCAAAAGAAAAAGAAAAGTAACACATAAGAAAAGTGAGGAGGGGCAAAATAGTAAATCTCCACCCTACCCGCACACTTTGGCCGCCCCACCCCCTTGAATAAGACAAACTTATCTTTCATTTTATTCTGTTTCCTTTATATTTATTTTCTACATCTTCTACCTTCAACCAATGGCATTTCATGCATGCCTTACACCCCACTAACTAATTCTTCCATTTTATTTTCTTTTTTATACTCTTTCCATCATTCCATTCTAACAAAATGAAGACCACTCTCCAATCATTACCCATGCATGTCTTACCATCTTCTTACACATCCACTATCCCAACAAAGCAAAGGATTATACCCCACTATCTACCCCATAATCTCGGCTACTCCATAGAAAAACAAGGAATAAAATTTCAACTCAAGACAACCTCTTCATTTTATTCTTCTCCAAATTTCCCTACTCCATTCTCTTACTAAAACATTTTCTTCCTACTCCTCTCTCTCTCTCACACACACATCAAAACTCTCCTCTTCTTTTATATCTATTACCCAACCATGGGTGTCTTAGCCAAAAGAAAAAGGATTCTTCCAATTCCAAGTGGGAATCAAGCATCCAATTCAAGAATCATTAAAGGTAAAAATCATATCATCACTACTACACATCTTTCTTTGTCCTATCTTCTTTAATGATTCAAATTTCTTCCTCCCTTAGGCCCCTTTAATCCGTGAGTTACACCAAGGGGGGAATGAAGTTCCCTAAGTTGAACAAGTGAAAATTTCAAGCCATCCAAAAGTAAACCTTCTTAAGAATTGATTTTAGAACCTTTATAATACTTTCTTTCCTAAAAGTGAACTAATCTTCCTCTCCTTCAAAGCTATCTAGACCGTAGGTACCAAGAAAAGGGAAAAAGAAGAAATCTTTTTCCATTTTAAGGTTAAGATTCAAAAGAAAGGCAAGTAGTCTTCCTAACTTCTTCATGCATGTTCCAAAAAATGAATCATCTATGTTCATATAATAGGTTGAATAATGCATGCATATGTTCAAAATATTTATTCCCTATGAACCTACAAAAAGTGTTCTTGCATGCTTCATATGTGAAGGTTGGTGTATGACTCTTGTTTGTGTATTTCCCTATGGCTATGATGATGTGAAAAAGTAGCATGCATGTGATTTTTAGAATATGTTTAGTTTCCATATGGACATGCAAGTATAGATCGAAGATAAGAGGGCATGCATGTAGTTATCAACATAGTCATCATCATGATTTGGTTCTTCACATAATTGATTTGGTGGAAACCAACTTGCATGTGCTTAAAAGAGGTAAAAATCAAGTATGGGTGTGCACAGTGGAATTCGGCCTAGGGGAAGAATGTATGTACTAATCATACAAATATTTGTCTACATGGCTACATGTATTTGGAATGTGCTTAGGTAGTGCATCAAGTGTGGTATGTACAAACACACCCCTCGGCCTTTGCATGCATTTAAGTATCAACCAAGTGTGGTTATGTAAAAAAGGATACATGTATGGAAGACTATGTGCATGACATAATATTTATGTGATTAATAAGTGATATGTGATTATCTTGCATATTAGATAAAGTGAACAAGTTGTAAGATCAAGTGTGTGTGTGTGTGTGTGCATGATGCATTTTGGCCAGTTGGCCATATTGACGAGCCTTGATGATGTTTTGACTAGTTAATTGAGTACATATATATATATATATATCTATGTAAAGACTTGTATAATGTACAATATATGTATGGCAAACTAGTTAATGTGATAACTAGTAAATTAAAGAAGTGACACAAGAACATAAGGGTCGTTTTAGTTATTTTAAGCCGAGGTCACTAAAAGGGGCAAAATGGTAATTTCTATATTTTCAAAAGTTATCAAAGTGGATGTTTTAAGAAGGGCCATGAATTGAAATATGAAAAGGACCCAATAGGACAAGAATATAGCAATTAGAGCCCAAAAGTAGGCTGGTTTTTGGGACAAATCTGAAAGCACCCAAGTAGGGGCAAAATGGAAATTTCACCTAAGTATATGATATGATAATTGAGCCAAATATTAGACTCAAGTGCTGAGATATTTAGAGGCATGACATCAGCCTATACCGAGTCTACTTTTATGCATACAACGAAGAAGTTTTAAAAGCGACATATTATATCATACGACGCATGCTTACGGAAATAAATATCACGCAAACATTTTAAAATGAGTTTTACACGACATTTTCTCAAAGATGATCCTATCACATGAAATGTTTTTAAAAGGATTTTGATGAATCACACCTTGCGACAACTGTTTCCATATGAGACACGTTACGCTATTTCGGCAGGTCATATGTATGTTTGGAGGCCGCTTGACATCAGGTGTAGTAGTGAGGATGTCAGGGGAATCATCTGTTTTGATACACCCCTCGTTGGGTGTTTTTTTGTATGTTCACCCCATGACGCTGGAACCTAGGTGAGAGGTTGGCATCATGTGGTGAGTTTCTGTTTACGTTCTTGTGGAATGTAACACCGTGCCTGAGACCTGGGATCTCTGCCAACGTGTCCCTGTTAGTCTTTTACGTATGATGTAACACCAAGGGAGGGCCTCGGGATTCATAGATTGTATACGACTACTCAGGAAGTCACCATTAGTCTATGTACGTATGATGTAACACCATGGTTGGACCAGCGGAATTCATAGACGGTACGCGACTACTTGGGGGAGTTCAGTCGGTTCGTCTTGTGTATGTTCATACAATTTAAGATATGTTATGAAAAAAGTTGTGAGCGATTTTGTTATGATGATTTCTGACACGATTACGACTTGATGGATTTTTCTGAAAAAGATGCATGACATTTCTATCACATGAGCATACACATGCTTACCTATATCACCCTCCCACAGATAAGCTTAGACTCTTAGCAGACAAGAATGATGATACAGTGTAGGGCTTGGCATAGACGTAGAAAAAGAAATTGAATTCGAAGCATATGTAAAAGACTTAACTATTACGTAAGGAGCAGGGAAATATGAAAGTTAAACGAATAATTAAACCTGTGATTTACTCTCTGTAGTTTGTCTGTTTCTATATATTGTTGCTCGCAGGGGCAGAGAACCTGTCGCTGTCTCGGCTGTTCACCATAATTGATTCACATGATGAACCTCGGCAGAAATACTTGCTGAGTGATTTGTTATCGCTCACCCACATCGCAGGGCTAGGAGCTAGTTTAGACACAGGGAGAGATGAGTCCAGGCAGATCATCATTGATCGACATGTGTACCAGTTTATGTAGTTTCTATTTCGGACTTTTATTTTGATATTGTACAGGCGACACTCCAGATGTACTCGGATTTAATTATTCTGTTTCATGCACGTTAGTTATCCTTTGTACATTTTATATTGCTTCCGCATTTTCGATACATGTTATGTCGACAAGCACATGAATGCTATCGATACTTTGTACTTCTCGAAGCAGAGTACGGGGGCTGCACCATGCCAAGACCATAGTCTTGGGCTGGGCGCTACAGGTGGTATCAGAGCCCAGGCTCTAGATCCACATCAGGCAACATAAAGAAAGGAACGACATGTGATAGGTTATGATTGTAGAACCTAGGTTATGCTCATAGTCTTAAGCATAGATCATAGAGTTTAAGCATATGATTTTAGGCTGAGTGCGACAACCTTAGTATAGATCCGTTAGACTGATCTAGGGTATAAGCTGAACTTACTTACTATTAGATGGAATTAACATGGAGTCTCAACATTGATCCTGCTTTCCTCAAAAGACGAATAAAACACTTAGAATTAAATTTTATTTATGATTATATGCGAACTAATTATAAAAACAATCATTTCTAATAGGATGATGCCGCAACTTGAAAGACATACCCGGTTATCATTCCCACAACATATACCACTACAGTCAGAGCATGTTCCACCACAGGTACATGTTTTAGGAGATGCCACCCAGGCATTTCTCGGTGCGTTGAGGCATCTTGTGTTGGACCGTGCACCTGTAATAAACACCACTAGAGGGGGTGAATAGTGGTTAGCGGAAATTACACTACTACCCTTTAACAAAATCCCCTTTGAAAACAGAATCTGAGATTACCTCACATTCAAAACCCGTTTCTTGAAAAATTCAAAAATCAGTGTGCATAACTCCAAAAATTATGAAACTTTGCAGAGATTAACTTCAATGTCTTTGCTAGACTTTTTTCCGAAAATAAGGTAAAACTAAGATTGTTGGACCTTCAAACAAATATAAAGATTAAGATGGACAATCTTGACAGAATTAGGCAAAATAGTGCTGAACTTTAAAAACGTGTTTCTCTTTGAATACTCAACCACAAATGTTGATCTTTATGTCAAAATACTCCTTAGGATGTCTACTTTATGTTTTTAAAAGGTTTTGACCTTAAAAAAGTCTTGATGAAAACAGAATTCAAGTGTTCTCAAAACTGGTCAAATTGCAGCCAGATTGGAGCAGTTATCTTGCAACGACTAAAAGACTAACGTTTCTTTGCTCAAATCAAGTGATTCTTGTTGCAAATGATAGTTACAATCTGAATTATAATTCCACCAAAAATCACGAATTTTGAAAGTGTTTTGCTAGTTTTTCAAAACATGAGAAATCGTGTGAAATCAGATGTGAAAACGGGCAGAAAAACAGAAAAGAGAAAAGACGACAAGAACACCAAAGATTTATCCTGGTTTAGTGAATGTTACTTAATCCTGTCCCAAGGAACACCTTTTCTTGGATTTCACTATGGTATGAACAAGATTACAACAAGAACCAAACTTGATCCTTGGGGTTAAAAACCAACACTATTTAAGACTTGGATGAACACCTCTATGCAACTCTTGGTTGCAACACCTCTATCACCTATTGATGTAGCCTTATAGATTTGGCTAATCAATCTTACAAATATAACCCAAGAATGCGTGTATATGTAGCTCAACAACACAAGAAATTAAACACCTTAGCTACACAAAGAAAGAATCAAGAAGAAGAGAATAGCAAGAATGATCTTCAAGTTTGCTTGAAAGTTGTGTGTTCTTCTTCTTCACCTTTGCTTTTTATTTATAGGGTGAAATGAGTCTTGAAGATAAGAACTCCAATTTGTCACCATCTTCATAAACAATGGTTAAGTGTCTTCACATCATTGGTTGGCCATACAATCACCTTGTACACTTGGCAAAATGAAACAATATAATTGGTCCACCTTGGAATATCATTTTGGCCGAAATTTTTCTTCAAAATGACTTGGAAAATATGAAGATAATATAGTAGGATAAGATGGCATAACTTCTCCACTATCTCCTCAACTTCTTGCCATGAGAATAGCCATGCGAGAACTGAACAATTCAAACAAACATCAGCTCCAACTAAGTCCACGTAGCCGTTGGTTTTGAAGTTTGAATTTCCAAGTTGACAATTTTAGCAACTAGCTTCTTTTTGGTTGGTCTACTTGGCATAAAGTCTTAAAAGAGATAAACCACCTTTGGCACCTGTATATGAACGTTCTTGGCCCCATATATATGTGTACAAACTCAGATTTAATGAAGAGAAATTAACAAATAATAGTTGACAAGATTATGTCAACATATAATATCGAAATTCCCACAATTTCTCCTTATATGTTGTGATGAATTCCACAACATTAACACCTTTAAAGTCTCTATAAAATGGTGATTGATACTCTCAAATAACACATATAAGATGGTGTTCAGGAAAAAATTAGAATGTGACATCACAACTCGTCACATATCCCGCTACTGTCGATAATATCATCAATTGAGAGAAATAATAGAAAACAACCAAATAATCTTGAAGATAATAATAAATGAGCTTCAGAATGAAGATAATAATATACTAAATAGATTCCTTGAGTAAAAATACCGAAACATCCCTCAGGGGTAAAATGACCAAAATACCTCTGGTGAGAGAAAACTCCAGAAATGACCCTGATGGTCAGAAATAGATACAATAACACCTTTGTGATGATAAATAAGGTACGAATGTGTCCTTGAAATATTTTCACCATGACAAGCACCTAAAAAACTCAAAATACCAATTTTGCCCTTTTTAGTAAGTTGTAGAAACTTTCAAGGCACATTAGTCACAATACATTTATAATCATCAATAACACATAACATTAACATAATGAACATGTATAAATCATGTACAAATGAAAACAACCATTTTATCACATTTTAGAAAAATATTTCTATAAACCCCAGACATCGATCGATTGAAGTGCCTCAGCTTCAGAGATCAATGTCTCACAGTGAGTTTCAGAGTTTGTCTCTGGCATATATCGATCGATCGAAATGAGGGTTCGATGTTCATCGATCGACCGATGTGTCTCAGGTTTAGAGATCGATGTATCACAGTAAAGTCTTGAATTTTCTCTCCCTTACATGGATCGATCGATATGAGGGATCGATGTACATCGATCGATCGAAGCACAACAACCTGAGAGATCAATGTCATTTTTCTTAACTTTTTTTTATTTTATAACACCATGTGTGACATTTTTAAGTATCCACAACTTAAAATCATGACCTTGAGAATTATCCAAACATATTTCTTAACATTCTCCCCCTTTGGGATGATTTTCAAAATAACTTAACATGATTTTAATGTCACAACTCTTTGAAAACCTCACTGTTTACCCATTGTTTCAACAATTCTATACCAATTGTTTTCAAACTTCCGAACCTCATGTGTTTTTAATATATGTGCTCCCCTTTAACTCATACTCTCTCCCTTAACCTATGCTCCAAGCAAATTTAACACAAATTACACTTATATCAATTGAAACTTAACATATTATTCAACTCAAATCATGACTTAACAACTAAAAGCATGTCCTTATTCAATCTCCCCCTATATTTTGCAAATCATACAAAAGATAGAATTATGCAATTGTATCATAAGTCAGCATACATAACTTGGCTCGTAAGTTTTCAAAAGTGGCTTGATTAAGGGGTTTGGTGAAGATGTCAACTATTTGATGATCAGTTCTTACATGATCTATGGTTATGTCCCCATTTCGAACATGATCTCGAGGGAAATGGTATCTTACCTCAATGTGTTTGGCCTTAGAATGAAGTACCGGATTCCAAGAAAGATTGATTGCATTGTGCTATCGCAAAAAATTAAAATCTTATTCATTTTAATGCCAAATCACTAAGTTGTTGAGTAATCCAAAGTATTTGGGTAGTGGATAAGCTTAAGGCTATATACTTGGCTTCAGTGGTAGAAAGAGATCCACTAGCTTGCTTTTTAGAAAACCAGGGATGAAGTTGGTTCCTATAAATTAACATGTACCTCTAGTGGATTTTCTGTCTAATTTGCAACAACTATGATTAGCATCACTATAAGCATATTCCATCTTATCATTTCTATCATATCAAAGTCCTAAGTGAGGTGTGTGTTTAAGATATCTAAATATCTTTTTCACTTTGTTGTAATGTGAGACTTTAGGATAAGATTGAAACCTAGCACATATGCAAACACTAAACACTATATCAGGCCTTAATGTGGTTAAATACAATAGTGATCCAATCATAGACGTATAGAGTGTGTCATCAAAAGGCTTACCATTTTCATCCATGTCTAGTTTGGTGTTAACATTCATGGGGGTAGGTGTTGGTTTCATATCTTCAAAGCTAAACTTCTTAATCATATCATCGACATACTTAAGTTGGCTAATATGGATTCCTTAATGGGTTTGTTTAATTTGTTGCCGTAAGAAATAATTCAACTCTCCTACCATTGACATTTCAAATTCTGACTTCATACACTCTTTGAAGTCTTTCACTAAGGTAAGGTTGGTTTATCCAAAGATTATGTCATCTACATATATATGAACTATTAATAAGTCGTTATCTTTTCTTCTTAGGAATAATGTGTTGTATATGGTCCCCCTTTGATAATTATTTGCAATAAGAAAGTTTGAAAATCTATCGTACCAAGCTCTTGGAGCTTGTTTCAAACCATATAAAGCTTTCTTAAGCTTGTACACATGGTTAGGATTCTTTGGATTTTCGAATCCAGGGGGTTGTTTCACAAAAACTTCTTCTTGGATGTATCCATTCAAGAACGCACTCTTGACATCCATTTGGAAGAGTTTAATATTGTTTAGGCTTGCAATCGCAAGTAACAATCTAATTGCTTCTAGTTGTGCAACGGGTGCAAAGGTTTCTTCATAATCTATTCTTTCTTGTTGATTATAACCTTGTGCGACTAGCCTAACCTTATTTCATATGATATTTCCTTGTTCATCCATTTTATTCCTAAATATCCATTTTGTCCCTATTATAGACTTATTTTTGGGTTTAGGTCCTAAGTCCCACACATTGTCCCTGGTGAATTGGTTTAACTCTTCATGCATGGCATCTATCCAAGATATATCATATAAGGCTTCTTTAACATTCTGAGGTTCTAAGTATAAGATTAAGTTATGTCCTTCAGATTGACTTATGTTTCTACATGTTCTAACCCCAACACTTGTATCCTCAATAATTAACTCTTTAGGGTGTTGATGTTTATCTTTTATAAGCCACCAATTCCTACGTCGACTAGGTTCACCCTCATCTTGTTCAAATGTTTCATTACTGTGAGCATTATCGTATACAATTGGATCATCTTGCAAATTAGTTGTATATCTTCCAATTGCAAAATTTCTTCATTTATTTCATCTAAGGGTTCATGCATGTCTTGTTCAGGGGTAGTTGGTTCTAGATGATCATGAACAGGCTCAAGTAATATATCATCATCAAACATATTTTCAACATTATTCTCATGTTTATGTTGAGTTTTATCACTAACTTCAAAACATGAATTCTCATTGAATTTCACATGTATGGATGCAATTATCTTTCAAGATGGAAAATTATAACACCTATATGCTCTTGAATTAGTTGAATAACCAACAAATATGCATTCAATAGGCTTTTGTTCAAACTTGTCTACATTATCCTTAGTGTTTAACACAAAACACTTACAACCAAAAACTCTAAGATAATCTATCTTAGGTTGTAATTCTATCTAACTATGTTCTTACAAACTAGGAACTTGAAACTTATCATTACATGAGGAATTATCCAACATTCTCCCCTTTAATTTCTAAATGTAAAGTAGGGATTTCTTCAACGCCAATCAAGCTTTGCATCTCTTTAGATCTCGTCCGTGCCAATAGCTTTGTCAATATGTCCGCCTTTTGTTTGTCTCTGCTTACGTGCTATACTTCTACTACCCCTTTCTTCACGCATTCTCGATTAAAGTGATAACGTGTATGAATGTGCTTACTCCTTCCATGAAACATGGGATTCTTGGTAAGTGCAATATCCGACTTCTTGTCTACACGTATGACTACTTTTTCTTGCTTCCAACTTGTTATTTCACACGATGATTCTTGAAGCCAAATAGCTTGGCATGCCGCGGCTGTTGCCGCCATGAATTCAGCCTCACAAGATGATAATGCCACAATCTTTTGCTTTTGAGAACACCAAGATATTGAGAGTTGTTGAAGTAGAATACATGTCCCGTAGTGCTCTTGCCATCATCTTGATCTACATTGTGACTACTATCACAATATTCAACAAGATGTTTAGTAGTTCCCCATCCAAACATTATTCCAATAGTTGTCGTTCCTTTCAAGTACCTTAGAATGTGTTTAATCGCATATCTGTGGGAGTCTCTTGGTTCTTGCATATAGCGGCTCACAACTCTATCTGAGTAGGCAAGATCAAGTCTCGTATCTAACAAGTATCTCAAACATCCTACCAATCTTCGATAGTGCGTACCCTCAATCACTTCATCATGCTCGGCCTTTGTGAGCTTAATGTCAGGGTCCATCGAAATGTGTGTTGGGTTGCAATCATGTAGACCCGCTTCTCTAAGTATCCTCAAAGCGTACCCTTCTTTTTTCATTTTAATTCCATGGTGTCCTTGAGTAACCTCAATACCGAGGTAATATGTGAGCTTGCCAAGGTCGGGTCTTTTGCATTTAGCCGGCATGTCATGCTTGAAGTCATTGATAATTGATAAGCTAGATCCGGTTACTAACTAGTCATCCACATACACGGCCACAATAAGTAGTTTGTTGTCCCTTAACATCTTGTACACGGACTTTTCTTTGGAGCAACGATGAAAATCCAATCTTTTCAAAATTTCATCTAATTTGGTATTCCAAGCTCTCAGTGCTTGACGCAATTCGTACAAAGCCTTTGAAAGTTTGTAGACTTTATATTCTTCTCTCCTCCTTTCAAAGTCTTCGGGTTGTGTCACATACACTTGCTCCTTTAACACGCCATGTAAGAAATTCGTCTTTACGTCAAGATGGTGTATCTCCCAACCAAGTGAGGCGGCCAAAGAAACGAGAAGACGGATGGCTTCAATCCGTGTCATGGGTGCTGATACTTCATCATAATCGACACCAAATTGTTGGACATAACCCTTCGTGGCTAAGCGAGCTTTATACTTATGGAGCCATCGGCTTTCCTTTTTACTTAATTCTGTTGGGTTTTTCAACCAACATCCACATCTCATTCTTATTGATAGAATCTATTTCGTCCTTCATAGCTTGCATCCGAACTCTCGATCCTATAGCTTTTTGAAAGTTCCTTGGCTCGTTGTTAATCATCATCAATAACTCTTTTTCATGAATGTCGGATGTTATCATATAATCAACAAGATATCATGGTTGATGCTTCAGGCAGCTAGACGTCCGCACATTCGGGAGTTGTGCACCCCCTTCGTGCTAGGGTGAAACTGCCTTGGGTTGTGACCACAAGCTATTTGTTTCTTCAGATGGTGGCAGGCTATTTGAGTCTGCAGGACGTGACGGGAAGCTTGGCACTTTTGGGCTTGGTCGGCTCGGCCTTGGCACGCTTGGGATCGAATCTACATGCAATGGTCCCATGCCCTCATCCATCGTCTTGCCCCAAATCATTTGAAACATTCCGGTGGTTTATTTGTCTCGTGGAAGTGTGTCTCCCACATCCATCCAACATTTTCATCAAATATTAGATCTCGGCTTATATAAACATTGTGTGTCTTGGGATCAAAAAGGCGATATCCCTTGGTACCCGTCATGGTTCCAAGATGCACTAAGGGGTGCGATCTATCATCCAATTTCTTCAAATGAGACGAGTCAATTTTTGCATAGGCAAGGCATCTGAATATCCTTAAATGTTGTAGGCTTCGTTTCTCTCCTTTGTATCTTTCATATGGTGTTTGATTTTGTAAGGCCCTCGTAGGGAGATGATTAAGTAAATAAGTAGAGTGTCGAACCACTTTATCCCACATATAATTCGGCACACTCATAGCCTTCAAGATACTTTTAGTCATCTCCATTAGTGTTCGATTATGGCGTTCTACGACTCCATTTTTTAGGCGTATATGGAGCCATCAAGTGCCGTATGATTCCGTTCTTTTCACAACAGTTGTTGAATTCGATAGAAGTAAAATCCCCTACTCTACTGGCATGGAACACTTTTATTTTTTTATATGTATTCTTTTCGGCCAATGCTTTGAAGTTCTTGAAGACTTCAAGTGCATTATTCTTTTCTTACAACATAGATGAACACATGTAACGGGATAGTCATCGATTAGCACAATAACTTACCTATTTCCACCAAAGTTACTCGGCGTAATAAGGCCGAGCAAGTCTACATGAATGAGCTCCTAGACGTTGTTTGCACGATAAGAAGATTGTTGCGGAAAAGGTAGTCTCGATTGTTTTTCGACAAGAAAAGATTCACATATTCGTTTCTCTTGATCAATGTAATGCTATTCGCGCACTATTTCCTTTTTCTTCATATTCTTTAGGGTTTCGAAGTTAACATGCCCAAGCCGTGCATGCCACTTCCACGCTACCTTTTCTATCTTAGCCTGAAGACATATTGGAGTACCTGGTTTTATAAAAATCTTGTATAAATGATTGGGACTTTTGGCTACTTTCGTTAAAAGTTGATCGTGTCCATTGTGCATAGTCAAGAAATTATCCTTTAGCCTCACTTCATATCCGACCTCCGTTGCTTGTCCGAGGCTAATTATATTACTTCGCAATTCAGGTATAAAATATACTTTGCTAAGTAATGTTTGCTCACTCGATTTTCCTTGGAGAAGAATTGAGCCTTTGTCTTTAACACACTCCCTTATATTCTTCTTACACACTCTAATTCCTAACCATTGAAAATCCATGCATGATTTTCTTTTCTTACCCCTCCCTTTTCACTCTTCTCTAAACCCACTGCAAGACAACAACTTCCATCACTCCCTTCTTTAACCTCGGGTACACAAAGGAGTAAGAGAAGTCTCCATCATCTTTTCTCATTCTCACTCTTCCAAACTATCTGCTCAACCAACACAACTACCAACTTTCTCTTCCTTCTCTCCTCTTACAACTCTCAAAAGCTCTCAACCTTCCTCCTTGTACTTCATCACCGTGGAATCAAGAGGGTAAGAGGCCAAGCCTAATTCTCTTTCTTCATATTACCTCCATTTTTACTTCAAAAACCAAGCCAAGAACACTCCTCCTTCCTCTTGTCAAGACAAGAACAAAGTTCATTTCACCCCTTTTTAGGCTCAACCGTTGCCACCTCCAAGAAAAAGGGAACCAAATTCTTCACGATAAAGTGAAGATCCAAGCTTTCATGTGTAGGATTTCATAAGGTTTCCACCCGTGGCTTTCATAAGGAGGAAAGAAGAAGATTGTCTCAATTTTGTTGAGGAACCAAGGTTTGAGTGATTTAAAAATGCATGATTTAAATGTTATGTATTTTTGAAATGCATGATTTAAGTGTTACATGAGATGCATACATCATAGATATGCTTATATGTCTATATATATTATTGTTGTACTAACGTGTTGTGAAGCGTTAAGGCTTATATCATGTGGCAAACATTAGTTGCATTTATTCTATTTTCAGGTTCCATGTTAAATGAACTAAACTAGTTCATTTAGTGAAGTACTTAAGGATATGAAAAACACTAGTTCATTTAAAGAAGTACTTAAAGAGATATATTTGAAGATATCTATTTGGCAACAAATTTGGAATGGAAATTTCCTCTCCACACTACACACACAGGGCCATATATGTAGTTCCCTACCCGGGACTAGGGTCTCGGCACGGTGCACCTACTGTACTCTGCTACGAAAAGTACAAGGCGTCAATAGCATTCATATGCTTGTCGACATAGCATGTATCGAAAATACGGAAGCAATATAAAATGTAAAAAGCATAATCGACCTGCATGAAACAAAATAACTAAATTCGAGTACATCTTGAGTGTCACCAGTACAATATCAAAATACAAGTCCGAAATAACATAAGGAACTACATAAACTGGTCCACATGTCCATCACTGATGATCTACCCCCCGACTCATCTCTCCCTATGTCTGAACTGGCTCCTAGCCCTGCGGTGTGGTAAATGATCGGGTGAGCGATAACAAATCGTTCAGCAAGTATTTGTGCCTAGGTTCGTCATGTGGATCATGCAAGGTGAATAGAACATGCAACGTGAACAGTAGCATAACATACCAGGCACCAACAGATAAATTAAGGCAACAACAATACGTAGAAACAGACGCACTGCAAAGAGTACATCACAGGTTTAATTATTCATTTAACTTTTGTATTTCCCTGCTCCTTACGTAATTAGTTAAGTCTTTTAGATATGCTTCATATTCAATTTCTTTTTCTATGTCTATGCCAAGCCCTACACTGTATCATCATTCTCGTCTACTAAGAGTCTAAGCTTATATCTGGGAGGGTGACACAGGTAAACATGCGTATGCTCATGTGATAGAAATGTCGTGCATCTTTTTCAGTAAAATCCAACAAGTCGTAATCGTGTCAAAAATCATCATAACGAAACCGTTCACAAATGTGTTCATAACATATCTTAACTTGTACGAATGTACACAAGACCAACCGACTGAACTCCCTCAAGTAATCGCGTACCGTCTATGAATTGTACTTGTCCAACCACGGTATTACATCATACGTACGTAGAATAATGGTGACTCCTGGAGTAGTTGTATACCGTCTATGAATCCAAAGTCCACCCTCGGAGTTACACAATACGTATAAAACTAACAAGGACACGTTGGCAGAGATCCCAGGTCCCAGACACAGTGTTACATTCTGCCAGAACGTAAACAGAAACTCACCACATGACGCCAACCTCTCACCTAGGTTCTAGCATCATGGGAGGAACATATAGAAAAACACCCAACGAGGGGTGTATCAGAACAGATATTGCCCCTAACATCCTCACTACTATAACCGATGTCAGACAGCCTCCAAACATACATATAGGTTGTCGAAATAGCATAACGTGTCTCATATAGAGTCAATCGTCGCAAGGTACGGTTTGTTAAAATCTTTTTGAAAACATTTCATGTGATAAGATCATGTTTGAGAACATTTCGTGTAAAACTCATTTTAAAATGTTTGCATGATAGTCATTTTCGTGAGCATGCGTTGTATGATAAAACATGTCGCTTTTAAAACTTCTTCGTTGTATGCATGAAAGTAGACTCGGTATAGGCTGATTTCATGCCTCTAAATATCTTAGCACTTGATTATAATGTTTGGCTCAATTATCATATCATATCATCATCATCATCATCATCCGTACCTAGTACATCCCAACGACAGCAAACACTATCGCTAGGGTCTGGAGAGGGTAATTGGTAGGCAGACAATACATCTGTCCCAAGGGATAGAGAGTCTGCTTCTAGTGAGACCCCCGGCTCTATATGTACCTACATAAATGACATAATAATATAGATATGATGTGCTAGTGTGTTAGTGAAGGAATTCCGGAAATAAAAAGAAGAGACTTTCGATATTAAAATAAACATAACGTGTGTACGTACACGTAATGCAAAACAACGATAAAATATAAACAGACAAGTGCAAAGTCAACGTAGAACGTAGAGAGTGTCTACGTCTATCAATGGCCTAAATACACCCTAACGTGTCCCTATATACGACCTATACCTCGTTAACCTTAATCTTATGTCTCCATGAACTCCTATCCTGGACCATGTCCTCAGAGAGGTGCAAATCTAGTAGGTCGTGTCTAATCTGCTCATCCCAACTTAGTTTGGGCCTTCCTTTACTTCTGTTCCCCTCTACAATGAGGCTTTCAATTGTTCTGACTAACGCTGTTGTCTGTCTCTGCTTGACTTGCCAAAACCATCACATTCTTCCCTCCCTTATCTTATCTGCTATACTAACCACATCTAACCTTTCTCGAAACACCTCGTTTCTGATCCGGTCTAGCCTTGTATGTCCACACATCCACCTCAACATCCTTATCTCTGCCACTTCCATCTTCTGTAATTGTGACTTCTTGATGGCCCAGCAGTATGTCCGATTAGCGTTGCCGGTCGCACTACCACCCTATAAAAAATCATATACTTAGGTGAAATTCCAATTTTGCCCCTAGTTAGGTGCTTTCATATTTGTCCCCAAAATCAGCCCACTTTTGGGCTCTAATTGCTATATTCTTGTTCTATTGGGTCCTTTTCATATTTCAATTTATGGCCCTTATTAAAACAGCACACTTTCATAACTTTTGAAAATATGAAATTACCATTTTGCCTCTTTTAGTGACCTCGGCTTAAAATGACTAACACAACCCTTATGTTTGTGTGTCACTTCTTTAATTTACTAGTTAGCACATTCACTAGTTTGCAAATCTTTCATGGTTAGTTAAGTCTTCCTTGGTCGATTGGCGGAGATTTCAATACTTTTCGTATGCTAGAGGAACATAGAGGAAGATATGTACCTACTCTACACTCACTTCAAGAATTCAACGACTGTATACAAGCTTGTGAATTGCAGGAATTTTCTTTTCAAGGCTCTTTATTTCCTTGGTGTGATGGAAAGGGTCTTGGTCAAGTTTGGCGCAGGCTAGATCGGTTCTTGTGTAACACAGAATTTTTCGACATGTTCCTAGTTACACAAGTACAACATCTTACAAGGGCTACATCGGATCATGCTCCATTATTATTAACGTGTGACTTGGACAGCCCAGGGGTCTTGCTGCTTTTCGATATATGGATGTTTGGTCAACGCATCCTGACTTTGACGGTTTTATGCAGCATACATGGGAGTCTTTTTCTACAGTGGGTGGTATGTGGGGTTTAGTCGACAAACTACGTTGTTTATGCAACGAGCTCAAATGGTGGAATAAAGAAGTTTTTGGGAATGTATTTGATGCGGTGGCTATGGCTGAGTCTTTCGTTGTTATGAGTGAGCGCGCATTTGATTTAGCTCCAAGTGACTTAACGAATACAAATTACAATTGCAGCGCAGCAAAATTACAGTTGGCGCAAAAACAGGCATTTCTCTATTGGAAACAAAAAGCTAACATCAAATGGCTTAAGGACGGAGACGCCAACACTTTCTTTTATCATAACTCAGTAAAGGACAAATGGCGCACACAAGCTATTAAGCGCATTTTGCGTCAAGATGGAAGCGAATGTTTACTTAACTCCAACATTTAAGCAGAGGCAGTCTGATACTTTTCGGATCTATTTGCAGCAGAACCTGTGTCGAATTGCGATGATATTTTGAGACACATACCTACGTTACTGACATTAGAGGATAATGTCATGTTGCAGGAAGTCCCAACTTTGTAGGTTGTGAAACAAGCTGTATGGGATCTACGCCCAACAAGTGCTGCTGGACCAGATGGCTATCCAGGTTATTTCTATAGATGATTTTTGCATGTTATTCACTTTGATGTACTTAAGGCGGTGCAGGAATTTTATTTAGGTATACATATGCCAAAGCAGATGGTGGCCTCTACAATAATTCTCATCCCCAAGGTTCCGAATCCTTAGACTTTTGCAGAGTTTCGACCTATCTGTTTAACAAACTTTACTTCCAAAGTTATTACCCGGTTGTTCTCCACTCGTCTGAGCCGATTGTTGCCACAAATCATATCTCCTGAACAAGCAGGCTTCATGAAAAAACGAGGAATCACAGAGCAAGTCTTATTAGCTCAAGAAATGGTACATGTTATAGATAATCACACACGGGGTGGACATGCAATAATTAAACTAGATATGGCAAAAGCTTTTGATCGAGTTAGTTGGCAATATCTTGAATTACTGTTGCAGCGTATGGGGTTTAGCCACATATTGGTCCGTATCTTATTAAATAACTTCAGATCCACACGCTGTTCAATACTCATAAACGGTAAACAGTCAGTATCCTTTACGATAGGTAGAGGCGTCAAGCAGGGAGATCCATTGTCACCGCTACTGTTTATCGTTTCTTCAGAAGGGTTCTCTCGTGGTTTGAATGCATTGATGTCCGCAGGGGAAATAAGGGGATATTTTGCGAGGCATGTACGATGTGTTTCTCATTTAGGATTTGCGGACGATTTGTTGATCTTTTTAAATACGGCTAGACGGAATTCGGAGCGCTTTCACACTTTCTTATTATCTTACCAAAATGCATCGTGAAAATTGGTTAATTATCACAAAAGTCAAATCGTGGTGGGCAGCAGAGTTTCAGGATCTACCGCATCAGCAGTGTTGGGGATGCGGCTATCATCTTTCCCTATAAAATATCTTGGTTCTTATCTTCATAAGGGCATCAACAGAGCTAGGTATTGTACTTCTATCATCAATCATTTTGAGTCTAAGTTACATTCTTGGTCGAATAAATTGTTGTCCATCACTGGTCGTTTGGTGCTGATCAAGCATGTATTAAGCACAATGCCAATACATGTTATTGCGAGCTCTCATTTACCAAAAAGTGTAGTACATATATTGAATTGTAAAATGGCAGCATTTCTCTGGAAGGGTAGACATCACTGGCAGTCTTGGTCTTCAATATGCCGTCCAATTGAGGAGGGAGGTTTGGGTGTTCGATGTCTTTTGAAGGTGCACAGGCTTATGATTGTCAGTTGTGGTGGAAATACCACCACTCAAATACTCTATGGGCACAATTTAGCAGATGTAAGTATGGCCGTCGTCACTCTCTCTACTCTCATATCTATGACTCACCTACATGGAAAAGAATATGTCGCATACACGAATTCATGGCGTCTAAGATGGAAAGGTTGGACGACGCAATCCAGTAGACACCGGATGCTAATGGACAATTTTCAATTAAATCTGCATATGTTGAGGTTGCGATAGCCGAAGTTCAGTTCAGTGAATGCCGCCATGTTTGGTGGAAACAATCTCAGCCGGAGTTGCATTTATTCTTATGGCGACTGTGGTCGCGCTCACTTCCAATGGTGGATAATTTAAAAGCTTGGCTCACAATATTCCCATCTCAATGTGTAATCTGTAAATTGCATCATGATTCACAAGATCATGTATTCCTCCACTGTCCATCCATTCAGTAGCTATGGATGGAAATGGCTAATACATTTTCTGGCCCTCTACCCAACAGTAATACAATTATGGCACACCTAATCCGATGGTGGCGCACTTCTTCTCAGACATCAATGATTGGACAACTGCGGGTTGTCGCTTCTTCCGTCCTAATGTGGGTTATTTGGAAGGAATATACGACAATAAGGTTTGGTTCCAAAACTTTTGTTTATGCAAGGATTTTTGAAAAGGTTCGACTGGCAATTTATACATGGTGTGCGACGATGAACGGCAAAAAGTTTGCAACAAATATTTCTTGTTTAGTCGCTCTTAATTTTTATCTGCATCTGCGAACAAGACGACTCAGGATTGTTCGATGGGAATTGCCTCCTACTGGAAAGTTGAAGCTAAATGTCGATGTAGCAGTAGGTAGATCTAAAGCGGCTGGAGCAGCGGTGCGGCGTTCGGATCATGGTCAGATTCTTTCTGCAATATGCTTTACATTGCCTCAGGCCATACCGCTGAGGGCAGAGCTTCTGACGCTGACGTTAGCCTTGATATATTATGCGAGGGAGCATCACAACCTTATAGTAGAGACAGACTGCAAATCAATTCTTCATCTGTTGGCCTTAACGCGGGTGTACACGGGTTTATTAGGATTGGACATTCACCGCGCATCCCTTTTTCTATCATTAAATCATTCAACTCTATTGTATTGTCCGAGCGAGGCCAACACTGCTGCTCATAGGCTCGCCAGCCATGGATGTAGAGTGGTTGATCTTCAACATTATCGTACGCTCCATGAGTTACCCTGCAAGGTTCATGGCACGATACTTATGGATTATCAATTGCATGCTTTACGATGAGGATAATGTCTCATATAGTATTGGCGATGATTTCATTATGTTGCATGTGTTGCTTATCGACACAGGCAACTGGGGCGTTTTCCTCACAATTGTCTCGACATTTGCTTTGCTATGTTTGATTTATAATTCTCATATTATCATTTACCCATTCTTCATTTGTTGGATATCTCCATGCATCTGTCTCATTTATCCCATCTACTGAGCATGTTGTGCTGCCGTCGCCAAAGATTAAACATGGGGATTGCTATACAAACTTTGCTTGATGACAATATTGTCCAACGTCTTATACTGAAGATGTCGCCTTGGTTCAAATTGAATCAAGGCGGCATGTGTATCAAAATTCTATCATCTATTGTACTTCAACTGCGATACGTACTGAATTGGCATATGGGGAGATCTCTTCCACGAATGGCCTCATATATTTCAATAGGTGATCCAAACATCCGGACACGGCTTAGATTGTAGTTGTCGCCTTGGTTCTTTTTGAATCAAGGCGGCATGGGAATGTGCTTCCTCCGTTTATTTGCTCGGCTTAATATTCTTTTTGTTTTGCTGATGTTCTTATTTCTATTTCGTTTTGAGGTTCGATGGATTGGGTCCGTTGCATTCCCATGGATCACCAATATATCGTTGGATCACTTGCTTCTTGATGGTTACCAATAGCGGTTCTTGGTTTTTGGCACTCCATTGACACACAGTTTTCATCATCTCTATGTATTTGTCCAACACTCTGGTATAAATATGTAAGCTTTTCCCTTCGCCAAGGTTTTATCCATAATGGTGGTTTTACTTGGCAAGGTTTTAATGCGGCATATCATATACGATTGGAGGTTGGCACTCATTAGCTCACTATTTCATTTATTTTCCTATGATGACTTCTTTGTAATATGGTATTCCTCTGCCATAAATGAGGCTTTTCAATAAAATATTTCTTCATATAAAAAAAAACTAGTTAAAACATCATCAAGGCATCAATATGGCCAATTGGCGAAATGCATCATGCACACACACACTTGATCTTTACAACTTGTTCACTTTATCTAATATGCAAGGTTATCATATATCACTGATTAATCACATAAATATCATGTTATGCACATAGACTCCATACAAGTATTCAATTTTACATAACCATACTTGGTTGATACTTAAATGCATGCAAAGGCTGAGGGGTGTGTTTGTACATACAACACTTGATGCACTACCTAAGCACATTCCATATACATATAGCCATGTAGACAAATAAACATATGATTAGAACATACATTCTTCTCCTAGGCCGAATTCCACTATACACACCCATACTTGATTTTTACCTCTTTTAAGCACATGCAAATTGGTTTCCACCAAATCAATGATGTGAAGAACAAAATCATGATAATGACCATAATGATAACTACATACATGCCCTCTTATCTTCTATCTATACATGCATGTCCATATAGAAACTAAACATATTCTAAAAAGCACATACATGCTACTTTTTCATATCATCATAGCCATAGGGAAATACACAAACAAGAGTCATACACCAACCTTCACATATGAAGTATGTAAGAACACTTTTTGTATGTTCATAGGGAATAAATGTTTTGAACACATGCATGCATGATTGAACCTTTTATATGAACATAGATGATAATTTTTTTCGGAACATGCATGAAGAAGCTAGGAAGAATACTTGTCTTTCTTTTGAATCTTAACCTTAAAATGGTAAAGGATTTCATCTTTTTCCCTTTTCTTGGTACTTATGGTCAAGATACCTTTGAAGGAGAGGAAGATTAGTCATTTTTAGGAAAGAAAGTATTATGAAGGTTGTAAAATCAATTCTTAAGAAGGTTTACCTTTGGATGGCTTGAAGATTTTCACTTGTTCAACTTAGAGAACTTCTTCTTCCCCTTGGTGTGACTCACGGCTTAAAAGGGCCTAAGGGATGAAGAAATTTGAATCCTTAAAGAAGATAGGAAAAAGAAAGATGCGTAGTAGTGATAATATGATTCTTACCTTTAAAAATTCTTGAATTGGATGCTTTATTCTTACTTGGAATTAGAAGAATTCTTTTCCGTTTGGCTAAGACACCCACGGTTGGTTAATAGATCGAGAAAAAGAGGAGGGCCTTGATGAGAGAGAGAGAGAGGAGTAGGAAGAAAATGTTTTAGTAAGAGAATGAAGTAGGGATATTTGGAGAATAATAAATGAAGAGGTTGTCTTGAGTTGAAACTTAATTCCTTGGATTTTCCTTGGAATAGCAGAGATTATGGGGTATATAGTGAGGTGTAATCCTTTGCTTTGTTGGGATAGTGGATGTGTAAGAAGATGGTAAGACATGCATGGGTAATGATTGGAGAGTGGTCTTACATCTTGTAAGAATGGAAATGATGGAAAGCATATAAAGAAAAGAAAATAAAGGAAGAATTAGTTAGTGGGGTGTAAGGCATGCATGAAATGCCATTGGTTTAAGGTAGAAGGTGGAGAAAATAAATAAAAAGGAAACAAAATAAAATGAAAGACAAGATTGTCTTAGTCAAGAGGGGTGGGGAGGCCAAAGTGGGGGGGGGGGGTAGGATGGAGATTTACTATTTTGCTCCTCCTCACTTTTCTTATGTGTTACTTTCCTTTTTTTTAATTTAATTCCTAATAAAATTTGTACCATCCTTTATGTGCCTATTTAATTATTCTTATACTTATTAAGGTAATTAACAATTTTAAATTTTAGTTGCGTTACACTTACACACTTATTATACTAAGTGCGATTCAACGATCATACTCTAATTCCATCGTCATTCCTTTTATTCTCTTTCCCACTAGCCCAGTAGTATGAGTCGTAACATTCCTCTCCCCTTATAAAAAGTTTCATCCTCTAAACTTGTAAATTCAATTTGTACTCCGCTACTTAACGTTACTCTACTGGTTCCACTCTTATCACATGTCTCAAACAGTTTTTGATGTATTGATTTGGTGTCCGACCATGCTTTTCTATAATCGTATTTATGGGCTTGTATTTAGAGCTTTGGTCCTCTAACTAATATTGTACTTATCCTATGTGAAAAGTCTTTAAAATTATCAGCCCAGAGTATTCTAGCTTTCGTGCTCCCATTGTACTTCTTTGTTCAATTATCCTTCCTTATCGGATACGTTACTGACTTTGTGAAATCTTTCCGAAAGATCCTTATCTTGCTGAAAAAGTTCATCTCTTTACCACTGTCGTTCATGATTAGTTAAGAGACCAAAATCATAATACTAGTACCACTTATTAAAGTTAAATTTCGCAATTGAGCATACCTATTTCAGTATTGGAGCCATCAGAATTCTTGGGGTCCGGTACACTCTGATTTAGTTCGCGAGTCCCTGATTGCCCTTCTTGTTGTTGTGTTTCCTCAAGTAGCACATTTCTCTTCTCTAGATAGTGTCTGGCCAGGTATCCGCCCTTACCGTAGCTAAAACATGCTCCGTCCCTTCTCCAACACTAACCAATGTGCTGTCGCTAGCAGATCTTACATATTGGAATCGCATGCTGTGGTAGGCATGGTTGCTGCAACTGACGCTGAGAGACGGGTTGGCGTTGGTTCTGTTGCTGGCGTTGTGACTGTGACCGATGCTGGAGATGGAGTCGTCTTGTTGACCTCAGTAGAAGCTTGGCCCGCTTTTTGAGCTGCTCATCTGAGACATCTCAAACTCTCTTGTCTCTGGTTGTCTGGTCTCGTGGATGTGTAATGTGCTCCACCCGATACAAGCAAGCAACAGCTCCTCGAAGTTCCTCGGGTTTATCTTTCCAATCCAAGTCCTAATCCGAGTGTTTAAGCCATTTTTAAACTTGCACATTTTTAAGATTTTCATCCATCATAGTCACAGGGACATATCGACCCAAGACAGTAAACCAATAGACACATTCGGAAACTGTATCTCCCGCTTGCTGTCTCAACGTCTCGAACTCCTCTATTCTTTGAATGATCACTGAAGAGGGTATGAAATACTGATGGAATTCATCTAAAAAATGCGTCCATGCAACAGTTTGACATAGTGGCTGAATACACGCTTCTCACCTTTGTCTGGTTTCTCTAATTGAAAATGGCCAAGCAATCTGCGTCTTTATCTCCTCCGATACTTGCACTAGTTCGAATCCATTCTTAATTTCTTTCAACCACTTCTCAGCTTTATCCAAACCAGGTCCTCCAATCAAATTTCGGGACCTGTTCCCTCTGGAGTTCCCTAAAATAAAACCCAATACTCATCTGAGACTAGCAGTGCAGCTTATGCAGTCACAGAAGTCTGACCAAGATGTTGAGAAATATGTTTGGATAATTTTCAATATCATGATTTTAAGTTGTGGATACTTAAAAATGTCACACATGGTGTTATAAAATTAAAAATAGTGAAGAAAAATGACATTGATCTCTTACGTTGTTGCACTTTGATTGATCGATGTACATCGATCCCTCACATCGATCGATCCATGTAAGGCAGAGAAAATTCAAGACTTTACTGTGAAACATTGATCTCTAAACCTGAGACGCATCGATCGATTGATGAACGTCGAACCCGCACTTCGATCGATCGATGTAGACCAGAGACAAACTCTGAAACTCACTATGAGACATCGATCTCTGAAGCTGATGCACTTCGATTGATCGATCTCCAGGGTTTTTAGAAATATTTTTCTAAAATATGATAAAATGATTGTTTTCATTTGTACATGATTTATACATGTTCATATGTTGATATTATGTGTTTTTGATGATTATAAATGCATTGTGACTAATGTGTCTTGGAAGTTTCTACAACTTACCAAAAAGGACAAAATTGGTATTTTGAGTTTTGTTGGTACTTGGCATGGTGAAAATGTTTCAAGGACACATTCATATCTTATTTATCATCACACAGGTGTTATTGCATCTATTTCTGACCATCGGGGTCATTTTGGAGTTTTCTCTCACTAGGGGTATTTTGGTCATTTTACCCCTAAGGGTAGTTTAAGTATTTTACTTAATGAATCTCATGAGTATATTATTATCTTCATTCTCAAGCTCATTTATGATTATCTTGACTATTATTACGTTGTTTTATATTATTTCTCTCAATTGATGATATTATCGACAGTAGCGTGATATGTGACGAGTTGTGATGTCACATTCTATTTTCTTCTTGAAATCCATCTTATATGTGTTATTGGAGAATCTCAATCATCATTTTACAGAGATTTTCAAGGTGTTAATGTTGTGGAATTCATCACAACATATAAGGAGAAATTGTTGGAATTTCGATATTATTTATTGACATAATCTTGTCAATTATTATTTGTTGATTTCTCTTCATCAATCTGAGTTTGTACACATATATATGGGGCCAAGAACATGCATATACAGGTTCCAAAGGTGGTTTATCTATTTTATGACTTTATGCCAAGTGGACCAACCAAAAAGAAGCTAGTTGTCAAAATTGCCAACATGAAAATTCAAACTTCAAAACAAATGTCTACTTGGACTTAGTTGGAGCTGATTTTTGTTTGAATTGTTCAGCTATCACATGCCTATTCTCATGGCAATAATTTGAGGGGATAGTGGAGAAGTTATGCCATCTTATCCTACTATATTATCTTCACATTTTCCAAGTCATTTTGAAGAGAAATTTCGGCTAAATAATATTCCAAGGTGGACCAATTATGTTGTTTCATTTGCCAAGTGTACAAGGTGATTGTGTGGCTAACCAATGATATGAAGACACTTAATCATTGATGATGAAGATGATGACACATTGGAGTTCTTATCTTCAAGGATCATTTCACCCTATAAATAGAAGACAAAGGTGAAGAAGAAGAACATACAACATTCAAGCAAACTTGAAGATCATTCTTACTATTCTCTTCTTCTTGATTCTTTCTTTGCGTGGCTAAGATGTTTTATTTCTTGTTGTTGTTGAGCTACATATACACGCTTTCTTGGTTTATATTGGTAAGAGGATTAGCCAAATCTATAAGGATACATAAGTAGGTGATAGAGGTGTTGCAACCAAGAGTTGCATAAAGGTGTTCACCAATTTTTGAATAGGGTTGGTGTTTAACCCAAGGATCAAGCTTGGTTCTTGTTGTAATCTTGCTCATACCATAGTGAAATCCAAGGAAAGGTGTTCCTTGGGACTGGAGTAGGTCACATTGGCCAAACCAGGATAAATCTTTGGTGTTCCTGTCTTCTTTTCTCTTTTCTGTTTTTCTGCCTGTTTTCACTGTAGGTTTCACACAATTTCATACATTTTGAAAAAATAGCAAAACACTTTTAAAATTTGTGCTTTTTGGTGGAGATATACTTCAGACTGTTAGCTTTCATTTGCAATAAGAGTCACTTCATTTGAGCAAAGAAATGTTAGTCTTTCAGTCGTTGCATGATAATTGCTCCAATCTGGCTGAAATCTAACCAATTTTGAGAAAAGTTGAATTCTGTTTTCATCAAGAATTGTTTAAGGTCAGAACAGAACAGAACGGAACAGAACAAATATGTAATGCCGTGATGCATGAGTGCACTGAAATCACGTACGGAATCATTCGTTTCCCTTTTCTTTTTCGTTTTCCTTTTCCATTTTCTTTTTCCTTTTTTTTCTTTTCTTTTTCTTGTTCTTTTTCTTTACCTTTTTCTTCCTTCCTTACGTTACCCCCTCTGTTCCCTGCGACTTCCCTTACCCCAACTTTGTTTGAGAACATCTCCCCTTAGCCCCCCTTCTCCACTCAGCCCCCTACCTCGCCCTCAACCCCAAGCCTAGTCGTAACCCCCCTCAGCCCCATCCCCCCGACGCACCCCCCTCAGCCCCCAACCCCTCAACCGCCACTAGCACGGCAACCCATGGCCTTAACCCACCACCACCGGCCACGCGCCGCCACTACCAACACCTCCAAACCATTTCCATTATTCACATATACATCAAAAAGTACAACCTTTTCATACTACATACAAAAATAACATCATACATATATATACATATGCGATCGTATATACGGATATGCGATTCATCACGTTCACATATAATCAAATAGTCAAACATCTATACAATCACAAATACTGATGCACGATCTCGTTTTTATAAAGAAATTAAAGATTATTGTTTCTACATTCAACAGATGTTAGGGGACACCTACTTGGCAATTAAAGGCAGTTTACTACGCGTTTGAAAGGGTTGATCAGATTGGTGGTGCTTCTCCTGAAACTGGCGGCGTGAAGCTTTAGAAGAAGAAGATCGTTCTTCTCCTTTTTTTCACCAAAGGTGGCAGCTGATTTTGTTTGATGAGGAGGGAGGAGAATTCACCGTAATTAAATAGAAATTTGATTAGGGTTTAGGGAAAATTTCCTAATCAAATTAGATTTAGTAATTAATAAGCCTTAATAACTCTTTTGCCCTTCATTAAAAAAATGGGATATAACATTCTTCCCCCCTTACAAAAAGTTTTGTCCCGAAACTTGTGTGCTACGTAATCGGTAACTTAGTATAGTACTACATAATTCATTTACCTAGATCATGACAAAACTTAGTATCCCTTACGTGTTTTGATATGTTACCCATTGCACTTCCTCGATACAGGACTAAGTCCTTAAATCATTCAGTGTGTATATATACAATGTAACCTTTAAATCCATTGTTCTCCGCCTGATAGATCGTAACCTATTCTTTATATTGTTCTCGAATCAACCTTAAGGGTATCATCATTATATTGGCTTCATAACTTAATCGTCGGTCAATATCGTACTTATATTTGCTATCATGAGCAGCCCTCTAAAATCAGTTCTTAGGTGTAAAACCATCTTTAACTTAACGCCTTGTTCACAAGACTCATCCCTGAAGCTGTATGTATTTTTCGGAATACGTTGTACTCTAGTACGATTTAATTTAATCATCACTAGCATCTCACAAGATGATCTAGTCCTTATAGGGTTCAATCCTTACTTAATTCTCTATAATTAATGCTTACAAACTTCCATTTATACCACCTGACGTGTATCATTCAACTTATTGAAATCTACAATACCGAATTCTTAAACTCATCACATATGATTCATCTCCTGGATAATTAACCATACTAACTCCTGTGTGTATGCCAATATGGTAACCGCTACCCTTCCTTAATGCAACCAAGTCTTCAAAATCGGTTCTTATACACTTACAAACTAGCTCTATGATCATGCTCTTAATTTCTCAGAGATATCATAAGCAGCCTAGTATACGAAATATGTGTATCGACATATCTTTCTTCAAGTTAACAGAAAAGTAGCTTACGTAGCTATAATTTTGAATATAGCTTTAACTATTTAAAATACTAAACCTTCTAATTTTTGTAAACATAAAACGCAAAATATCATAGATTTGTTTTCGCAACGCGATATCTCAAATGACCATTTTAAAAACGATGATATAACTTGTTCACAAGGCATTTCGGTAAACTTGCATCAAAACAGTTGAAAACTTATAACGTAAGGTTTTATGAAACGATTTGAATACGGTACATTCCGTTTTCAAAACAGGTATATATTTTGAAATCTACTTTTTTTCCACAAAAGTTAAGTTCATCGCAAGCGGATAAATAACTTTGAAAACATTTTAACGGTTAAACTGCTTGCGATATCGATAGTCATCAAACTAATTTAATAGATGTAACAAAATTCGGAAATTTGAAATATTCTGTAAGAAACATATATAAACACATCGTTTTTGCAAAAACATCAATATTTTAAAAGTTTTCCCCTTTTCAAGGTCGTCAAAAGAATGGAATTTTTTTTATTATGCTGATTTACAAGTATGGAAACAAAATTAGCCTCGTGAATTTTAGTAGACTATATAAAGAAATGTGACTTAATAAGATATTTTTGAAAATAAAATATCTTTTCAAGTCTCTGTAAAATATAGGTATAACTCGGTGTACGAGCTTATATAAAATATTTATGTGCTAGAGAAATGATAGTCCAATATTTCGTATAATTTCTATAATCCATATTTATATTCAAACAGACAATCCGTCTATGTATCATTTCTTATAAGTCTAACTTTCGCCGACTATGATAAAATCCCTAACTTAAATTATCCAATCCTAGCATGGCACACTAAATATTTATCGACTTAAGGTGTTTTAATTTACAATGCTTCCGCGCGCTACACTGATCCACCGTATTTCTTTATCTGGTTATTTAAACCGCTAATTATCCTAGTTAAATCTCACTCGAACAAGCAACCAGTACTAATTCATGCTTACTCCATTTCAATTCAAGCCTACTAGATTCAAACAAAATGTTCCGATGTTAACGCTTAACCCACAATTTGTAATGATATAGTATTCCAAGGAACATATTACAGTCGATTCTCGCATGTCGCTATTGTTCAATACCTCTAATAAGACTAATATCATCGACCTATTATGATTACCCTACATTCAACATCTTAACCCTAGACTATAAATTCCTTTGTACAATATCTTTAACTAAACTCTACTGATTATAACGCTAATCGTTATTTAGTTTCTATCATTCTACTATAAATCATCTCTTAGTATTTACTTTACTATTATAATTCATTTCTTAGTAGCTATGGTCCCAATTTAGACCTAATCCTGCTCTGATGTTACCGTCCAAGTAGGGATATGGACCCGCTTTACTTTACCCTAATGATACCGAGTACCACGTTGCAGTTATGGTAAGGTAGCCCGAGTTACTATTGAGAAAAAGAGTTTGAGTGATTCATAAAATGCATGATTTAAATAACCTGTGTTTAAGAAATGCATGACATAATTTATTACTTGACACGTTTGTGCTATAAACTTGCCTTATATACTTTATTTATAATGTTGTCGTACTAACAAACCATGAAGCTTTAAAGCTAACATCAAATGGCAAACGTTTGTTGTGTTTGAAATATTTTCAGGTGCCACCATTGATGAACTAAACTAAGTTCATTAAGTGAAGTACTTAGTTAAATGAACTAAGTAGTTCATTAAATGGAGATATATTTGGAAAAGGCATGATGGAAACAAATTGAAGAATGTAAAGTCTCTTTCTACTACTCATCACACATTTATATATATATATATATTTATATATATATATATATATATATATATATATATATTCAGAATTAATGGCTTCTTCTTCTCCCGGAAATTTGGACCCTCCCGCCGCTGCCGCCGCTGCCGTGCGCACTTTTGCGTCGGTAGTATCGGCTTCTTCCTCCTCTGTTGCACAGATCACTCCAAAGTCAATATCAAAGCACAAAGGCCATCCTTTGATTGCTTTTACACACGATGAAATTGATGCTTTAGCCGCTCCATACCGGTTAACGCTTGTCGGGACATTTTGGTATGGCCGACCGCCGTTGAAAATCATCCGAGATGTTTTTGATCGTATAGGATTTAAATCGGATGTAAAGATCACCCTTTTGGATCAATCACATATATTGCTGCGTTTTCTTCATGAACCGGATTATCTTCGTTGCTTCTACCACCGTTCATGGACCATTGCAGGATGTTCAATGCGAGTCACCAAGTGGACCACCGATTTCGATCCGGCCTCCGACGTGCCAATTGTCCCCATCTGGATTGCCTTTCCGAGTTTACCTGTTCATTACCATCAAAAGGAAACACTTTTTGAAATTGCACGTATTGTCGGACAACCTATCAAGCTTGATGTCGCCACCGCCGATGGGCTCCGTCCCTCGGTGGCCCGGGTCTGCGTGGAAGCGGATATTTCAATGGACGGTCATCGCCTCCACTTTGCACTTTATCGGATTTCCAGCATTGTGTTGATGTTTGTGGTTTGCAAGAAATACCTTTTCAAGGTTCACCCTTTACTTGGTCACGTGGGTCTGGCCAAAGGCGAATTATGCGCTGGTTGGACAGATATTTATGTACAGTTTCTTTCTACAGTTTGTTTTCAGATATGGTGGTGTGTCACTTATCGCGAGCTTCATCCGATCATGCACCATTGTTTCTTACTTGCTCCATCTCTTCTACACCACCTATTGCTCCATTCCGATATATCAATGCCTGGTCATTACATGCGGATTTTTTAGCCTTTATCAAAGACATGTGGCAGCAATATCCAACTACTGGAGGCATGCGTGGCCTTTACTCCAAGTTAAGCAAACTCAAAAAGGAGCTCAGAACTTGGAATAAACAGGTATATGGTAATATTTTCAACAATGTGGCTCAGGCAGAAACTAGTTATCAGCGTGCAGAAACGGAGTTTGATGCAGATCCTACCCCATCAAATCGCACTGCCCTCTCCTTGGCACAAGCGCAGCTTTTACAAGCAACCAAAGCTCAAACCTCTTATTGGGCATAGAAATCACGTGTGAAATAGATCTCAGAAGGAGAGGCCAATACAGCATACTTTCATGCTCTTGTAAAGGACAAGCATCGGCGTCTTCAAATCCGGGACATAAGAAATTCGACAGGCGATCTTATCCGTGAAAATGCAGCACTGGGTAATGAAGCTGTCTCCTTCTTCCAAACACTCTTCACGAAGGAACAGGTTAGTGGTGTTGATGATTTTCTGAGTCATATTCCTTCACTTGTAACTCACGCTGATAATGATATGTTAATGGCCATTCCGGATGCACATGAAATACGATCTGCCGTATGGAATTTAAGCCCCACCAGTGCCGCTGGACCCAATGGTTATAACGGCCACTTTTTCAGAACATGTTGGGAGATTATACACCTTGACGTTACTCTTGCGCTTCAAGAATTTTTTCTCGGAATTCCACCACCACAGCAAATGTTATCCTGCATGATCACATTAAACCCAAAAAAGACGACCCCGGCAACATATGCTGACTTCGACCCATTTGCCTCTCTAACTTCATCAACAAAGTTACCACCAGAATCATTGCTTCACGCATGAATATTTTGCTGCCAAAAATCATATCCATGGAGCAAATTGGTTTTCTAAAGGGGCATGACATTAGTGAGCATGTATTATTGGCCAACGAGATGACTCATTTGCTGGATCGGCCAACACGTGGTGGAAATGTCATAATGAACAATATGAGGCTCTCCAAGTTATCTATCAATGTCAATGGCACACCTTATGGTTATTTTTCACCTACACGCGGAGTCAAACAAGGGGATCCTCTCTCCCCTCTTCTCTTTATAATTTGTTCAGAAGGTTTCAGCCGTGGCATAAACAGATTATTTTCAGCGAATCAACTACAAGGGTTTGCGCTTGGCCGAGTCCCCCCCTGTGTCTCATTTGGCATATGCAGATGATTTATTGATTTTTTTGAATGCAGCAACATCTAATCTTCAAGCGTTTCAGTCCTTCTTACATGATTATCAGCAAGCTTCCGGTCAGCTAGTCAACTTCTCTAAAAGCCAGATAGTTATGAGTTCTTATATCACTTCAACACAGCAGCAGAATGTTATTCGAGTGTTAACCATGCAGCCGTCTACATTGCCCATCAAAACTCTGGGCTCTTAGTTATATCGGGGGATTAATAGGGCGCCTTATTGCGCATCATTGCTGCAGCATTTTGATGTGAAGCTCACTGGCTGGGCCAGTCGACTCCTTTCCCCAGGCAGCCGTCTGTTATTGTTAAAAACGGTTTTGACTTCAATGCCACTGCACTATCTCGCGGCAGCCCGCCTACCTAAAAGCGTCATATCTGCTATCAACAGAAAGATTACAACCTTTTTATGGGGTGCAAAACATACATGGTCTGCTTTACATAATTTATGCTATCCCAAAAACGAAGGCGGCTGGGGAATCCGCAGTCTAGAACACATCCAGAGGGCTTATGACTGCAAATTATGGTGGTCATATCACACCAAAAATTCCATTTGGTCACAGTACATGCATTCTCGTTACGGCTTGCGTCCCTATTATATTCCTCGTATTTATGATTCCCCCAGCTGGAAAAGAATATGCTCCGTTCACGCATTATGTCTGCAACTCACAACAGATTTCCCAACACCGTTGTGGAGCTCTAGTCCCTCTGGTACTTTTCTCCTGTGGCTAGCATATGACGATGTGCGGCCACATCGTGCCCAGTTGTTATTGCACAAATTCATTTGGTGGAGAGGTATTCCAAATACCATCAATTTATTCCTCTGGCGATTATTACACTCCGTATTGCCATTCGAAGACAATCTCCGCCATTTCTCTATCAACTGTCCAACTATCTGTCCATTCTGTCGTAATGCATCAGCAACAGTTAATCATATCTTTCTCAATTGTTCCGTCGTAAAGCATATCTGGTTGAATCTATCTTGGGTGCTGGACGACCCTCCATTGCAGCTGCAGAATATCCGTCAGCACCTCCTGCAGTGGTGGTTAACTTCCTCAACTAAGTCACTAAAAGGAAATTTCTGGGTAACTGGGCCTATTCTGCTCTGCTGGAACATATGGAAGATATATACCAATCACACTTATGGTGAAGGCGATATGTCCGTCACAAAAAATTTTCATCTTACACTGCAAACATGCTATGATTGGTCTTCGTCACTCTCGGGATCACCTTTGGCGCAATATGTCCCATCCCTCATACAAGCGGGCTTCTCTCCAATACTTCGACCCAAGCAAATTACACCATTAAAATGGCAACTTCCTCCATCCGGCAAATTGAAACTGAACGTTGATGCTTCAGCTGGGCAATCATTTGCCACCGCTGGTTCTATCCTGTGCAACTCAAGCGGTCACATGATAGCTGCCTATCATTCAGACTTCCACTATTGTCTCCATTGCGGGCAGAGTTACATGCTGTTCTTTATAGCTTATTGTTCTTTGGGCTCCTTCACAGACATTTAATTATTGAAACTGACTGTAGCCAGCTACTTCAATTGTCCAGTCACCATTTCCGCCTATTACCAGAATATACACGGCTTCAGGACTTGTTGTTCATCACAAACAGCATCATCTCCTACACGCCTCGTGAAACAAACATGGTGGCTCACTACTTGAGTCAATATGCTCGCTTGCATCCACTTACTCAACGCTTCACTTCTGCAGATCAATCACCCTTCACGGCTCGCGGACATTATTATACTGATGGAGTCATTCATGTGCTCAGAACATAACCAATAGGCCTTCACATTCTTTTTCGTTGCTTGCATTTCTCTTATGCAGGCAACTCCGGTACGCCACACTACTACTCTTTCGTATTGCTTTCTTATGATTCATTGGAGACTGGCTTCACATATTTATCAGTTGCCCGCAGTCCATGGACTACGGGCAACCTTGGTGCGTGCATGGAATATTCGCCACTTCACTTTTCATTATGTTACTTCTTTATTACATACTTACACATTTATTGCTGTTTTGTGCCGAGGAACAATGCATACATTACATTGGTCAGTGACATGGGGAAGCACATCATCGCAGCAACAGTGGCTTCGAAGGGGACATTCACCGTATTTTGGACTTTTCTTCATCAATTGCCTCACAGATTCACCGCAAACATCTACATTTACATCAAAATACACATTTACTATATTTCAATGTTCAAGATCCAATTATATAAATATGTACGCTTTTTCCTTCGCCAAGGTTTTATCCACAAGGGTGGTTTTACTTGGCAAGGTTTTAATGCGGCATATCATATATGATTGGCGAACATTCCTTATTTCGGCCTTCGTTTATTGGTTTTCGTTTCATATACCTTTTGTAATATGGTCACCTCTGCCATAAGTGAGGTTTGCCTTTAATAAAATTTCGCTTTTATTCAAAAAAAATATATATTCAGATTTTTATAAAAAAGGCACAATACACATATATTTCGACGTACTACCGACACGTTACATATATTACGAACATACGTCAACGTCACACCACTATACTTACCTCATATTTATGAGTATATTCAGGTATAATAACATATGATATAAGTCATGGTGATGACAAAATTATTACGACATTTTACAAGGTTGTAAACCAAAAATTGTGGTATCGGGTGACTACCAAAACTTCGCCAACGTGTCACGTACTTGCCATATATATATGGCCAGCCCCTACAATTCACAAATTGCCACACATTTCGTGGCAAAAAGGGTACATTCAGCCATAAAATCATTCCATGTTGGCACACACGAATCACCCCCAATTAAGGCCAAATTGTGGAGATTCCAAATTCAATTTTTAAGCATATGGGGCGCCTAATATAATCCGCCATTAGAGCTGAATATTCAATTTATTTTATGTATATTATGTGTGACATAATATATATAACATGTGCAAAAAGTTTGAATTTAATCGGAGAAAAATCGTGTAATCGACAAAAGTTGAAAACTCGGTTTTCTACAAACACAACACATGCAACAAATATGGCATGACATGTAACATGTATCTAGACATTTTTTACATATTCAGTATATACTAAAGTGTTCTAGAATATTCAAATTAGGACTGATTGGAATATACCATATGTGTATAATTATTGTGCACTATTTTACGAAGTTTACAAAAATAAAATTCAGCACATGTTGGAGATTGTGTACACGCCTAATGCAGCCTTTGTAAAGCTTATAAGGAGCTTAGTTAGCATCTTGATTGGTGGAGAATAAGCCACACAAGATTAGTGACATATTGGAGGAAGCTATACAAGGTAACATCTCAAACTTTCTGGCAAATGAAACACATGCTGAAAATTCAGCATGTGAGAATAAGAGCTGGCCGATTTTTGGCCTTAATGGAGATCAACTTGGCTGCCAAATTTGTGGAGATTAATTGTAGAATATTTGGAAATGTTTTGAAATTAAATTTGGCACATGGTTTTCATTTTATTCTCAGATTTTTTTAGCCACTAAGTGATGACAAAACTCATCCAATCAAGGAGTGCCAAGTAAGCAAGGCCAAGGCAATCATCCAATCAAGTTGTGCCAAGTGTGCAAGATGGTGTCACATCTACACAAGGAATTCTTCCAATGACATAAAATAGAATTCTCAATGTGAAGAAAATCCCTAGGGGGCGGCCAAGTCTAGATAAAAAGAAGAGAAGAGAGCCAAACAAAAGACAAGATAACTATCATAATCTCACAAGTGCAAAAAGTGCCTTCTACTCTCTTCTTCTACATTTCTTTCTTCTTCTTCTTCTCTCAAGCCTATTATTCTTATATTCAGCATATTGAATAGGCTTTCATTAGACCACCATACACGTTCAAATTTTTGTAAAATGATTGATCAAGGTATGATCAAACCTTCATCCGTTCGGTGGTGGTGCTCGTGATCGGTCTGATTGATTGTATTGTGTGTAAAGGGTTGGAGTTGGTATGTAACTCCAGAAACCCTTGTGGTAAGGTGTTTTTTTGTGATTAGTGATAACCGAGGAGGGTGTCCGCGAAGACTGGAGTAAGTTGTGTTAGCCGAACCAGTATAAAATTCTCGGTGTTATTACTTTCAGCACTTTAATTTCAGTTTCCAGCACTTTGCACCGTTTTCATTGGAATAGCAAAAATATCAAAAGAATTTCAAAAATCGTAAAATTTTTCAGAAACATAGCCACACCTCCTAGTTCTTATTTGGCACAAGTGTCACCCCACTTGGATAAGTATAAGTCTATCAAATGTTAATAGTTCTGAGACTAGTGCAATCTGATTTTCAGACTTGCAAAGGTTGATAACATTAACGTATTTGACATACTCACCAAAGGAACTTTTCAAAACGGTTTCAAACCATTAAAATAAATATCTTAAGGGGTTTGTCATTAAAGTTTCAGACCATTTGGAGTTACGAATTAATCAGAATAAATTTTTCAAATCGGAGTACTGTTTTTGGCAGATTCATGCAATCTGACCACAAACGTATTTTCAAAGGGTTAGAGGTTGAATTTTAATCTAAAAATTTTTAGGGGATACTCAAAAAATCTGAGAGTAAAATCTCTCTAAATTTCAGAATTTTTGAATGTCTGTTACCCAGTCTTTCAAACGTTTCCAAACAGGATCTAAAAACAGAAACATTTTACAGAAGTTGGGGTTTTAGGTCAAAATATTTTGAAAACCAAATTTTCTGCACCTACTATTCAACCCCCCTTCTAGTAGTGCTATTCAGGTCCTACAAGTGGTATCAGAGTGCAGGCACTCATGACAAGGAGATCCAACGATCTTAGTAAGATGGCAACCACTAGCTTCAAAACCAAACAAGAAGGAATGTCCACCATAAGGTCTCCTCTTTTCGATAGAAAAGGTCCAAAAGATATTAAGAAGTCTCCCATCCGAATGGGATTCAAAAATCACTACAATCGAAGAAAGTAAAGATACTAAACCGATAAAAATGGAGGAATTGATCGGATCACTAAAGGTATATGAAAACAAACTCATTTTAAGAATTCTGAATCTACTTCTAAACATGATAAGGGTATAGTGTTTAACTCAAATAAATACGTTTCTACCTCTTATGATCGCGTAGATGATAGTGACACAGATTTCGATGATGAAGATTTAATCACAATGGATAAAAGATTAATAAAGATCTTGAGAAAATCAATTAAAAACAAACACAAGCCTACTTCATCTAAGAACCATAGAAATAAAAATAATGAGAAAATAAAGTGTTATGAGTGTGGAAAACTTGGACACTTGTCATATGATTGCCCTAATAAGGAAAAACAAACGAACAAACACCTTGACAAGGATCGGATCAAAACTAGACTCGTCTCAGAACCTAAACAAAGGAGAACAGCCTTCTAAGCCTCCACTTGGAGTGATTCATCCGACTCTATGACTGACGATACAAAAGAACAAACAGCACAAGTATGCTTTATATCTAAGGCATCAAACGAGGTATCTTCTGACTCTGATTATGATTATGAACCTTCCTATGATGATTTGTTTAGTCAATATTTAAAATTGCATAAATTCACAAAGATTCTCGCAAAAGAAAAGAAAAAGTTAATTGAAGGCAAGAAGTTGTTAGAATCATCTAACACAAGCCTTGTTGCTCAATTAAACGATTTAAAAGAAGAGTCGTCCAGCATAATTAACGCACTAAAATCAGAGGTCAGATCATTAACATCACAAAAGCATGAAATGAAATCCGAGATTTCAAATTTGAAATCAAGGAATACAGATTTAAAGAAAATAGTGAAACAATTTGACACAGAAAAAACATGCTAGACTGCATCATTTCTTCACAAACGCATGATAGTGAAACAACCGGACTAGGACACGAGTCACTAAATAAACCAAGAAAATTCATTCCATCTAAGAAAATAGATGCATCTAAGACATATGTGGCGCCTAACAAGACGCCTAGACTTCCCCCTATGACATCTCATCGTCCTTCATCTTCATATCATACGAGATATAATTTTGTGCCATACAAATATGAAACGAAACCATTAATGCACACATGGCATTCATTTACCATAAATGCATCTAGATCGCACTCCATGCACACCGACATAAGAACATATCAAAAACAAAGAACATACTATGTGCATGATGGGATTCTCGGCCAAAGGCCAAACACATACCCACATAACGTCTATTATGTTGCGCCTTCATCTCCTTTCTCACCTTTTGGAAAACCTAGAAAGGTCACCCAAAATTTGGGTACCAAAAGGGACATTTGCAAATGGCTGAATAATAACCCTTAAGAACACACTTTTGATATTATTGCACAATACACTTGAAATGCATGATTTTTGTTGTTATACTAATTGCTATTTCTTTCTTACATGCACTTTTGATTTTATTTCCAAAATAAAGGGGGAGAGAGTGCATGGTTTAAGGGGGAGTTTGAGTGATTTAAGGAGGTAAGAGAGTATTATTGCACGAATCAAGGGGGAGACAATTCAAAATTCAAATTTGTGAGAGTATGATTGCACAAATCAAGGGGGAGACAATTCAAAATTTGAATTTGTGCACAATTAGAGGGGGAGTGATTAAATTTAAATCATTAAATAGTGTTATTTTGTAAATCATCAAAAGGGGGAGATTGTTGAGTATTAGAGTTTGAGTGATTCACAAAATGCGTGATTTAAATAATGCGTGTTTAAGTTGACACGTTTTTGCGACAAACTTGCCTTATATACTTTATATATAATGTTTTAGTACTAACAAGTCATGAAGCTTTAAAACTTACATCCAATGGCAAGTGTTTGAACTATTTTCAGGTGCCACCATTAATAAACTAAACTAGTTCATTAAGTGAAGTACTTAGTTAAATGAACTAAGTAGTTCATTAAATGGAGATATATTTGGAAAAGGCATGATGGAAACAAATTGAAGAATGGAAAGTCTCCTTCTACTACTCATCACACGGTTTTATATATATATATATATATATATATATATTATATATATGTTCAGATTTTTTTATAAAAAAGACACAATACATATATATTCTGACGTACTACGGACACGTTACATATATTACGAACGTACGTCAACGTCACACCGCTATACTTACCTCATATTTATGAGTATATTCAGGTCTTATACCATATGATATAAGTCATGGTGATGACAAAATTATTACAACACATTACAAGGTTGTAAACCAAAAATTGTAGAATCGGGTGAGCACCGAAACTTCGCCAACATGTCACGTACTTGCCATAGATAGATGGCCAGCCCCTACACTTCAAAAATGACCTCAAATTTTGTGGCTAACATGGTACACTCAGCCATAAAATCATTCCATGTTGGCACACACAAATCACCCCCAATTAAGGCCAAATGGTGGAGATTCCAAACTAAGTTTTGAGCACATAGGGCGCCTAATATAATCAGCCATTAGAGCTGAATATTCAATTTATTTTATGTATGTTATGTGTGACATAATATATATAACATGTGCAAAAAGTTTGAATTTAATCGAAGAAAAATCGTGTAATCGACAAAAGTCGAAAATTCGGTTTTCTACGAACACAACACATGGAACGTTTTTGGCATAACATGTAACATGTATCTAGACACTTTTTTACATATTCAATACATACTAAAGTGCTCTAGAATATTCAAATTAGGGCTGATTGGAATATACCATATGTGTATAATTATTGTGCACTATTTTACAAAGTTTACAAAAATAAAATTCAACACATGTTGGAGACTATGTGCACGCCTAATGCAGCCTTGGTGAAGCTTATGTAGAGTTTAGTTGGCATCTTGATTGATGTAGAATAAGCCACACAAGTTTAGTGACACATTGAAGGAATCTATACAAGGTAACATTTCAAACTTTCTGGCAAATGAAACACATGCTGAAAATTCAGCATGTGAGAATAAGACTGGCCGATTTTTTGCCTTAATGGAGATCAATTTGGCTTCCAAATTTGTGAGGATTAATTGTAGAATATTTGGAAATGTTTTGAACTTCAATTTGGCACATGTTTTTTATTTTAATCTCAGATTTTTTTCAGCCACTAAGTGATGACAAAACTCATCCAATCAAGGAGTGTCAAGTAAGTAAGGCCAAGACAATCATCCAATTAAGTTGTGCCAGGTAAGAAAGATGGTGTCACATCTACACAAGGTATTCCTCCAAGGACATAAAAGAGAATTCTCAAGGTGAAGAAAAGCCCTAGGGGCGGTGACCAAGTCTAGATAAAAAGAAGAGAAGAGAGCCAAACAAAAGACAATACAACTCTCATAATCTCACAAGTGCAAAAAGTGTCTTCTACTCTCTTCTTCTACATTTCTTTCTTCTTCTTCTTCTCTCAAGCCTATTGTTCTTATATTCAACATATACAATAGGCTTTGATTAGAACACCATACACGTTCAAATCGTTGTAAAAGGATTGATCAAGGTGTGACCAAACCTTCATCCGTTCGGTGGTGGTGTTCGTGATGGATGTGATTGATTGTATTGTGTGTAAAGGGCTGGGGTTGGTGTGTAACTCCAGCAATCGTTGTGGTAAGGTGTTTTTTAGTGATTAGTGATAATCGAGGAGGGTGTCCTTGAAGACTAGAGTCGGTCGTGTTAACCGAACCAGTAAAACATTCTCGGTGTTTTTACTTTCAGCACTTCACTTTCAGTTTCAAGTACTTTGCATCGTTTTTATTGGAATAGTAAAAATATCAAACGAATTTCAAAAATCGTAACATTTTATAGAATTATAGCCACACCTCTTAGTTTTCATTTGGCACATGTTTCACCCCATTTGGATAAGTATAAGTCTATTAAACGTTAATAGTTCTGAGACTAGTGCAATCTGATTTCCAGACTTGCAAAGGTTGAGAATATTAACGTATTTGACATACTTACCAAAGGAATTTTCGAAATGGTTTCAACCCGTTAAAATACATTTCTAAAGGGGCTTGTCATTCAATTTTAAGACCATTTGGAGTTACGAATTAATCGGAATAAATTTTTCGAATCGGAGTACTGTTCTTGGCAGATTCATACAATCTGACCACAAACGTATTTTCAAAAGGTTAGAGGTTGAATTTTAATCTGAAATTTTTAAGGGATACTCAGAACATCTGAGAGTAGAATCTCTCCAAATTTCAGAATTTTTGAAGGTCTGTAACATAGTCTTTCAAACGTTTCAAAACAGGATCTGAAAACAAAAATTGTTTTCAGAAGTTAGGTTTTTGGGTCAAAATATTTTAAAAACAAAATTTTCCGCACCTACTATTCAACCCCCCTTCTAGTGGTGCGATACAGGTCCTACAGTTATTGCCTGACCCATTAATATGTCATCTAACGTTTGTAGTAGGATATTCTGTTTAACATCGTAATTCATTCAAATCAATTATATAGTATTCAACTAGGGTTACTAAGATCAGGTCTTAGAGAGTTATGATCAACCTTAGATAAGGGAGAATTGTATGGGATATCCTAGGTATACATGTTTCAAAACTGATCGACTTCTTAAGTTTAGGATCATAACTTATTTCTAGGATCGTTCTTAGCATCACCATTTATTAAGTCTAAGATCACGTCTTATTTCCAAATCGTAATTAGTACATAATCAACAATTAGTACTAAATCAGTACTTATGTCTAAAGTCAACTCTTAATCGAGATTGTTACTTATGTTTAAGATCGTGACTTATGTTCAGGATCATCGCTCATAATTGAGATCAGTGCATATGTTCATGATCATCGCTTAGTTTCAAATCATTACTTATGTCTAAGATTGTGACTTAGAGGCAAAATCGTAACTTATTTTCTAATATCATGGGCTAATTCTATATTTTCGCCGTGCATCTAGAGCCATGCTCTGAAGATCATACTGCCAGCATTTAATACCTCTTGAGCTCATTCTGAAATTAGATCCAAGCGATTGGCAGTGTCAGTTATGCTGCGCCACCACTCCTCTGCATCCACTTGTAGAAGAATCTCAAATTCGAGTGCGGCAGTGGTGGAACCTGTGGCTGCGCCACAGCTTGGGCCATGACCATTAGTGCGTCGGTCAGGGCCTAGGAAAGCATGACCCGCGATGGAGCCCCATTCTCAGAGTGATTCCCATTGCTGTTCCTACCGCTCTCTTCTCGGCATCATGTTTGTTACGACAAGGAAAATTTCAGTTTTTTTGTCAAGGGCATTTCAAGAATATACAAAACTTAAGAAAAAGGAGAGAATCAAATACGGAAAAAAGTAAAATGGAGATGAAAACCAACCATGCCCCCAACCCGATCATCACTTAGTCTAAATCAAACTTATTCTAAGGTCAAAGTTAGCCTCAGATCATAACTTAGTCTATTATCAAACTTAGTCTAAGATCAAACTTACATCTATGATCAGAACTTAAATCTATAATCATCTTATGTCTAAGATCATTTCTTAAATCTATGTTTTCCGCAGTAGATCTAGAGCCTCGGGCTCTGATACCACACGTAGCGTCCTGTCCTAAACCCTAGGGTCAGAACCGGTACACCTGCCGTGTTCCGCTAGGGGATATACAAGGCGTCTCAATAGTCAAAATCGAAAGTAAAATCCACTATCCATCAGCAGTCAAAATCAAGTCAACATCTCGTAAACGACATTCGTAAAGTGCGTAAAATGAAATCCCTAAGCTAAGTCCTCAAATGACATAATAAAATAAAATTTCTCTAATTCCTCGATCATCAATCTCCAGTCAGTCTCTCTACGAGTCCCAATGAACCCACTCAGACTCTTCTCCAACCCATATAAAATCGTACCCTGATCCGTCTGCAATAAAACATAAGGAATGGTGTGAGCGACAAAAACACAACTCAGTAGGTACCCTGCCTGCATCGGCCGTGTGAGATCATACACGCTAGGACAGTAGTCAAATACGTATACGTACAGTAGTACGAAAATAGACAATCCATGTTTTCACAAATACGTATAACGGTCATAACTTCTTAAAACAATCAAAACACATAATCATGCGAAATGCACGTGAAATGCAATGTCACATTCGTGATGCATGATAACATACATTCACGGAAACATACTATCATGCAATGCATGACCTCGGGACCTAACAGAACGGAATGGAATGGAACGTAACAGAACGGAGATACAACTTACGTCTCGCATATCCTAACAGAACATAACAGAACGGAACAGAACAAATATGCAATGTCGTGATGCACGAATGCACAGAAATCACATACGGAATCTTTCCTTTCCCTTTTCCTTTTCTTTTTTCCTTTTCCCTTTTCTTTTTGCTTTTTTCCCTTTTCTTTTTCTTGTTCCTTTTCATTTCCTTTTTCTTCCTTCCTTACCTTACTCCCTCTATTCCCTGCGACTTCTCTGATTCTTAAACGAAATTCTCCCACTGTGCGACATCTAACTTCAGCCCTCCCCCCTCTCCACTCAGCTTCCTACCTCACCCTCAGCCGCCCCTCTCCTCTCAGCCCCTCCCCCACACTGCAGCCCCTTCAAGCGCACCCCCCAGGTCCTAGCCCCAACTGCACCCCCCTCAGCCCCACCCCTCAACCGCCACTAGCACAGCAGCACGTGGCCATAACCCACCACCACCGACCACGCGCCGCCACCACCAACACCTCTAAACCATTTCTATTATTCACATATACATCAAAAAGTACAACCTTTTCTTACTACTCATACGAAAATAACATCATACATATATATACATATGCGATCGTATATACGGATATACAATTCATCACATTCGCACATAATCAAATAGTCAAACATCTATACAATCACAAATATTGATGCACGATCTCGTTTTCATAAAGAAATTAATGTTTATTGTTTTTACATTCAATGGATATTAGGGGGCACCTACTTGGCAATTAAAGGCAGTTTAATACGCGTTTGAAAGGGTTGATCGGGTTGGTGGTGCTCCTCCCGGAACTTGTGGCTTGAAGCTTCGGAAGAAGAAGATCGTTCTTGTCCTTTTTTTCACTAAAGGTGGCGGCTGATTTTGTTGGATGGGGAGGGAGGAGAATTCACTGTAATCAAATAGAAATTTGACTAGGATTTAGGGAAAATTTCCGAATCAAATTAGATTTAGTAATTAATAAGCCTTAATGACTCTTTTGCCCTTCATTAAACAAATGGGATATAACAACGGGCCACCATATTAGCCTGACAGGTTACATATATGTATCGCCCTACTCGAGATTAGGGTCTCGACACGGTGCACCCGCTATACTCTGCTACGAGAAGTATAAGGTGTCGATAACATCTATATGGCATCGCCATAAACATGAATCGAATAGCAGAAGCATCATAAAATAGATAGAAATAAACATCAACATAAGTGTGAGATAACTACATCCAAATAAAGTATCATGAGTACATCAACAAAAGTACAGAGCTGAGATATCAAAATACAACAACTGAAATTGAGGCCCACGAGTCTATCCATAGACCCTACTCTCTTAGCTCGTCTTCTATGTAATCCAACTCTGGATCCTGAGGCTCTACATGGTGAAAAAGAAGGGATGAATGACAACGAACCGTCCTGCAAGTATCTCCAACTGGGTTCGTCAAGTGCATCATGCATCGGAGACGGAGTGATAAAATAATTACAATAAAGTAAGAAACCTATCACGTCTCTATTTCACAAATATTGTAACAGGTAGGGTAAACCACTTGAATACATATAGCAGATAAAGTACAGAATTAAAATCACAGCACAACTGATATAGTTTTCAATCTCTCTTTTCGTCTTGCTTATCTGTTTACTGATATCTTATATTCTGTGCTGAGCTCATTCTAGTTACATCTATGTCACGAGGCACATATTCTATCCATTCATCTCAATTTCCAATATACATATCCCCACATAGGTAAATGGACAGGTTGTTCGACATACACACCCACACATGGCCGAAAGTTAGGTATCATCCCAAATTGGCTTATCACTTCAGTACCTTCCATATATGTATTATAATTACTCTACTTAGCCTTCTTAGCATGTAATGGTCATGAACACGGTTTCTACGGGATGATGAAACAACATTGATGTCCCTCCACCACATGTAATATGCAATCACATAAGAGACCTCACTTTATTTCTATTTTCACAGGCATGCTTTCTTTCCTTTTCATCTTTATCATATACTTCCACCAACTTCAAGTATTTATTCAAGGAACATTATATAACTTGTACAAAGTACATACCTTCATTTTCTTATCTTGAAAGAGACGTGCAACAATATTTAAGAGTATCCTTCATACTTATATTCATATGAAAGGCCACTTTTCACGTCATCTTAAGTTTAAGCATACATATATTCAAGAAAATGAGCATGCATTCTTACTCTTCCATTAAGTATGACATCTACATACATATGAGAGCTACACATAACGTAAACTTGCCATGCATGCCTCTTTAAACATCTTCTTAGTCTCAAGTGTGCATATCATCAAGAAATGCATAAGTTTTCATACATTTAGCAGACAAAATGCATTCTTTTTGTATGGTTATAGCAGAAATCCAATTGAACATATGCATGCATGATACAATTTTATTAGTGAACATAAATGATATATTTTTCGACATGCATGAAGAGATCAATAAGAGTACTTGCCTTTTCCTTTGAATATTACACTTAAGATGAAAAAGATATCTTCATTTCCTTTCCTTGGTACCTTTCTGCCAAGATGGATAAAATGAGGGAAAGATTGGTCACTTCTGAGGACGAAGACATGACGAATGTTCTAAAATCAATTCTTAAGAGGACTCTTCTTTGAACACCTTGAAGATTTCTACTTGTTTGACTAAAACATCTCCTTCTACCTCATGATGGTTGCTCACGGTTGAAGACCTAGAATGGGATGTGTGGTGAGCCTTGTGAGAAAGATGTAATGGTAAGCAAAAGGTGTAGGGAGAAAATGAAGGTTCTTAGCTTCAAGATTCTTGATTTTGAGCTTGGAGTGTGCGTGAAAATGGAAGAATTTCTCGTCCTCCTTGGATTTGGGTGTCCTTGGTCTTACTAGAGAAAATAGGAGTGGAAGAAATCTTTCTTACTAGTGAGAGAGAGAGAGAGAATGAAGAGAGTTTGGAGAGGGAAAGTGTTGGAGAGAAATAAGAGGTTAGAAATGAGGAATAATGTGGAATGAAAGGCTTTTCGACCTTAGTCTTCCACCCTGGCAGAAATTGATGCAAGGTAGTGGAGGATGAATAATGGCTAGGTAAGTTAGTGGAAGGAGAAAGTTTTGTGCATGAAAAAGGATTGGGAAACATTCTTACATGTTGTAAGAGATATAATGATGAGAGTAAAGTAAAGAAAAGAAAAGAAATGGAAGAAATTAGAAAGTGGGGTGTAAGGCATGCATGAAATGCCATTGGATGGAATAAGGTTGTAAAGGAAATAATTAAAGGAAATGGAATAAAATGCAATACAAGTTTGTCTTGCATGACTTGGGGGGTGGGCGGTCATGGCATGCGTAGGGTGGTAACTTACCATTTTGTCCCTCCCTCCTTTTCTTATGTGCTATTTCTTTTTCTTTTAATTTTAAAGTTGTACACTTCTTTATATGCTTATTATAATTGTTCTTATGTCTATTATGAGAATTTAGTAGTTCTTAATTTTTTTATTTTAGTACACTTACACACTTATTATACTAAGTGTGGTACAAAATCACACTCTAATTTCCATCGTAATTCCTTTTTGTTCTCTTTTCCACTAGCCTGAGGGTGCGGGTCGTAACAACATAAGTAATAGTATGATCTCCCACTGACAAGAAAGTGTGAATGATAGATGTAGTTCCAGAGTCAGTGACAAAGTGAGCCACCCTAGACGAGTCAGTTTCCACATCAATAGGGCCATACTGCTGTATAAAATGTATCAATAAAAGTTGTCTGTAGCTCAGCCTGGAATGCCGTAGACAAGAATATAGGGAACATAATTGCACCACAAAAACGACCATTGGAACCATGTAGGATAGCTCCACCAGAAGCAGTAAAGGAGACATTGGTTGCATCAACATTCAACTTAAATCGCCCAGATGGTGAAAATTTCCATCGAATAACCTGTAGTTTCCGAATATGAAGTTTAGTGATAGACCAAGCGAGAGTAATAATGGACCATTTACCGTATGTTTTGTGCCATCTTGCGCACTACACTAGAGATATATTTGTTCGCAAATCAGTGCTGTTAACTGACACAGGGACCATCGCTCTTCTCCAAAGATGTGGGAAGCATAGGAACGCAATATAGACTAAAGAATGATGCCAGGGGTCACAACTCGAAGCCTCCCTCTAAAAGAGCATTCCCTAGTGGATGTCCACCAAGCAAGTATGATAATAAGACTTCCCCGCGTGGCTGTGGTCTGTCCAAAATTGATGCATAAGTAGATCAAATGGGATGAATATAATCACATTTCAGAAATAGATGAGAAATAGTAGCAGATGAAGCACAGTAGAATGGACACCGCATAGGACGAGCAATAATGAAGCATTGTGAATTATCCTGAAGCGGGAGAGTGCCATGATACTATTTCCATAAAAACAAATGAATACTCGATAGATTAAGCGTATGCCAAATGAATCTATAGGAAAAAGTTTCAGCAGGATGGACAATGCACCTTCCTGTGGTTAAATTCTTTTCTTCGGAAAGTCCCTCATCATATGCCCCATCTTACCACAGCGAAAACATGCGACGGTCTTTATCCGACACTCACTGGTGTGCTGTCGCTGGTAAATGCGACATATCATAATCGCACGTTGTGGTAGGTGCAGTTGCTGGAACTGGGATTGTCCACCTGGCCTCCTCTGAAATTTAGCCCGCTGGCCGAACTGATCATTATTAATATCCCGAGACCGCTTGCTTCTAGCCTCCTCATCTCTCCGAGCAATGTCCTCCTCTACTCGGAACGAGGCATCTAGCAGCTGTGAGAAATTATCTGGATTTGCATTGACAATCTAAGTCCTGATTCTCGAATTGAGGCCACACTCGAACCAGATCATTTTGAGCCTCTCATCTGCCATGACGGATGGAACATAGAGGCCCAATGCAGTAAATCGATTAGCATATACTGAAACAGTAATGACGACCTCCTGTCTCAGAGCCTCGAACTCCCCAATCTTCCGAATAGTCGCCGACGGAGGGATATAGAACTTTCGAAACTCGTCTAAAAATGGTCAAAGGCTGTATAATAGTCTTCCACCACTGATTTGCCTCACCAATCAGAAATTGCCGGATAATTGGTGCCTTAAACTCATCTGGCACCTGTAACAGCTCCAAGCAATTCTCCACTTGATCAAGCCATTTCTCAGCTTTGTCTAGATCGGTCCCCCCTCGAAGTTAGGTACTCGGGACTTCTTCAGCTATCCAAAGTATGGTCGTGGGGGTTCAGGTACAACCTCAGCATTCCCGACTGCCTGGCCTAGCTAGATCGTGGCATCGAAGAATGCCTGTGGAATACCTCCGGGGCCCTATACCTATAGAGGTGGAACCTGCTCCGGTGGTGGTGGCACGGGATCCTTAACTTGTGGTGCCGGTAGTGGGGGAGGTAACTGTGCTGGTCTATCTGCATGAGTTCTACCTCGTGGTCGCGGAGTCATCCTATCGAGACAGTCATTTCCCACAATCAGTCCACATAAATCACACATAAAATTTAGTTTAAAGTTTTACTTTTGTGTAAGGATTATACCCTGATAAACCGTTCTAAAGGACTTATACTAAAGCTGGCTCACTCAGTCTAAAGTCAAACATAAACTCTAAGACCACAATCTACGTATATGTCGTTTATCTTATGTTGTCCGCTGTGGATGTGGAGCCTTTGCGCTGATACCAATTGTAGGGCCCCACCCGAGACTAGGGTCTATGCATGGTGCACCCGCCATACTCTACTACAAGAAGTACAAGGTGCCGATAACATCTATATGCACATCGTCATAAACATGTAACGAATAGTGGAAGCATCAAGAAGATAGACAGAAATAAACATCGATATAAACGAGATAACTACTGCCAAATACAGTATCATCAGTACATCAACAAAAGTACAGAGCTGAGATATCAAAATACAACAACTGAAACTCAGGCACACGAGTCTATCCTAAGACCATACTCTCTTGCCTCGTCCTCTATGTAATCCAACTTTGGGTCCTAAGGCTCTGCATGGTGAAAAAGAATGGATGAGTGATAACGAATCCCCAAGCAAGTATCTCTGCCTCGATTCGTCTTATGGATCATGCATCATAGACGGGTTAAAAAATAATTACAATATAGTAAGAAATCTATCACGCCTGTGATTCACAAATACTGTAACAGGTAGGATAAACCACTTGAATACATATAGCAGATAAAATACAGAATTAAAATCACAGAACACTTAATATAGTTTTCAATCTCTCTTTTCGTCTTGCTTATCTTTTTACTGATATCTTATATTATGTGCTGAGCCCATTCTAATTACGCCTATAGCATGAGGCACATATGCTATCCATTCATCTCAATTCTTCTGCTGCTCTAAACATATATCTGACAGAGTGGCTCAGTCATATGCATTTGCTCAATTAACTGTAACATGACTTTATCATAAGTATTTAAAAACATAATATACTCATGTCTTTTCTTTTCAAAGAGAGCAGTGTGGGCTTCGAGACACGACAAATGTCATAAGCAGATTTCAAAGAAAACTCCCGAGTTTCCGTGGGCTTCCATGTAAGGTGAGATCCTGAGCCTTCTGTCTGAGCAATACAGTTAGCATGGATTCTACAAATGAGCTTCCAAACGGGTGAATCCAGTAGGCGAGGGTGGTAATCACCTCTACTTGCTCCACAGTGTATCCTGCTGCTGATATGACCACCAAATTCGACAGTGATAAGCCATCTGTAAATTGTTGAGATTCCGGAGGCCCAAACCGCCTTCTTCAATTGGCAAAGTAATTGTGGTCCATGCTACCCAATGGTGTCTATTACCCCAATAAAATGATGACATCTTCCTTTCAATGACCTTGATAACTGACTTTGGTAAACCACCTGCTGCAAAAATATGAAGTGGAAGGGCCGAAATCACTGAGCGTAGTAGCACCAAACGTCCAAATTTGTTGCCAAGTAGTTGTTCCAAATATATCTCCTTGAGTACTTCATTTAATGAGCTAGTAAGTTCATATCCTTAAGCACTTCACTTAATGAATTAGTTTAGTTCATTAATCATGGCACCTAAAAATAGTTTAAAGACAACAAATTTTTGCCATATGATGTAAGCTTTAACGCCTCATGACATGTTAGTACGACAACATTATATATAAACATGTAAAACATTTTTATCACGTGCATATATCAAGTAACACTCATTTCATGCATTTCATAAACACGTAAAATTTAAATAATGTATTTTTAAATCATTTAAACCCCGATTTCTCAACAATGTATGTCTCCTGTATAACAAGATTTGAATAAAAACTTGATACATTTCGGCACTAATTGCCCATCAAGGTATTTCCTTGTGTTTTCTTTTGATCCTTGATCAAAAACTAGATTCTATATCAACGTCTTGAGCAAACTTTATTGGAGAATAGAATCCGTCTAACTTGGAGACACGTACCAGGGGTGAAACGTCATTCTTGGAGCATGAACAAGCTGTAAGTAGAAGGATATTGCTTGGTCTAAAGCCAGAGACACACTGCCATGGGTGGATTAAATTGTTCTTATCAACCGAATAAGGCATCTTGTGGAAGACTCGATCAGAACAAGGAAAGAGCCGATCTATTGCGTCATCAAATGCGCATCAATTTGGTATCGGAGATACAGGTTTCCTTGTTCTTATTCTTATTTTCCACTCTACCCATTCATCATCTCAAACCTTGCACAAATACCATCACAAAAAAATCTATCCGCACAAAAAACATACATCTACATAAAAATAGTCCGCATTCTTTTTGATTTCATCTTCTTGATCATCTTTAATTGGATTGCTTCCTTAATTGGAACGTAATGTACATAATCTTGTTGCATATATTTTCTGTTTTGCAACCTAGGAATTTTCATCTACTTGAGCATACAATCAGCGACGCTATAAAGTTTGCAACTTTGCCAAATTGCTACAGTGTCTTGTATTAATTTTTGTTTTGTGAAGCTCTTAGTTGAATTTGGTCGGGATTGATTGAATTTGTGAGTCGTGATGGGATATATTTGCATGAAAATGCAACTTCCAGCCGAAATCACACAAAGGAACCAATCTTTATACACACAAGAAACCCTAACCTATTCGACCTTGTCCAAATAAAACCCTAACCCGAATTCATTTGTTAAAAAACTGTATACCCCTAGCGACATATAACCTCACAAAAGGCCTAATACTTAGTTCCTAAACATCCATAAACGTCCCCAAATAGTCCTTAAACCAAAGACAAGAGCTTAAACCTTCAACTACACAAAAATAAAAACACCGAGCAAAAATTGGCAACTTGTGTAAGAAAAGGGTTTGAGAGTTTGCAAGGAAACTTTCTTCAAGAAGCATCAAGAAATATCATGTACACTCAATTCTTAAAGTAAGAAAGTCAAGAAATTTTTTTTAATATAGCTGTTGAAAAATAGAAAGCAAAATCTAGAATGGAAAGAAAATTCAAGAACTTTATGTATACATATTGGAATCCTCGAGAGCTCTTTTCCTTTGCTTAGGTTCTGAGACGAGTCTATTTTTAGTCCGATCCTTGTCAAGGTATTTGTTCGTTTGTTTGTCCTTGTTCAGACAATCATATGACAAGTGTCTAGGTTGTCCACATTCATAACACTTTATTTCCTTAATTTTATTTCTATGATCCTTAGATGAAGTAGACTTATGTTTATTTTTAATCGATTTTCTCAAGATTTTTCTTAATCTTTTAGCCATCGTGATTAAATCCTCATCATCGGAATCTGTGTCACTATCATCTACGACGTATTCATTTGATTTAAATGCTATAGCCTTATCATTTTTGGAAATAGACTCGGAATGTCTTAAAGTGAGTTTGTTTTCATATACCTTTAAAGATCCGATTAGTTCCTCCATTTTTATTGATTTGGTTTCCTTACTTTCTTCTATTGCAGTGACTTTAGGGTCCCATTCGGATGGAAGACTTCGTAGTACCTTTTGGACCTTTTCCTGCGTAGAGAAAGCTTTGCCAAGGACTCAAGAGAATTATAGATATTAGTCAATCGTAAATCCATCTCAACAATAGACTTATTTGGCAATAATTTAAAAGACTCAAGTGTGGACATAAGCATATTAATCTTGGACTCCTTTACTTGGCTAGTCCCTTCATATTTCATTTCAAGAATTCTCCACATCTCTTGAGCACTAGAGCAATTTCATACATAACTAGATTCACTTTTGCTTAGCCCATTTAAGAGTAGTTGCATGGCTTTAGCATTCATACTCAACTTCTTTTTGTCATCACTAGTGTATTCTTGTTTCGTTTTTATAACCTCTAGTGTGACACCATCAACAATTGACAACTTAGAAGGAACAAATGGACCGTCTTCTATGATGGACCATAGATCAATATCAATAGCCATAAGAAAAAGTTTCATTCTTAATTTTCATTGAATAAAAGACTCACCATCGAAAAGAGGAGGCCTTATGGTTGACATTAATTCCTGCACGGTGTTGTAGCAAGTGGTTGCCATCTCACTTAGATCGTTGGATCTTCTTGGTGTGAGTGTTCCTGCCCTCTGATACCACCTGTAGGATCTGCAAGGCACCACTAGAAGGTGGAGGGGGTTGAATAGTGGGTGCGGAAAATGTGGTTTTTAAATTTGTTTTAGACCAAAAACCCAACTTCTGAAAACAGTTTCTATTTTCAGGACCTGTTTTGAAACGTTTTGAAAACTAGGTTACAGGTCTTCAAAAATTCTGAAATTTGGAGAGATCTTAGTCTCATATGTTCTGAGTATTTCCTAAAAATTTCAGATTAAAATTCAACCTTTAACTCCTTTAAAAATCGTTGGTGGTCAGATTGCGCAAATCTGCCAGAAACGGTAGTCTGATTTGAAAATTTAATTCCAGTTAAAACGTGACTCCAAATGCTCTGAAAATTTAATGACTAACCCCTTATTAGGTCTATTTAATTGGGTAGAAACATTTTTGAAAAATGATTTTGGAAAGTTAGACAAATACGTTCAAAGTCTCAACCTTTGCAAGCCTGAAAATCAGACTGCACTAGTCTCATAACTTTTGACGTTTGGATGACTTATACTTGTCCAAAAGGGTTGAAACTTCCGCCAAAAGCACCTTAAGACGTGTGGCTATGTTTCTCGAAAGTTTTGTGATCTTTGAAGTTCGTTTACTATTTTTAAGAACGTGATAAAAATGATGCACTGTACTGGATATTGAAAGTAAGTGCTAAAATGTAAAGAACACAAGGAATTTTATACTGGTTCGGTTAAATCAACATACTCCAGTCTTCGAGGACACCTTCCTCGGTTATCACTAATCACAAAACACAATCAACACCTTACCACACATGGTTGATGGAGTTACACACCAACTCCAACCTTTTACAGACCTTGTAAGTGATTACAACGATCACAAACACCACCATGTAGCGGATGCAAGATTGATCACACATTGATCAATCTTTTACAAAAATATAGAATATATGGTGGTATAGATGAAGCCTATTTAAGATGTATGAATATGAGTACAATAGGCTTTAAGAGAGAAGAAAGAAAGAAAGGTAGAAGAAGAAAGTCTAGAACACGTTTTTCACTTTTGCACTTGTGAGACTTGTCTTCTATTTTGCACTACTTCTTCTTCATTTTATCAAGCCTTGGCCGCCCCCTATGTCTTGATCTTCCCCTTGAAAATTATCTTTTAAGTCCTTGGAAGAATATCTTGTATCATTGTGACATTCACTTGCTTACTTAGCAACTCCTCATTGGATGATCACTATAGCCTAGCTTACTTGGCACTCATTGATTGGATGAAAGTTGTCATCATTGGATGACTAGTTAAATCTGAAAATAACACTTAAAAAATGTGCCAATTATCCATAAAAATGTTTTCATAAGTCAAGGCCCAAAACAGAATTTTATCGAAGTTTATTAATTGCTTACCTGAAGCTAGTCAAACAGATCATCGACCCTAGGCAGCGAGTACTTATTCTTTATCGTGATCTTGTTGAGCTCTCTATAATCTATGCACAGACGCATGCCTCCATCCTTTTTCTTTACAAATAACATGGGAGCACCCCAAGACGAGACGCTTGGGCGGATAAGTTTCTTCTCTAATAGTTTCATGCAACTGTTCTTTTAGTTCTTTCAGCTCATCAGGCGTCATTCGGTAGGGTGCCTTTGATATAGGTTCGGCTCCCGTAATTAGATTGATTTCAAATGCGATCTCTCGATCTGGAGGAAGGCCCGGCAATTCCTCTGGAAAAACATTAGGATACTCCTGAACTACCGGAACTTGAGAAAGATCAGATGACGCTTGATCGGTACTTAGAGCATAAACTAAGAATCCTTCCTGCCCTTTCTTCAACACACTACGAGCACGGATCGCATTCACATAGGCATTCTTGGGGAATTTCTTCAATTTCGAGCCTCCATGAAAAGTTATTTCTTCATGCGTTGGGTCTTTAATGGTAACCCGCCGCTCATGAAAATCAATGAGCACGCAATTCTTGGAGAGCCAATTCATTCCAAGAATTATGTCGAAGTCGTTCATAGTTATTGGGATCAAATCTACTGCAAACCGTTGTTGGTCAAACTCAATCTCACAGCCCTTGTACAATTGGTGAGAAACAAGCACCTGATCACCAGCTTCTTGAACTCTGTATGGCGTCCCAAGGTAGACGGGACTATGGTCAGTATTCTTCGCAAACTTTCTTGAGACAAATGAGTGGCTAGCGCCACTATCAAATAATACATTTATAGGCACACTACATACTAAGATAGTTCCTGAATCATACAAAATTGACTGAGCAACAACAAAGCAACAATATCTTGCAAAATATAAACATTGCATAAATCTTAAAACATGCCCGTCACAACATCATTGGCTTCCTCAGCAGCAGTATCTGTCATAGCGTGGACCCTTGCATTCGCTCGCTGGCGTTGGTTTCTTGGTTGCTGTTGCTGCTGGACTCCTCTCTCCGGACAATTTTTGATTAAATGGCCGATCTTTCCACATACAAAACACATAGTTCCCTTGTCTGGACAATTCTTAAGCACATGTCCACCTTACCACAACCAAAGCACTTCCCTGCCTGGATAAAGCACTCTCCCACATGATTCTTTTGGCAATGAGGACAAACTGGAATAGCGGGCTGCTGCTGTTGTTGACCCTGATTCTTCTGCAGAAACTTCTGTTGCTGTTGGCGGCGCTGAAAGAGATTTTGATTTCTTCCCTGAGGACCGGGTCATCTGAAATTCTGTTTTGCTGTCTTACAGGATCCCCTACTACCAGATGCTTCTCTTCCCCTCTTCTGACCAATCTCATCACATCGGATGATGTCTCTCTCAATCCTGTAGCAGGCATCAAGCAATGCTCCAAAATTTGTGGGTTTTGCATTAACAAGCAAAGTCCTTATCCTCAGATTTAACCTCTTTCGAATTTCAACGTCTTTGTCTCTTCATCATTCATCGTCAATGGCTGAAATCTCCCTAAGGATATAAACTTATTTGCATAGTCAGCAACGGTCATCCCTTACTCTTGCTTCAATGACTCAAATTCGTGTCTCTTATGCAGCTTAACTGAAGGTGGAATGTAGAACTTATTGAATTCTTACAAGAATCTCTCCCACGGTATTGGTCTCGGCAAGGATTGCAGATTAGCTTTCCACCACTGATTTGCTTCTCCAAGCAGAAACGGTCTAACTGTAGCGCCCCACACCCGGACCTCATCCGAATATGGTGCACCCGCCGTACCTCACTAAGGAGAGTACAAAGCGTCATGCATACCATGCGAAAATCCATAACTTAAGCCATGGACTCCCATGCTAACATTTAATATGGTAGTAAAAACTTAGGCAGAATTAAAACTTTTTGAAATAAACATGCATTCCGAAAATACTAAGTCCCCAACAGTAATAGTCCACAAAACAACATCACTGAAATCCAAAGTGTTTAACATAGATCATAATACAAACATCATGGCCGCACAAAAGTCCTTAAGCTTTGCCTTCTTCAAATTTCCTCGCCTACGGATATGGTACTCTCGGCTCATCCTCGATCCACTCAATCTTAGCATTATATGGCTCTGGGGAAAAATAAAAGTGTGAGTGATAAAAATCACCCAGCAAGAATACAATAAACCACCATGAAATAAATAAAGAATTATAACATGAATGTAATACCCCAAGAACCTCAAATAATACTTCATACCTGGTCTTTAACCCTGGATTGGCTTGACGATATAGCCTAAGAATAATTTTAGGTAGTGCTATACCAATATTATCTTATTATCCGTTAACTGTAACATGCAACATGTCAACGTGCTCATGAGTTATGCAGAATGCAATGCATGATATCATGGCATGTCAAAACATCATTTTAGTCCCATAAAATAACATGTCAGAAAACAGAGTGTCAGATCAATTAACTCCGGATCCGAACGGGTCCAGAACATATCAACAGACCAATTAACCCCAGGTCTGGGATGGGTCTAGAACATGTATCAGATCAATTAACCCTGGATCTGAACGGGTCCAGAACATGTATCAGATCAATTAAACCCAGATCTGAATGGGTCCAGAACATGTATCAACAGACCAATTAACCTTGGGTCTGGAGTCGGGTTAGTCGCATGCTTGGCCGGCAAATGAATCATAAAGCTTTCTTTAAAACATGGGACCATAAAAACTTTCATGCATAACGAAAGACATAGTTACTTGGAAAGTCTTGCTTGCATAAGTAAAACTCATAAAATCAGATTCATGTGGCATATGATCATGCATGATACATGAAGTGATATGCAATGCAAGTCATGAAGTGAATAATCATAAGCATTCCTTATAACATGTCAACAAGCATGGTTTCGGAAACTAAGAATTTCCAGATTTTACTTCATGTTCATGGGGATGCTAAATTAACCAAACAGGCCCATTTTCGTAATCTTTTATCCTACATGTGTTTAGTGGGGTCTTATTTACATTACGTAAAATTTTTGTAACTCCCTAAGATGAATAAAGCCCTTAAGTCGACAAACTATTATCAAGTGTACTTGCTGAATTATGCAGTATAATAACCAACGTTACCTTAGCTTTTGAGGCCCTAAAACCTTAATTATTTGGACCACAACCTGGAAAATATAATAAACTCCCTAAGTATTAACACTCATGAGCCCAAACCGTGTATATAGGTCCAAATCCATCAAATTGGGCCTCTTTAACTTAATCCCCTGTTCTGCCCAATTTTCCAGTTTTAGTACGCCAACTTTATGTCCATAGTTACCCACCAAAACATTAATACCAACTTGATTAATTTACATAGTCTTGCTCCACTATGTCTTAGGTGATTAACATAAAATTTCTAGATCAATCCAATAATTGTAAAGGGCTCATTTATTTATTTTTCCGAAATAGGTCACATGCTGTTACTGGACTGACCACTTTTACTAAAAATTCTATTGTGGCAAAACCATAATTCTTTTTACCGAGATTCCAACTCACAGACGTCATAACCATACAAACTAGCATCCCACCGAAATTTTAGTCCATTTGCATATTTCTAAGGTCCATTTTTGTGTCATGCAACACATTACTCATTTCTGCCCTGTTCCTGTGATTTTAGCTGGAGCAGTTTTACCAAATAATTCCTTAAAAATAATCCATAACTTATTTTACTAAAATTCCAACTTTTATATTTACTGCACAGCTAATTTTGTCACCATACCAAAACTCAGCTTTATTGAACATCTACAAGGTAAGTTTTTAAGCCATTCAAAATGTTATACAATTCTGCCAAGTTCCAGAATTTCCAGCCTGAGCAGTTTCACCAAATATTTTATTAAAAATATTCCAAAACTTATTTTACCAAAATTCTAACTCCCACGTTTGCTACACACATAGGGCTATCATCATGCCAAAAATCAAATTGTTTGCACGTTAGTAAGGCCCATTTTGATGTCTCACAACACACTGTTCAATTCTGTCCAAGTCCAGTAATTTTGTGTTTGGTCATCTTTTCATGTCAAGTGACCACTAAATATCTTGTGCTTATGAAATAACTTATTAGTCACCACATACACCTTTTTCCCATGAATATCCAGATTTCATTCTTTTTATTGGGTTACCTTTGCATCATACCAAAACAGTTTGTAAATTGTACACAACAAGTATCATATTTACTCAAAACAATTGTTCTTTCTTAAAGTCAAGACTCACCATCGTATCCATCCTTAAGGCCGAAACCTATACGATACCATGACCACATTTCACAACATTTATTTAGGCATGCAACACTTTCAAGTGTCATTTTAGTCCAATCTTACCAAACAACCTCATAAAACCCACATCTAACACATGCATGCTTTCCTAGGACTTCACAAGTTTCATTCAAGAGTTAATCTTGCCTAGACTCACTTGGATGAACCTTATTTCATCCTAACACAGCCTCATATCACTTTACATGTAAGAAAAGATTTCATCTTTGAAGGATTTAATCACATGCAAGGCATTGTTCATAAGGAAACACTAAGACATGGTCTTAAAACTTAGTGTATGCTACTAAAGCTCACATCTTAGACACATCAAGTCATTCAAGTCACTAAATCTTTAAATAAATCATGAGAGTCTAGTGTATACTTGCCTTTTCAAGCTAAAGATCTTTTCTTAGCTTGGTTATGGGATGAGTTGAGTTGGAATCTTCCTCCTTCACTTTGAGCATACGGTTTTGAAGAAAAAGGGAGGAAGAATATTAGTCATCATTCTAAAGTGAAAATAGAACTAGTTAGAGGTTAGATCTTCTTACCAAAGTGAGACCTTGAATGAAGCTTCAACTATCCAAAGATTGCACCACCTAAGAGATTGAAATCTTAGCACCTAATGGCCAATGGAGGTCACGGTTGGGTGGAAAAAAAAAGAACACTCATGTGAGCCTCATTATTTTCCATGAAAAATTTACTTGAGGAACTTGGAATGAAGCTTACCTAAATGCTCCTTGAGCATGAAGATGAAAGTGAAGTTGAACTCCTATCTCCAAGGTGTAGGGGCCGAAAGTTATGTGAGGGAGATGGAAATTGTCTAAGTGTTATGCTCTTGCTTGAATGTGTCTTGAGAGGGATTTAAAGATGATAAGAAGGTAGATGTTTCTAGGGGGGTTTAAATTAAAACATGGTCGGGGAATGAGGAGGGGAATCCGGCGGTGCATGGGGGAAAAGGGAAAAAGAAAACCTAGGCTAGGGTAGCTTCAAGCTTTTCCTTGTTTTATTCTTTCTTTTTGGCATGCTTGTCTATTTTATATTTTAAGTGTTATTTAGTAGTTATTTTAAGAATTCTTTAGAAAAATGTTGAGGATTCTAGAATCCTCAAGGTCTTGGCCGAATTTTAGGAGGGTCTTAGGGGTAGTTTTGTCCTTTCTCATTTGTCATATCACATACTTATATAATTTATAATGTTATTTATTTTATTTAATTATGATTTTAATCTTACTTTGTGAGGATCATTTATGTTTGCCTTCTTATAAAAACGAATTTATTCTAAGGTTGCTTAAGGCCTTTGACCGAATTTACAAGGGGTATTACGCACCTTGTGACGTTTGCTTGTACAACTGTTTTAGTGCCTGTCCTAAATGAACTTAAAGGACTTAGATAAAGAAGCGCTAATTTGACTTAAGTAGAATGCATGTGAAGGAATCTTTGTTTTCATTACATCACTTAGTCATAGTTCCGAGTACATTGTAATTGGGGTACAACATCCTCCTCCCTTATCATAAGTTTCGCCCTCGAAACTTCAGAAACTAGTCAAAAAGATGGGGGTATCTACTCTTCATGTCTTCCTCCGTTTCCCATGTTGCTTCTTCTCCCCAATGGTGCTTCCACTGAACCTTCACCATGGGTATGGATCTCTTCCTGAATACTTTCTCTTTCCGATCAACGATCTTTAGAGGCTCCTCTTCATAAGATACATCTTTTTCAACTTTCAATTGTTGATCTTCAAGGATGTGGCTAGGATCATAAACATATCGGCGAAGTTGGGAAACATGGAATACATCGTGTAACTGAGAAAGAGATGGTGGCAACGCCAAGAGATACGCAACTTCACCCACTCTCTCTAGTACCTCATAAGGTCCAACAAATCTTGGGCTCAACTTTCCTTTTATGCCAAATCTTTTGACTCATTTGGTCGGAGAAACCTTTAGGAAAACTTTCTCTCCTTCTTGAAACTCCAAAGGTCTCCTCCTTTCATTTGCCCATATCTTATTCCTATCTTGTGCTGCTTTTAATCCTTGCTGAACCAACTTTACTTTTTCTCGTGTTTGCTCAACAATGTCGGGTCCCGTATAGATCTTATCTCTAATCTCGTCCCAATAGAGTGGGGACCAACATTTTCAACCATACAACGCTTCATATGGTGCCATCCTGATGGATCTGTGGAAGCTGTTATTGTAAGAAAACTCAACAATCTTAAGGCTCTTATCCCAGCTTCCTCCAAAGTCAAGAACGTAAGCGCGAAGCATGTCCTCAAGGGTTTGAATTGTTCTTTCCGATTGGCCATCTGTTTGAGGATGAAACGCGGAACTCAGTATGATCTCGGTGCCCATTGCCTTTTGAAAGGCCGTCCACAATCTCGAGGTGAAACGAGGATCACAGTCGCATACGATACTTATGGGCACCCCATGCAAACAAACAATCTGGTCAATGTACATAGAGGCCAACTTTTCCATGGATGCCTTAATCGTCATGGCCAAAAAGTGGGCAGACTTAGTCAGACGATCCACAACGACCCATATAGCATCATTTCCATACTTAGTCTTAGGTAGGTTAGTCACGAAATCCATTGTGACGTGGTCCCATTTCCATTCCGGCACTTCTAAAGGTTGTAATAATCCAGCAGGTCTTTGGTGTTCCGCTTTTACTCTTTGCCACACCAAGCATCGTCCAACAAAATCGGCTATTTGGTTCTTCATACCGTACCACCAAAACTTTTGCTTGAGGTCTTGATACATCTTATTAGCTCAAGGTGTATGGATAGTCGCGAGTTATGGGCTTCCCTCAGAACTTCATCTTTAATCTCTTTGTTCTCAGGGACACATAACCGTCTTCGGTACCATAAATTGTCATCACTGCGAACTTCAAAATCATCTTGTGTCTTATCTTTCATCCTTTCCTTGATCTTTCTCAAGACTGCATCATCCCTCTGATCCTCTTTAATTCTATCAATCAGTGAGGGAATAAGGACCAACTTGGCGAGAACTTCCTCGACTGAATCAACTTCTTCCAAGCCAAACTCTTCCATATCTCGCTGAAGGGGTGGTTGATGTGGGTGACCTGTTTTTCGACTTAACACCTCAGCAACTTTGTCAGCTTTCCCCGGATGATATTGAATGGAGAGATCATAGTCTTTATTCAGTTCGAGCCATCTACGCTGCCGCATATTGAGCTTCTTCTGGGTAAAAAGATACTTTAAGCTTTTGTGGTCTGTGTAGATATCACACTTCTCGCCATACAGGTAATGTCTCCACATCTTTAATGCGAAAACCACTGCGGAAAGCTCAAGATCATGGACAGGGTAGTTTTGCTCAAATGGCTTTAACTGCCAGGATGCATAAGCTATCACTCTATCCTTCTGCATAAGAACGCATCCGAGACCATTCTTCGAAGCGTCACTGTACACCACATACTTCTCACCAGGAGTGGGCTGAGCTAGGATAGGGGCGGATGTCAACCTCGCTTTTAGCTCCGAGAAACTCTTTTTACAATCAGCACTCCACTCGAACTTGGTTTTATTTCGGGTCAATCTGGTGAGGGGAACAGCTATCCTCGGAAATCCTTCCATGAATTTCCGATAATATCCTGCTAGCCCAAGGAAACTTCTCACTTCAGTAACGTTTGTTGGTATGGGCCATTCCGTGATAGCTTCAATTTTCTTGAGATCCACTGAAATCCCATCCTCTGAAATAACATGGTCAAGGAAGGATACACTTAGCAGAAAGAATTCTTTATGGCCTTTCTTCAACGCTCGGCTAGCATGAGCCGCGTTAACAAAAACTTTCTTGGATGGTTTCTTTAGCTTAGCTCCTCCTTGGAATGATACCTCATCTCGAGTTGGGTTCTTAATGATAACTTGCCTACTCCAGCAATCGATGTGAGCGTGGTTCCTTGAGAGCCAATACATTCCAAGGATCACATCGAAATCGGTGGTATGATTGAATCAAAACATAATATCCTTAAAAATGGGAAAAAGGGGGAACTTTTACATTAGGAGCCTTTAAAAAAATTGTGTTTTGACCTTAGAATAGGTTCCTATAGACTGGAAATAGGAGAAAATGGGGGTTGAGATCGAAAAAAAACAATCACAGCGCGCGTTGCCGCTGGTGGAACATCCAATTAAATAAATAAATAAATAAATAAATTAAAGCAGAGAACAGGCCGGCCAACGGACCGGGTCGGCTGGCCAGCGGGTCGGACCGAAGGCGGCCCATCTCAAAAAAAAGTATCGGGTCTGGCGGATCAGGCCAGGAAAATATAATTAAATACCAATAAAATTCAAATAAATTTAAGAAAATATAAAAGGTTAAAATTAAATTATTTTCACTTAATTTCTGAAGTTTGGTAAATTTAAGTAATAAAAATTAATAGTAACAAATAGAATTAAATAAAGGAAACATAGGGGAAATTAGTAGAAAATTCTAGTAAATTAATACAAGGTAAGGAAAAATAAGGGTGGTGATAAATAACAACTTTCCAATATTCGAAGAATTTACGAAGCCAAATATTGAGTGCCGGAGATGGTGAGGATGGGCGTACGGGCCCCAGGCGACTTGGTTGTTTCATTCATGGCACGTGCATTGCATTTGGAGTGGGTTGAGATGTACGGGTCTCAGACACTCGAGTGGAGTGGATCATGGTGTACGGGCCATGGGTACTCGGTCATGGTAGATCATGGTATACGGGCCATGGGCATCGGTTAGGGTGGATTATAGTGTACGGGCTACAGGCATCCAGTCAATCCCGGGATCATGCATTGCATATAGGTCTAGGGCATATTGCATGACATGATTCTTGTTGCGTGTGACACGTTAATTGAGCATGCATCACGTACTTGCGTATTTTTATGTGGAGTGCTTTACTTACCGCATTTACTTTATCTTATGCATGTTATCTTATATGTATGTGCTATATGTTATATCATGTTTATGTGCTATGTGGCTATATCATTTCGGTATGTACGTTTTGTATTTGTTTGAGGCGGGCATCTACTGGGTGATTTCTGTCACTCACCCCTACTTCCCAGGTGAGCTGGATGAGGACTACAAGCACATCTTTGTTGAGGACGGGATGGACATAGCTGAGTGGGCTGGTTGATAGCTGCAGCTAGGATACGGGGGAACTCTGCAGCTGATTTTTCGTAGTTATCTTTTGGGGATTTTCACAGACTTCTTTAGTACTTTTATTATCAGAGTTTTATTCAGTAATGTAATGACGATTAATGGAGTTTAATTTAAGTTATGATTTACGTTTCCGCGAGAAAAATTTCTACGTTATTTCTAACGTGTAAGAGATTGATTCGACGCCTTGTATTCTCCTCAGCGAGATACGGCGAGTGCGCTGTTCCCGATGCTAGGGTTCGGGAGCGTGGCGCTACACATTCAGACTGAGGCAGTTTCATTTTATACAGCTTTATTCGCAAAGGAACAAATTGTTGATTATGATCATACATTGTAGCACATTCCTCAGCTAGTGACAACAGAGGATAATCTGTTTCTTACACGACTTCCGTAGGCTGCTGAGATTAAGGAGGCTGTCTGGCACTTAGATCCACAAAGTGCGGCAGGACCAGATGAATTTCATGGGAATTTCTTTCGCTCATGTTGGCATATCATACATATGGATGATATATTAGCAGTCCAAGAATTTTTCCTTGGCATTCCCCAACCTTCTGTTATGACTAGCGCTCTCATCACTTTCATACCAAAGATCTTGGCGCCTCGCACTTTCAATGATTATCGGCCGATATGTTTGACCAATTTCCTTAGGAAGATCTGTACTTGTATTATAGCGACTTGACTTAGCACTTTTCTCCCAAAACTGATATCACAGGAATAAATAGGTTTTTTAAAAGGCTATGATATGTCTTCTCAAGTTGTGTTAGCTCGTGAAATGATACATATGATTGATAGAGGCGAAAATCAGTTATGCCTAAAGCTGGATATGATAAAAGCCTTTGATCGGGTAAGTTGGGAGTACTTAGAGTTATTACTGGCGAGATTCGTCTTTTCGGCATTTTCGTTCGTGTTATTCTAAATTATTTACGAAGTACTGGACTCTCGGTCCTAATAAATGGAGTCCTATCGGGTTTTTTGGCCTTATCGAGGGGAAGCAAGGAGATCCTTTATCTCCTCTATTATTTATACTTTCTTCGGAGGGATTCAGTCAGGGATTAAAGGCTGATGCGGCTGGCCGATGACATCCATTTCGATTGGCCCATATGCCAATGCACATTACACACCTTACATATGATGATGGTTTATTGGTGTTTCTGCGTGGCTCTATTCATACATTACGAGTGTTTAAAGAATTTCTGCCTTGGTGTGAGACAGCCTCTGGCCAGAAGGTTAATTACAGCAAGAGCAGATTTATTCTTTCCTCAAACACACTATTGCAACGCAAGTAGCGATATGAGGACATACTACACATGCGTTCAACATGTTTACCTTTTTGTTATATTGGATATATCTTGCATAAAGGTATGAGCGGCGCTCGTTACTGTGCATCTCTTCTGGAGCATATTGACGCACGTTTGAATGGCTGACATAACAAACTGCTCTCATAGGTAGGTAGATTAGTATTATTGCGGTATGTTATCTCCTCCCTTTCCTTACATATTATTGCAGCTGATGGACTTCCGCAATCCGTGATTAAAATCATAGAACGAAGGATGGCTAATTTTTATTGGGGGCAAAAACGATATTGGGTAGCTTGGTCTACTGTTCACACCCCTTGCTCCGAAGGTGGTTTGGGGCGCACGCGATATTCAAGCATTGAAGGAGGTGTATTTTTGTCGTATTTGGTGGTATAATCAACAAAACAATAATCTATGGAGTCACTATCTTCATGCGAAGTTTGGTCTTCGGGGGCATTATCATCCGCGTCTACCAATTGGAAACTTATTTGTCGGCACCATGTGCTTTGTCATTCACATAGTCAACAAGATGGTTCGCAGTTGATCAGGACAGCAACTTCCTTCGGTGCTTTTACATTGAGCTCAGCCCATGACATTTTTCGAATGTCACATCCTACTATTTGGTCGGCACAATTTATTTTGCACAAACAACATCAGACGGTAATCAACAATTTTCTTTGGTGCATATACCAGCGAGCGATCCCAATGCAGGATTACATATGCAAGTTCATAGTGGCTATGCCTACGCAATGTCCTTTTCATAAACAGGCATCAGCTGATGTGGATCACATATTTTTGCACTGCCCATGTATTCCACCTATATGGGTCCTCTCTCGATGGCCTCTCCCCTAGCTCTAGGCGATTGTGGCTTTATTTATTATCTTGGTGGTTCCGTTCTTCATCAAATAGTCTTTTAAGTGTTTTACGGATTGTGGTTCCGGGTATTATTATCTTCCATATATGACGTACTTATGCATCTCTAGTCTATGCAGATATTTACTTGTGTTTTACGGATTGTGGTTCCGGGTATTATTATCTTCATGCAGATATTTACTTGTGGGCCAAAACAATTGATGGTACAAAACTAGCTTCTGGATTTCAGTCGGTGCAGCATTTGGGCCTTCTGCCTTCACTCCGTATCAAGAGAGCTCAAGTAGTACGATGGTTAGTTCCTCCTATTGGTCGATTGAAACTGAATACTGATGCCGCAGTAGGAAGAACATTTGCAGCTGAAGGTGTTATTCTACGGGATTATACAGGAGCATGTGTTAGGGCACTACCTTTTCATTTACCTTTATGCGCTCCGTTTGTTGCGGAAACTCAGGCTGTTTTTTTTTGCCCGCTCTTTTTCTTGCCAATATATCGTGACATTATATTGGAGACTGACTGTCAACAGTTGTCTTGGGTTCTATGTCAGCAAACCAATATTGCAGGAACTTTTATATCCGGATGTTACAATCTCTACTCAGGTAGACACAAATCGTTATACAGCACACCATTCAAGAGACCAACATGAGCGCTCACTACTTAGCACAACATGGGTTACAGACGCCTAAGACGAGTTATTATATACGACATACCCTTCCTGCCCTGGTTCGCAGCTGCATCATGCTAGATGTTACTATGGGACACCTTTGCTATTCTTGACAATATAAGCAACCGCATCTCCATTGTCTTCCATATGGATTGGCTATGCTATACAGATGGTGCCTGCATTCTAACAGATGCAGGTAGGCTGGGTATGACTTTATACTTCTTGGTTTGCATATGTTACTGCTTTGGTTGGCACATACTGATGTTTGCTTTACTCGTGTTTGGTTTTGCATGGACTGCAACGGAGGAAACTGATGGTCTTCGAGATCCTCATCGACGTCACTATTTTATTGTATTTGGGCAATATTTCCAAATTATTATGTATGTTCCAAATGGAGTAAATATATAATCTTTTTCCTTCGTGCAAGATTTTATCCACAAGGATGGTTTTCCTTGCCAAGGTTTTAATGAGGCATATCATACTCCATTTGGACATTACCCTCCCTTATATCGCCCTATGCGGAGCTTCCAGCTTCGGCCTTTCAGTAGTTATATTTTGTTATGCTTTGACTTACTATGTATGAACGGTATTCCTCCACCATAAGTGAGGGCAGATAATAAAATTAGGGACTATGCGCTCCTTTATTTTAAAAAATGAAGACAAATTTGGAGAGAGCTATATGGAAACAAACTTGAAATGGAAAGTCTACTCATCTCACCTCAATATACACACCACATAGATACACATATTATATATCCATATTTTTTTACGACAGCTATATACTTATGTTCCGACGTTCCTCCGACACGTCATGCATATTATGCACGTATGTCGACAACACACCACTATATACACCTCATATTTATGAGTATATACAGTTCTTATATCATATATTACAAGTCATAGTACTATCAAAATTATAACGACATGTTGCAAGGTCATAAACCAAAAATTGTCGTATCGGGTGACTATCGAAACTTCACCGGTATGTCACGTATTTAACATATAAATATGGTCAGCCTATATACATAAAAAATATTCAAAAATTTCGTGATCCATATTTCATATTCAGCCACAAGGTCATACCATGTTTGCACACACAAATCACCCACAATTTAGCCTAGATTTGTGGAGAATTCAATCTCAAGTCTATTTTGGCACATGGGACGTTTTATAATCAGCCATTGGAGCTGAATATACACCTCATTTTATGTATATTATGTGTGACATAATACATATTACTGTGTAAGAAGTTTAAAATTAATCTCAAAAAAATCTCCTAATCGACGAAAGTCGAAAATTCGGTTTTCTACAACCCTACACACATGGAACATTTTTGACATTGATGTAACATGTATCTAGACACTTTTTACACATTCAAGATATTTTATAGTGTTCTAAAAATTTCAAATTAAGGCTGATTGCAATTTACCATATATGTGTGAATATTATGCATTATTTGACAAAGTATTCATAAAAAGAATTCAGCACATATGCAGCCTATTTCACACGCCTAGTTCAGCATTTTTGGAGCCTAGGTGGAGCTTATTTGGCACTTCAATTGGTGGAGGATGAGCCACACTTGATTGGTGACATTGAAGAGGGCAACACACAAGGAAACAATTCAAACTACAACATATGCTAAAATTTCAGCACATGTGTTTGTTATGGCCAATTTTAGCTCCTCTTTGTCTTTAATTTTTTTTCCAAAATTTAAGTGGATCATATCATGATTATTTTGAAGTTAATCACCTTCATTTTGAGCACATGTTTCAGATTTTTTTGAAGAAATTTCAGCTCATTTAAAGTGTGGCAAGGTGGACTAAAGATAGCATATCAGGAAGTGACAACTAGGCAAAGACAAGTCATTCATCTAATCGTGTTGTGCCAGGTAAGCAAGGTTGTGTCACCATCTATACATAGAAATCTTCCAAGGGCATTCAAAACAATTCTCAAGGAAAACAACCCTAGGGGACGGCCAACTTGTTATAAAATAGAGCAAAATGGTGCAAGACAAGGCTAAGCAAAGATATTCTTACAAGTTCAAAAGCAAGACTACTCTCTTCTTCTTCCATTCTTTTCTCTTGCTCTTAGCCTCAAGACTATCATTCTTATATTCTATATATCATATAGGCTTTGATTATACCACCCATATATGTTCATTTCTTGTAAAAGATTGACCAAGGTGTGATCAAGCCTTCATTCGATCGGTGGTGGTGTTCGTGTTGGTTTGTTTGTTTGTTTGATTGTAAAAAGGTGAAGTTGGTGTTTAACTCCAGTCACCCTTGTGTTAAGGTGTTGTTTGTCTTTAGTGAATACCGAGGAAGGTGCTCTCAAAGACTGGAGTAGGTTGTTTTAACCGAACGAGTATAAAATTCTCGGTGTTCTTACTTTTCAGCACTTTTACTCTGAGTTCCTGTTTTCTGCATCATTTTCATTGCAACGGTAAAAATACCAAACGATTTTCAAAAATCACAAAATTTTACAGAAACATAACCACACGTCCTACCTCTTCATTTGGCACAAGTTTCATCTCATTTGGATAAGTATAAGTCAGTTAAACGTTAATAGTTCTGAGACTAATGCAATCTGATTCTCAGATTTGCAAAGGTTGAGCACATCAACGTGGTTGACATACTTACCAAGGGAATTTTCAAAAAAATGTTTTAACCAATTTAAATACACAGCTTGAGGGTCAAACCATAAACTTTTCAAGTCATTTTGAATTCCCAATTAATAGGAATAAATTTTTCATTTCGGAGTACAGTTTCTAGCAGATTGATGCAATCTGCACAAAAACGTGTTTTAAAGGGGCTAGGCTTGGAATTTTAATTTGAAATTTTTATGAAACATGCATAACACTTGAGAGCACATCTTCACCAAATTTCATAATTTTTGGATGTCTACAACCAGGTCATCTAGATTAATCAAATCAGGATTTAAAAACATAAACTGTTTTCAAAAGTGAGTTATTTGGTCCAAAAAGTTTTGAAAACCAACTTTTCCGCACTCACTATTCAACCCCCCCCTCTCTCTTCTAGTGGTGATATACAGGTCCTACAATGTAAAGCATTTTTGTCACATAAGCATGTCAAGCAAAATTTATTCATGCCATTTTCTTAAGCACATAACATTTAAATCATACATTTTCAAATCACTCAGACCCCGATTTCTCAATAACTTGTTCAAGACATCAAGTCACTAATTAGCGAGTGAATCCAACAGTACATCATTGTGGAAGCTACCTTTTCTGATGCAACATTTTCTTGTCTGACTTCTCGTTAGAGTCTGCATTTGCATTGATTTCCATTCGTGTGGGGGTTTGTTGTAGAAAATTGAAGGAAATGAATTTGCCCAAGTTGTAAATCTTAGTTAGCAACATACTTTGAGCTTAATCGTAATTAGTTTTCATTAATGACAAGTGGAAACTGATGAACCCTTAATTATCTACATAATGAGTAGATGATTTAAGGCTTTGGAATCACTCAATTACGATATCGGTTGAATGAAAAATTAATGCTCAAAGTAGGAGTAAAATAGGTTGGAAATTGGCAAAAGCGATGACGTGGCCTCCTTAGGGAGAGACACATCATCACCTTGAGGATATACCACATTGGACAAATGAAGTGAGTTAGTCATCATATATAGTGCTAGAATGGATATTTTAGATGTGTCATGGGGGTAGGAGAAGTTTTGACCTGAGGGAAGACCTATGAAAGTGCCACACGCGCACGCATCGCCGCTGCACGCCCGCCTGGCCAGCTCGTGTGCGGGTTGTGGTTCCTTTTTTTTGCGAAAATTTCTTTGAGCTTTGTATTAATTATTTGTAAAAGTTTCCAGGTGCGTAGCGGCCCAAACGAAAAGTCTCCGAGCCCGGTCCACATGACTTTTCCTTCGTCAGTTTTGATTTAACGGTGTCGGTTAGGTGTCGGTTTTGATCCAACGGCTATGTTCAAACTGACCTAACCGCTCAACAACATGTGTTTATTATCTGACGCTTCAGGATTGATCCTGCAATGCGGTTTTCGTCCAACGGCTATGGATTAACCGTCCAGACACCAGCCAACAAATGCTGCTTCAGTTGTGATTTGACAGCTCTGGATTGATCTGCGGTTTTGATTCAACGGTCACAGGTTAATTTGCTCAACCAAATCTCCAACCAACTCCTCTACATAAATCGGCCCTTGGGTACAATTCGAAACACACAATTTTCTCGAGTCTTCTGCTCTCTTCTCCTTCTTCATTCTGCATCAAGTCCGTGAGAAGTCAGAACACCTGAAAGTTCGATAGGTTCAAGTTGCAGCAGTGCTGCTCGACTAAATAGGTATCCATTGTATCCTGGGAGACGATTGCTAACGCCGGCTATGTACACTATACCGGAGCAATAAGTCTTAAGGAAGGAATCCTCGACTCTCCCCGGGGTTTGATCTACTGCTTACTGTCTTTATATGCGTACACACCACTATTGTGGTATGGTACAGGATTTTTGCTTCTAACAAAGTTCTCCAGTCATGTTTAAATATTCAATGCGGTAAAACTAGTTTTACACAAAATGTTATTTATGAGAATTTGTCCACATATTGTACACAGTTGAATTTTTGGGCATGATATGGACCAATGCAACAAGCTTCACTCAATGCCCGCACTACCAATGCATAATAGAAGTGATACGGGTGAAAATGAAAAGTTGAACAAGAAACAGATAGAAACAAGCACAGGGTTTGGAAGACAAAAGAACAAACAATGACGCCGCCAGCAGCAATTGAGGCCCCCCAAAAACATTAATTTTGAGCTTCCAGCAAACTGAAAGGGGGCAAATGGCCAACTGATTACAAAATCATCCGGATAAACTTTAATTGTCTCATGCTCGAGATGTCTCTCGTTTGAACATTGATTATGAAGATACAGTTTATCATGCAACAAAGTTGATAAAAGAGGCAGACTTAATATATTATTCGGACTCAGAAACGATTATGCATCAGGTTATAGAGCATCATTGCAGAACTAAAACCGGCAGCAACGCAGTTTTCTAAACGTCTAGCTAATTCTAAGGCTTTGCAATCAGATGCCCTCAGCAATATGCTATCTAGTGAAGACAAGGATTCTCCAAATGGTCTTCACACTGGTGATCTCCCGAAGGAAACAAAGACAGAGAAAACACCTCCCTGGCCAACCTCCATGGTTTCAAAGTTATTATCTCAAGGTTCCTCTACTCATATTTCTCAATAGATTGCTTATCATGGAACATAAGGGGTCTTTCCGATTCCCTGAAAAGATTACGTTACTTGGTTCATCATCATAATCTTCAATTGTTAGCAATAATCGAGCCTAAGCAAAAAAGACACTAAACTGAATTACTTAAAGCTAAAACTGGGGTTTACTAATGCATTATCTGCTTGTGATGGCAAAATATGTCTTATGTGGAAGCAACCATTTTACAACTTCGTTGATACTCATGCCGTTACACAGGTTGTTGGCCTGTTGCTCTTTATTCCTCATATTGGATTTAGAGTCTGGTATTCGGCAATTTATGGAAAACAGATTACTAATGAATGAGAAATTATCTGGAAAGAAATGCAAGCAGTACATGATTTAATCTCTGATCCATGGATTGTTGGAGGAGATTTCCACATATTTATATCCCTAGAAGATCATCGAGGCACTGCTTCTCCATCTCTAACATCATTAGAGGACTTTGTAGATTGCATCAACTCCTGCAATCTGTTGGAAATTCCTTGCCATGGTAATCGCTTTACCTGGCCTTGAGGAAGAGGGTTGGGAAGAGCAAGTAGAAGACTGGATAGGTTCCTTTTTAGCAGCTCCTTGAATTATTGCTGCCTATATATATATATATATCAGTTCATCATCTTAGCAGCACATCTTCGGATCATGCCCTCCCCTTTACAATAGTGTAAATCCCAGATAGGCTCAGGACCTAAGCCTTTTTGTTTCCTTAATGTCTGGATTCATCACTCGAATTTTCTCAGTTTTACAGATGCTATGTGGAAGTCTTATCCAACTACTGGAGCAATGCGGGGATTCTGTGATAAACTTAAACGCTTAAAGCATGACCTGTGTAGCGCCCCAGCCCGATACCGTTATCGGAACCAGTGCACCCGCCGTAGTCTACTATGAGAACTACGAAGCGTCAAGCAGATCAAGCATACATCCTTCATAATGTAAGATAAAACCAGCGGGAACGTCATAAAATCTAAACCTTCATTGTCAATATTACAACCAGAAACTGCAGCGGAAATAAAACTGTTTGTTCATCTAGCCAACATAGGTTTTAGAACAACATAATAACAATAAGTTTTGCAAACTTAAACAAGATAGTCCAGCATCTATCTATTCCCTTGTCCATCGTCCCATTGAGCCCACTCGCCGTCGTCTTCGATAAATATCAACTCATAATCAGGCTCACCTGAAAAGAAGATAGAATGATTGTTCTTAGCGAAAACTTCGCCAGCAAGTAACCCGTCTATACACCTTACGGAATCACACACGTCGAGTCACCAGTGTATAAAACATTGCCCAAAAATAAGGTGCTCGGGTTGGCAAATAGCATCTTAATAAGGATTACTCACAACAGATAAAGTCCATATAGGTACACAGTTACGAGAACCAACATGTATTAAAACAACGTATCACATAAGCAAGTCATAGACTAATCACGTTTCTTGCATGTCAAGTCTTATGCTTCGTGTATCATGATGCATGTACTTCTTTAAAATCACACACAACACCCATGCATATGCCTTCTTTCATAAACATGTCATGCATGTCATTTCACAAACATTTCATCACTTTACATATCATATTCTTCGCGTAGCAGAACTTTATACCCTGTGGGTGATCAGTCCACAGCCATCATAACTTTATACCCCGTGCTAAAAGGTCCACGGCCCCATAACATATACTTTATACCCCGTGCTGAAAGGTCCACGGCCCCATTACATATATCATATATCCGTGCTGATAGGTCCACGGCCCCATAAAATACTTCATTTTCCGTGCGGATAGGTCCACGGCCCCATAACATACTTTATACCCTGCTGTTGATTCACAGATCACGCTCTTTATACCCTGCTTTCGCAGACGTGACTTTTATACCCTGCGATCAACCAGCAGCCATTTTGTCTTTCGAAAACTTTAAACCTTTCTTGTTCTTTTGCAAAACATATCTCAAATCAAATACAAGTGCCCATGTCATGATGCAGGATGCACAAATAGCTTCATACCAACATGTAACACACACACATACATCTTGCCTATCAAGCATACGGTCTTGCACCTCAACACTCTATGGTCGTGTCTTTCCAAGCCCATCCTTCTTACAAACTCACTCAAGATTCAATCTTATTCTAACTTGATCAACCTACCATCCACACCTCAAATATACCTCAAATACCCTTGCATTTTATGTTCAAAAGAAGTGTATAAAGTTACTACACTTACATAGGGCGCTTAAAGGGTCAAAAATACTTCCAGAATACTTGGAACGCCACTTCGAGCGCCTAATGTGGACATGGAGCGCCTCTACTAGGCGTTCGAAGTGTTCGGGGATGATTCAGGACACATTGAACACCACATGAAGCGCCTAATGTGACTTGAAGCGCCTCATGTAGGCGTTCGAAGTGTTCTGACGGTTCTAAATTGCAGTTTTTCTGTACGGGAAAGCTCCAGGACACATGGAACGCTACATGAAGCGCCTATAGTGACATGAAGCGCCTCATGTAGGCGTTCGAAGTGTTCTGACGATGCCAAACTGCAGTTTTTCTGCAGTAACTTCCACCCAACTCCTTTCTTCTTCCACCCTTCCAGATTCAACACTTAAAGATCCATCTTAACAACTAGATTCATCATACTTAACATACATCTAATCATGAATTGATGCTTAGCTATGCCCAACAACATCCACTCTAACTCTCCAATCATACACCACCTTCAAAGGTTATCATCAACAATTCCCACACAACAAGTCTACAACAATGTCATCACTCATCCCTCAATTTCCTGCACTTACTCTCAACGTCTAAGTGTAGACAATCAACATAAGAGTAGAGCAAGACAATAAGCATGTCAAAATATATACTTTCGTGGGCATGCTTGGTAAATAACAAGGCACCACACAACTATTTTCAGAATTATGGCCCAAAAAACGAGACTTTACTCAATTAGCAACAAGACTCACATATAACGAAGCATTTAAGATAGGCAAGACAGGAATACTAATGTGTGATCCATGTTTTCTCTTTGTAAGAACATAGGGCCTAAAGTATCAAAATTTGCGTAAAGCGTATAGAAAGATTACTTGCCTTGAATTCTAGATAAGCTTACGGATTTACTGCAGAATCTTGATGAGAATTGAACCTAGAATGGCCTTTATCCTTCCTTCTCTTTCCTCTCTTCTTCTTCTCCCTTTCCTTTTCTCTTTTCTCTCTTTTTCTCAGAATTTTTCCTTCTTCTTTGTGGCCAAAACCGCCCCCTTATGCTGAGATGGGGAGTTATACTAACTTCCTATAACTCCCCCTAACTCCTAGTAGGGGCCTTTCAAGTAATTTCTATGAATTACCCTTAATTCTATTTTGAACCCTTCTTTCTTATTCTTCTATGTTTTAGGTGACTAAGTCTCATAACCTACGAAATTAATTAAGTTGTATCTAAGGTTAACCTCTAAGTATTGAATATCGTGCTTAAAAGTCACGGGGTGTAACATTCCACCCCCTTACAAAAAGTTTCGTCCTCGAAACTTACGTACCTTAGTCAAAGAGCTGAGGATACTTCTCCCGCATTTGTTCTTCGAGCTCCCAAGTGGCTTCACGTTCCGTGTGATTGCTCCATTGAACCTTTACATAAGGGATCACTCGCTTCCTCAACACTTGATCCTTTCGGTCCACAATTTTCACGGGTACTTCCTCATATGTAACATCGTCCTTGAGTTCCAAAGGTTGAGCTTCAAGTACATGACTTGGATCCGCCACGTACTTTCTTAATTGTGACACGTGGAAAACATTGTGTACTTGCGCCAACACCGGAGGTAATGCCAACTTATATGCCAAGTCCCCTACCTTCTCAAGTATTTCACAGGGACCAATGAATCGAGGGCTTAGCTTGCCTTTTACTCCAAACCTCATGACGCCCTTCGTAGGTGATACCTTCAAATAAACTTTATCACCCACATCAAAATCCAATGGTCGTCGTTTGGAATCTGCCCAACTCTTGCTACGGTCCTGAGCCGTCTTGAGTCTTTCCCGAATGACCTTCACCCTCTCTAACGTTTTCTCTAATAGCTCAGGTCCAGTAATGGTCCTCACGCCCACTTCGTCCCAATAAATCGGAGACCTACATTTCCTTCCATACAAAGCCTCAAAAGGAGCCATATAAATTGCGCTGTGGTAACTATTGTTATAAGAAAACTCCATCAGCTTTACCATTCCGTCCCAACTCCCTTTAAAATCCAGCACGCAAGCTCTTAGCATATCTTCCAAGGTTTGAATTGTCCGCTCAGACTGTCCATCAGTTTGAGGATGATACGCCGTACTCAACCTTAATTCCGTACCCATGGCTTCTTGGAATGCTGTCCAAAACTTAGATGTGAACCGTGAATCTCGGTCGGACACTATACTTACCGGGACACCATGTAAGCTCACAATGTTCTCCATATACACATTCACTAGCTTGTCCAGAGGTGTTTCACTTGAAACGGGTAGGAAATGGGCAGACTTTGTTAAACGATCCACGATAACCCAAATCATGTCACATCCACTTCTTGTCTTTGGTAAACCAGCTACAAAATCCATTGTGACATGTTCCCATTTCCATTCGGGAATCTCCAACGGCATCAACAATCCACCAGGCCGTTGGTGTTCCGCCTTGACTTGTTGACACACCAAACACCTCTCTATGAATTCCGCAATATGTCTTTTCATCCCAGACCACCAATAGTAACGCTTGAGATCTCTATACATTTTGGTGCTACCGGGGTGTATTGATAACCTCGAATTATGAGCTTCTTGCAAAACTTCTTTCCTAAGTTCGTCAACGTCCGGCACGCATAATCTTTCCTTAAACCATAAGCTCCCATCTCCTTTGGTCTGAAATCCTTCAACTTGACTATGTTTCACCCTTTCCATTATCTCACTTAAGGCCTTATCTTTCTTCTGAGCCTCCTTTATCCTATCAATCAAACTCGGTGTGATAGTCAAGGCTATCAGGACGTTCACCGTGGATTCAATCACATCTAAACCAAACTCCTCCATCTCCCTTTCCAATGGTGATTGTCGTACATGGCTGGACTTCCTACTCAAGGCGTCGGCTACCTTGTTAGCCTTTCCCGGGTGATAATGAATAGTTAGGCCATAATCTTTTAGCAATTCCAACCATCTCCGCTGCCTCATATTCAATTCCTTCTGTGAGAACAAATACTTTAGACTCTTATGGTCCGTGAATACCGCGCACTTCTCTCCATACAAATAATGCCGCCAGATCTTCAAGGCAAACACAACCGCGGCAAGTTCAAGATCATGTGTGGGATAGTTTTGTTCATAAGGCTTTAGCTGTCTTGAGGCATACGCGATGACTCGTTCGTTTTGCATTAAAACACAACCTACAAACAAGGTGTTAGTCTAAACTTAATGAGTATATAAGATCATAACCTTATACTATAATTTACGTACCTAACCCGTTCTTTGACGCATCACTATAAATCACAAATCCATCCGTTCCAGAGGGTTGAGCTAATACTGGAGCTGTCGTTAATCTCTTTTTAAGCTCCGTGAAACTCTGCTCACATTCCGCCGTCCACTCAAACTTGGACTTCTTTTGAGTAAGGCGACTGAGAGGTACGGCAATTCTTGAGAATCCCTCAACAAATTTTCTGTAATAACCCGCTAGACCCAAGAAACTTCGCACTTCGGTGACGTTGGTAGGTCTAGGCCATTCAGTTATGGCTTCCACCTTCTTCGGATCAACAGCAATCCCCTCTTCTGATATCACATGACCCAGGAAAGCCACACTTCTTAACCAGAACTCACACTTGCTAAACTTTGCATAAAGTTGTTTCTGCCTCAAAATGCCTAGTACAATTCTCAAATGCTCAGTGTGAGTTTGCTCGTCAGGAGAATACACAAGGATATCATCTATGAATACCACTACAAACTTATCCAACTGTTCTCGAAAGACGGTATTCATAAGATCCATAAAAGCCGCAGGGGCATTTGTCAATCCAAATGGCATCACAAAAAATTCATAGTGGCCATACCTTGTGCGGAAAGCTGTCTTTGCGATGTCCTCGGCCTTCACTCGCAGCTGATGATATCCTGATCGAAGATCAATTTTCGAAAAGATCTTGGCACCTTTGAGCTGGTCAAATAAATCCTCAATTCGTGGAAGGGGATACTTATTCTTGATGGTAACTTTATTCAACTCTCTATAATCGATACAAAGCCTCATGCTACCATCTTTCTTCTTTACAAACAAAACAGGTGCTCCCCATGGCGATACACTAGGGCGGATAAACTTCTTGTCTAGTAACTCCTGAAGTTGTTCCTTCAATTCTCTCAGTTCCGCCGGAGCCATTCTATAAGGGGATTTGGAAATAGGTTCTGTTCCAGGAATCAAGTTAATCTCAAACTCAACCTCTCTCGGGGGTGGTAAACCTGGCAAATCCTCCGGAAATACATCAGAAAATTCGTTGACCACTGGAATTTGCTCAATAGATGGTACCTCTTGAGTAACATCCATGGCATACACTAGGAATCCCTCAGCGACTTTCCTCAATGCTTTGCGTGCTTGCGCGACAGACACATATACCTTCTTGAGAACTTTCTTTCGTTCCACATCTCCTTGAAATATTACCTCCTCCATCTTAGCATTCTTGATTGTCACTAGCTTCAACCGACAATCAATATTGGCGTGATTCTTGGCCAACCAGTCCATTCCTAATATGACGTCAAAGTCATACATCTGAATAGGGATCAGTGTGGCAGAGAATGTTTGTCCTTCAAACTCCAATTTGCAATCTCGATACTGCTGGTATGAAACCATAATCTGATCTCCGGCCGCTTGCACGTGATACGAAGTTTCTAACCACTCAGGCAGACTACTCAGGTGTTTAGTGAATCTCTTTGCTACAAAGGAGTGGCTTGCGCCGCTATCGAAAAGTACATTGGCAGGCATCTTATTTACTAAAACCGCACCTAAAGCCATATAAAGTTTTACACACAAAAGTTACGTACATAAACACTTAATTCAATATGAATTCAAACTTAGTTTAAAGGATACCTGCTACTACATCGGTAGCCTCCTGCACATCTGTGTCCGTCATGAGATGTACTCGGGCATTTGCTCTAGGCTTCGCTCTCGGCTGCTGAGCCGCCTCTCCAGGATTATTTTTCTTCATCTCCGGACAATCTCTAATCATATGGCCCACTTGGCCACATCGGAAACATGCCCCAGCCACTTTCCTACACTCTCCAACGTGGTTCCTGTTGCAATGCAGACAAACTCCTATAGCCTGCTGACTTACTTGATTCTGGGGTGGCAGTCTCTGAAAATTTCCAACTGGCCCTCTCTTCGGAATCTTGACCCAACGTCCGGGTCTTCCACCAATTCTCACATCCTCTCTTGGCCTCTTGCCTCTTTCAGCTCCTCCTGTGCTAGCTGCTCTTGCCGCCACTCGGCGAAAATCACTCTCAACACGGTAACACGCATCTAGCATATCCTCATAAGTTTTCATCCCTGCATTCACTATCGCCGATTGTATCCTCGAGTCCAAACCCCTCTCAAACTTTGTCATCTTAAACGATTATCAGTCATGATTGCAGGGGCAAACTTACCCAAAGCATGGAAACGATCTGCATACTCCGACACCGTCATCCTTCCTTGCTCCAATCTGTCAAATGCTCTTATCTTGTCCAATATTGCAGTCTCCGGTACATAGTACTTAAGGAACACATCACAGAACTGAGTCCACGAGATCGGTGGGGTCATTCTTAACACCATTCATTCCCACCATTCGCCAGCCTTGCCACTTAGAAGGGGTGTGGCCACCTCAACTTTTATCTCATTCGGAACTTGCACCAGCCGGAAACATTTCTCAACCTCAGCCAACCAATGCTGAGCCTCTTCAGGATCCGTACATCCACCGAACTCCGGCACCCTCATCTTCCTCATCTCTCCATAAAAGAACCTGATGTTATGATGTGGCGGTGGTGGAGGCGGAGGCTGATGCTGCTGCACATACCCTTGTGCAATGACCGTCAGCGCATCAGTGAGTACTTGGGGTAAAACCACTTGTGGTGGCTGGTTCTCCTGTCCATTGCCAGAGTTGCCTGTGTTATCTCTTCTGGGAGGCATATTTCTCTGAAAAGGTCAACATTACATTGGCATTCAGTAAATACAAGGATTACTGAAAGCTCGAACGCGTGCTACTAGGTAAGGTGTGTAGTATAACTATTAATACAAAGTTAGATAATAAGACGCGCTCGCACACACCCAACCCATATCATACTTAACCACTAAGAGATTAGTACTTATAACTAAGGATCAACCTTAAGGGAGAATCATAGCTTAAGAGTCTAAAAGATCATGAACTTAAGTTTCCGAAATAGATCTGAAGCCTAGGCTCTGATACCACCTGTAGCGCCCCAGCCCGATACCGTTATCGGAACCAGTGCACCCGCCATAGTCTACTATGAGAACTACGAAGCGTCAAGCAGATCAAGCATACATCCTTCATAATGTAAGATAAAACCAGCGGGAACGTCATAAAATCTAAACCTTCATTGTCAATATTACAACCAGAAACTGCAGCGGAAATAAAACTGTTTGTTCATCTAGCCAACATAGGTTTTAGAACAACATAATAACAATAAGTTTTGCAAACTTAAACAAGATAGTCCAGCATCTATCTATTCCCTTGTCCATCGTCCCATTGAGCCCACTCGCCGTCGTCTTCGATAAATATCAACTCATAATCAGGCTCACCTGAAAAGAAGATAGAATGATTGTTCTTAGCGAAAACTTCGCCAGCAAGTGACCCGTCTATACACCTTACGGAATCACACACGTCGAGTCACCAGTGTATAAAACATTGCCCAAAAATAAGGTGCTCGGGTTGGCAAATAGCATCTTAATAAGGATTACTCACAACAGATAAAGTCCATATAGGTACACAGTTACGAGAACCAACATGTATTAAAACAACGTATCACATAAGCAAGTCATAGACTAATCACGTTTCTTGCATGTCAAGTCTTATGCTTCGTGTATCATGATGCATGTACTTCTTTAAAATCACACACAACACCCATGCATATGCCTTCTTTCATAAACATGTCATGCATGTCATTTCACAAACATTTCATCACTTTACATATCATATTCTTCGTGTAGCAGAACTTTATACCCTGTGGGTGATCAGTCCACAGCCATCATAACTTTATACCCCGTGCTGAAAGGTCCACGGCCCCATAACATATACTTTATACCCCGTGCTGAAAGGTCCACGGCCCCATTACATATATCATATATCCGTGCTGATAGGTCCACGGCCCCATAAAATACTTCATTTTCCGTGCGGATAGGTCCACGGCCCCATAACATACTTTATACCCTGCTGTTGATTCACAGATCACGCTCTTTATACCCTGCTTTCGCAGACGTGACTTTTATACCCTGCGATCAACCAGCAGCCATTTTGTCTTTCGAAAACTTTAAACCTTTCTTGTTCTTTTGCAAAACATATCTCAAATCAAATACAAGTGCCCATGTCATGATGCAGGATGCACAAATAGCTTCATACCAACATGTAACACACACACATACATCTTGCCTATCAAGCATACGGTCTTGCACCTCAACACTCTATGGTCGTGTCTTTCCAAGCCGATCCTTCTTACAAACTCACTCAAGATTCAATCTTATTCTAACTTGATCAACCTACCATCCACACCTCAAATATACCTCAAATACCCTTGCATTTTATGTTCAAAAGAAGTGTATAAAGTTACTACACTTACATAGGGCGCTTAAAGGGTCAAAAATACTTCCAGAATACTTGGAACGCCACTTCGAGCGCCTAATGTGGACATGGAGCGCCTCTACTAGGCGTTCGAAGTGTTCGGGGATGATTCAGGACACATTGAACACCACATGAAGCGCCTAATGTGACTTGAAGCGCCTCATGTAGGCGTTCAAAGTGTTCTGACGGTTCTAAATTGCAGTTTTTCTGTACGGGAAAGCTCCAGGACACATGGAACGCTACATGAAGCGCCTATAGTGACATGAAGCGCCTCATGTAGGCGTTCGAAGTGTTCTGACGATGCCAAACTGCAGTTTTTCTGCAGTAACTTCCACCCAACTCCT
>AP025054.1:26015513-26040777 GCA_036186865.1 Eustoma russellianum
TCCACCCTTCCAAATTCAACACTTAAAGATCCATCTTAACAACTAGATTCATCATACTTAACATACATCTAATCATGAATTGATGCTTAGTTATCCCCAACAACATCCACTCTAACTCTCCAATCATACACCACCTTCAAAGGTTATCATCAACGATTCCCACACAACAAGTCTACAACAATGTCATCACTCATCCCTCAATTTCCTGCACTTACTCTCAACGTCTAAGTGTAGACAATCAACATAATAGTAGAGCAAGACAATAAGCATGTCAAAATATATACTTTCATGGGCATGCTTGGTAAATAACAAGGCACCACACAACTATTTTCAGAATTATGGCCCAAAGAACGAGACTTTACTCAATTAGCAACAAGACTCACATATAACGAAGCATTTAAGATAGGCAAGACAAGAATACTAATGTGTGATTCATGTTTTCTCTTTGTAAGAACATAGGGCCTAAAGTATCAAAATTTGCGTAAAGCGTATAGAAAGATTACTTGCCTTGAATTCTAGATAAGCTTACGGATTTACTGCAGAATCTTGATGAGAATTGAACCTAGAATGGCCTTTATCCTTCCTTCTCTTTCCTCTCTTCTTCTTCTTCCTCTCCTTTTCTCTTTTCTCTCTTTTTCTCAGAATTTTTCCTTCTTCTTTGTGGCCAAAACCGCCCCCTTATGCTGAGATGGGGAGTTATACTAACTTCCTATAACTCCCCCTAACTCCTAGTAGGGGCCTTTCAAGTAATTTCTATGAATTACCCTTAATTCTATTTTGAACCCTTCTTTCTTATTCTTCTATGTTTTAGGTGACTAAGTCTCATAACCTAAGAAATTAATTAAGTTGTATCTAAGGTTAACCTCTAAGTATTGAATATCGTGCTTAAAAGTCACGGGGTGTAACAACCTGAGAATTCAGAACGAGCAAGTCTTTGAAAACATTTTTCAGTGTCTGTCCTAGGCCATGATTTGGATCTTTATATTATACATTTTTTTATTAATAAAGAAGTTTTATTATCATTATTGTTGGTTAGTATGTTACATAATTATGGTATGTGTATCTGGTTCATTATTGTGATAGAGATAAAATAATGTATAACCAGTATGAGTATCGATTTGATAATCAAGAGATCTCACATAAGGACTATTATATTTTGACATGATCAAACATTATCTGTAACTGGATAATAATAACGGTCATGACTAAATATGATAGAAATTATGTAGAGGATATTGAACAATCAAGACAGGATTTGTCCCTCTCTTTTGAGAGAGATATCCTTTGGGCCCCTCGATTAGTGAGACTGTGAAATATATGGCCGTGTTCAAATAAATTGATAGTGTGATCAATATCATTTGTTTTATCAGTCTACTTGGAGAACAAGTAATCACACAGTTGAACAATATAAGTATGACGCTGACCACTGTTTATGTTCAAACTAGATATCGTGTGACAAAAAGATTAATGCATATACTATTATTAGGCTAGTTGGACTGTACTCGTATTAATTGGGTAGTCGTAATGCCTTGTTAGAGGCCAATTACGACTTGTTGGTTTAATAGAGATTTAATCGACTGCCAATTAATATGGGCATATTGGGTCACACACAAGAGTAAAAACAGTCTGAGATTAACATTAGTAATATTAACAATATTAATATTAAATATTAATTATTATTATTATTATTATTTGTTTTTATTTAAATATATTTTTATATATTTATTATTGGATAATATTAGCAGAATCTATATCTGATATGGATTTTGATTGGCCTTAACCAATCCGATTTCAAATCGGACTTAAGGTCTATATATATATATATATATATATATATATATATATATATATATATCTTCTACAGAGATTACAAGAAAAAAAACAGAAACCCTAACTCGGTTTTGGAGAAAAATGAGTTATTTCAGTTGCGTCGTTCTAAAGCGCTAGCACTCCAACAGAAGCATTCGTGCGGATACCGACAGAGGGTGATCGTATCATTGCGCCTCCTACGTATGCAAATTTTGAATCCACACAAGTTAGTCTTTGAATTTCTTTCATTGAATTAAACGAATAACATGGATCCCTGTTAGGAAATCAGAGGTCGATTTTTTTCGTTGCACGTTTTTGATAGCAATGATCTTGTTGGTTTTCTAACAATGGTATCAGAGCTACTTATTGTTTTTGTTTAAGTCGAATATACAATGCTGATGTGATTATATATGGTATGTTGTATTCGTATGACATGATATGTATACAAACACTAATTCGAATTTCATATGATGAGAGAAGAATGATGTTTTTAATTCATTTTTATGAGATGATGTAATTCGAGATTCTTATATGTGATAGAATTCGTTTGTCATATGATGATTAAAATGATTCGGTTTATATCACATATAAACATACGATAGTGATTCTGTAAGGGTTTATGCATATTCAAACAGTTCGATTGTTAATAAGATTGATGATTCTGTTTTAGTGTTTCAAATGATAAAAATGAATTCGATTGATCCTTCTAATTTATGGTTTCCAGAGAGAAATATCAATTTCATTAATGTTTTCTGTTTGTCTTCGAGGGGCGCTGCCCCTTCGGAACCCTGCCCACTGACTGGGCAGCAAGACTGCCGTATGCATACGCCCTATTGTTCGTTACTGTGGCATTAATATTGCCAATATATTTTTTTTATTATAATGTGTTTGTGTAAATATGTTACAATTATTTAATGTCTTTGCGTAGTGCATAGCGTGGCCTCAGGACCTATGTGATTGATTTATTCATATTTCTATTTTGGGTAAATACGGCATGCGCTTTGTTTATTCTGTTGTATTTTGTTTTGCAAGTAGTTAGGCTTCCTTTATTATTGTAATAAATGAAGAATCAAGCTACCAAGGTGGTGATGGCGAGAAATACCAAGGACGAGTAGATTTCATGGAGATGAAGGCACTAGCTCAAGATTAGAAGATATGTGTTATTGTAAATGTTGTAATAGATAGCCTTTCACATAGGGTTGCCTATATTATCTTAATTTGGTCTCATGAAGATTATATTTAATTTGGCCATGCTATGTCACGTTTACATATTTATCATTTGGTATGCGATGCGTGGATGATATATTATATATGCATATAAGATGCTTGGATGCAATGATGTGTAATGCAAGACATTATCTAAGTTGAACCCTCATTAGTAATTTAAGTCTTAGTGTCATTCATGTCTTCAACACCTATTAGGACTTGGACTGTATTAATGTAGGTATTGCCAAAGCAATGTGCTTTAAATATTTCTGGCTAAGTAGGATGATTAATAATGTTACTCATATGTTTAAAATTGGGTAGACTTAATTAGGCTATCAAAACGATTTTGGGCATAATGCATTAGATGGAATTTAATATGCTATGACATATGATGTCATTATTTCATAAATTCTAAGAGTTAAATGAGATGTAATTGATAAAGAAATTACCTACATGAATAACTTATTTTAAGCGTCAAGCCAAAGCTAAATTTAGAATTAAGTGAAATATGGATCTTAACTCACTAAAATGTTTCCTTAGAGGGTTGTGTTTTAGTAGGACTTTAATATATTTTAACCTCTTATTAATTAAAATGTGACTTTGTATATTTTGTAGATCAAAAATGGCTGCTAACACGAATTCCACCTTATCACTGCCATCTATCCTTGAGAAGGAAAAACTAAAAGAATGTGGGGCTAATTTTGTTCACTGGTTTCCGAACCTGAGGATCGTTCTCAAGCAAGAAAAAAAGTCCTACGTGCTTGATGAAGCTGTCCCTAAAACCCCACCTGCTGATGCTACTAATGTTGTTAAGCATAAGCATAAGAAAAATATCAAAGGATGTCTTACGTTGGCAACTATGTGTCTAAGACTTCAGAAGGATTTGGGACACTTAGATGCTTATGAGATGAATGTGCATCTCAAATAGGCATTCCAACAACAGGCTAGGCAGGATAGGTTTGGCACAGTTGTTGCATTATTTGACTGTAAGATGTCTGAAGGTGAATTTGTTAGAGCTCATGTTTTGAAGATGAAATTCTATATAGATCACCTAGAATGACTTGGATATCCCCTCAGTTTAGAACTCGCCACGGATTTGATCCTACACTCTTTACCTAGCAATTTCTCTCAGTTCGTCATGTAGTACAATATGAATAACATGGAAAGGTACATTCCTGAGCTGCATGATATGCTCAAAAATGCTGAGTGGATTATCAAAAGGCATACCCAAGTATTGAATGTCAATATTAAGCAAATGAAAAGAAAAAGTAAAGGCAAGGGTAAGGCAAAAGGTGCAAAAGTTGCAAAAGTTGCAAAATGGTCAAAGGGGCAAGATAAACCAAAACCTGAACCCAAGGGAAAGGTTACTAAGGAAGAGACTTGTTTCCATTACAACAAGCCTATGTATTGGAAAAGAAATTATGACATTTATTTGGATGAGTTGAACAAGGTAAAGAGTAGTGTGACTACATCTTCAGGTATTTATGTTATAGAAATTAATTTATCTACTCCTTCTTCTTGGGTATTAAATACTGGATGTGGATCACATATTTGTACAAATATGCAGGGGCTCAAAAGGAGTAGGATGCTGAAGAAGGGCGAGATAGACCTGCGTGTTGGCAATAGAGCAAGAGTTGCTGCTATAGCTATAGGGACTTATGAACCTGTCTTGCCCAATGGACTTTTGTTAGTTTTACACAATTGCTTTTATGTTCCTACTATGAGTAGGAATCTTGTTTCAGTATCTATTTCGGATGATGAAAGTTATTCCCTTTAATTAAAAATAAGAAGTGTTCTATTTTTGTTAAAAATGACTTGCTTTATGGTATTGCAAGTAGTTACAATGATATTTATGTCCTTAATCTTGATGATTCCAATGATAGTCATATTTATAACATACCTTCAAAGAGAAATAAGCCAAATGAACTAAACCCTGCATATTTGTGTGATTGTCTCCTTAGCCATATATATAAGAAGCGGTATCAAAGCTCCATCAAGATGGATTATTAGATTTATTTGATTTTGAATCATTTGAAAATTGTGAGTCTTGTTTGCTAGGAAAGATGTCAAAGGTCCCTTTTACTAGACATAATGAAAGGGCTAATGACTTATTGGGCTTGGTACGTACAGATGTATGCGGTCCACTTAACATTAGTGCCAGAAGAGGATTTCAGCATTTCATAACTTTTACTGATGATTTCAGTAGGTATGGCTTTGTCTACCTAATGAAACATAAGTATGAGTCTTTTGAAATGTTTAGAACTTATAAAAATGAAGTACAAAATCAACTTGGTAAGACAATTAAAATACTTTGTTCTGATCTAGGTGGATATTTGAGCCAAAAATTTGATGAACATCTCTGAAATTGTGGAATCATTTCACAGTTGACTCCTACAGGAACTCCACAATGGAATGATGTTTCTGAAAGGAGAAATCGAACTTTATTAGATATGGTTCGATCTATGATGGGTTAAGTAGATCTTCCTTTATCCTTTTGGGGTTATGCCTTGAAGACAGCTGCATTCATTTTGAACTGTGTACCATTTAAACCAGTTAAAAAGACACCATATGATATATGGACTTATAAGACACCCAATTGGTCTTTCCTTAAGATCTGGGGTTGTGAAGCTTATGTGAAAAGATTAGTGTCAGATAAGCTAGCTTCAAAGTCTATCAAATATATTTTTGTGGGGTATCCTAAGGAAACTAATGGGTACTATTTCTATATTCTCTCATAGAACAAAGTGTTTGTTGCTCGAAATGGAATCTTTTTCTAAAAAGAGTTTGTCTCTGAGAGAACTAGTGGGAGTATGGTACAACTTGAGGAAATTCAAGTTCTACAAGATATCATTGAACCATCTTTAGAGCCTATTTCAGAACCACAAACAGTTGTGGAACATGAAAGCGTAACACAAGTCCAACGCAGATCTGATAGGATACATCGTCAACCAGAGAGATATGGATTTCTTGTAATTGATGATAGTAAAGTTACAGCGTGCGATTATTTTGGATGTCTCTGTTCTCGCCTTGCGTGCCGGATGCTAATGTCTCCCAATGGATTGGCACATTCAATTTTTGGTTGCATGTGTTACTCTGTGATGCAAGCAACATTGGTACGTTCTACTTTCTTTATTCCTGCTTTGCTCCTGATGTATCACAAGTTTTATCTTTTTTACTTGGATTAACTATATCGTTGTTTCCTGAGCTTGAGGCATGGAGTTGCTTTCTTCAACACACTTCGGACAGGGACTCATTTTGGATGAATAAAACTCGGGTTGCCTGTGTTCATGCTGAACACAAACAACATTGGTACGTAAATGGTTTCTTCTTTGATGCATGCCAAATTTGTATATACATTAATCATCTATTTGTATAGGATGCGAGCTGGACGTCGGATTCTTCCCACAGAACAACAAGGACGGTGCTAGGCACAACCTTCACTACCTGCTATCTTTGCATCAAACAATGTTACTGATACGTGCAAGAATGGACATTTCTTTAACTCTAAACCTTCTCCTCCAAATATGGTTTAGGCACAATGAAGGTAGCTTCACTTTACTTCCAAATAAGTTAAAGAAAATCTTTTGAAAATAAGTCCTCCAGTGAGTTCTACATAACCCAAGCAAGATACCTCCCTTTTGGATGTTTCCCTCCCCGGAATTAGACAACTCTCACAAGGTGTTGAGAAATATGTTTGGATAATTTTCAAAGTCATGATTTTAAGTGGTGAATACTTAAAAATGTCACACATGGTGTTATATGTGATTAAAAGTTGAAAAAGTTGAAAAAGTTGAAATCGATCTCTAAACTTGAGACACATCGATCGATCGATGTACACATCGATGTACATCGAACCTTCACTTCGATCGATCGATGTCTAGGGTTTTTAGAAATAATTTTCTAAAATGTGTTAAAATGATTGTTTTCATTTGTACATGATTTATACATGTTCATTATGTGCTTATTATGTGTTTTTGGTGATTATTATTGTCTTGTGACTAACATGCCTTGGAAGTTTCCACAACTTACCAAAAAGGGCAAAATTGGTATTTTGAGTTTTGTAGGAACATGATATGGTGGAAATATTTCAAGAGCATATTCTTATACTATTTATCATGACAAAGTTGATATCATGATTATTTATGACCATCCGGGACATTTCTGGAGTTTTCTCACACCAGGGGTATTTTGGTCATTTTTCCCCCGAGGGTATTTTTGGTATTTTCACTCAAGGAATCTCTTGAGCATATTATTATCTTCATTCTGGAGCTTTGTTATTATTATTTTGAAGATAATATGGTGATCTTATATCTTTTTCTCTCAACCGATGATATTATTGACTATAGCTGGATATGTGACGATTTGAGATGTCACATTCTATTTTTTCTTGAAGACCCTCTTATATATGTTATAAGAGAACATTTATCATCAATATTAAGAGATATTAAAGGTGTCAAAGGTGTGGAAATGTTATTGACACATAAGAAGAAATTTTGGGGAATTTCGGTGTTACACGTTGACATAATCTTGTCAAGTGTTATCTATTTATTTCTTCTTCAAAAATCTGAGTTGCTACACATATATATATGTTGAAAAACGTGAGTTTACAGTTGGGAATGATACATTATTCATTTTATGAGTTGGAGACAAGTGGACCAACCAAAAAGGAGCTAGTTGGCAAAAATTGCCAACTTGGAGTTTACTAAAAATAGCCAACGGCTATATTGTTTTTCTTGGGTATTTTCAGCAGATTTTTAAAGTCAAATGGAGCTCTCACATGTCCTATTATGATGCTTGAAGTTGGGGATAATTTGGTGATATTATCCTTTCTTATTTTAATTAAGGAAAAACAAAATTATTTTTTGGAAAATGCAAAAGTAGCCAACGGCTACTACCTCATTTTGGAGATGAATTTTGTTTTGAAATGGTCTTCTCCCACATGCCTATTCTCAAGCTATAAGTTGAGGTATTTTGGTGCATTATCTTCTTCTTATTATCTACATTTTGCAAAGGATAAATGAGACTATCCTAGGTGGAAAAATCGGCCAACATCATTTTGCCAAGGTGGACCAATCATTGTGTTTTATTTTGCCAAGTGTACAAAGCCAACCAATGATGAGAAGACATTTGGAGTTGATGATGAAGATGATGACACATTGGCATTCTTATCTTTAAGACTCATCTCACACTATAAATAGAGGCAATGGTGAAGAAGATGAAACACACTTGAAGCTCACAAGCATTCTATAGCTTTCATATTCATCTTCTTGTTCTTGTTGTTGTATTTTGTTGTAGCAAAGGTGTTCTTTATATTTTTGTTGTGCTACAAGCCTCTTGAGCTTCATTTTTAAGATTGATTAGCCATCTTTATAAGGCTACATCAATAGGTGTTAGAGGAGTTGCAACTAAGTGTTGCTTAGAAGGTGATTATCCAAGTCTTGAGTAGGGTTGGTGTATAACCCAAGGATCAAGCTTGGCTCTTGTTGTAAGGTGCTCATTTCATAGTGAAATCTAAGGAAAGGTGTTCCTTGGGACTGGAGTAGGTCACATTGACCGAACCAGGATAAATCCTCGGTGTTCTTCTCTTGTTTCTTTATTTCTGTTTTCTGCCCGTTTTTGACTGCAGTTTTCACTCAATTTCACGCAATATGAAAAAATAGCTAAACATTTTCAAAATTCGTGATTTTTGGTGGAGTTATACTTCAGACTGTTAGCTTTCATTTGAAACAAGAATCACTTGATTTGAGCAAGGGAAAGTTAGTCTTTCAGTCTTTGCAAGATAACTGCTCCAATCTGGCTGCAATCTGACCAGTTTTGAGAAAACTTAAATTCTGTATTTTTCAAGAATTGTTTAAGGTCAGAGCCTTTTAGAAACTTCATCTACACATCCTAAGGAGTGTTTTGATATAAAGATCCACCTGTTTGGTTGAGTATTCAAAGAGAAACACTATTTGCAAAATCAGCAACAATCTGTCCAATTCTGTCCAGATTGACCATCTGAATCTTTTTATTTGTTTGAAGGGTCAAACGATCTTCTTTTTGTTTGATTTTTGGATAGAGTCTTGTTAACTCATTGAAGTTCAATTCTGGAAAGTTTCATAATTTTTGGAGTTTTGTACAATTATTTGTGAATTTTTGAAAAACGGGTTCTGAATCTGAGGTGGTCTCAGATTCTGTTTTCAAAGGGGATTTTAACAAAGGGTTGTAGTGTAATTTTCGCTAACCACTATTCACCCCCCCTCTAGTGGTGTTTATTGCAGTTGCACGGTCCAACACAAGGATGTTCAAGCCTTGAAAGATTTTAGCCTTGATTTTGAATATGAACCAAGAAAACACACAAGAATTACTCTTGAAGAAGAAATTTTCATTGAAGGTGTGAGTTTTACAAGGCTTCTTTTATGTGCCTTTTATAGGCAAAAATATCACAAGACAACAAACTATCTTACAAATTGAAATAATGATTGAAAAGACTACACACTTCTAAAAACTATTCATGTAGGCTCCATAAAAACTAGTCTTTCAAGTCTTGAATGATGATTTTCAAAGTAGATCCCTCAAGTACTATTCATGGAAGACTTTAAGGATTTGTCTTCAACTTGAAATCGTTTCTGGTTTGTGACTGATTTTTGGACATTTCCAATACGAACTAGGCCTTGCTCTTTCATAGAAAATTATAGCCCATTGAGTTTAGAAAATAGGCATATAAAGTTCCTTGCATTTGGCCCAACCATTGAGGAGATACATCCAAGTTACTTAAGATATGTCACAGAATTTGGTACAAATAGTACTTCCATTTGCATGCTCCTTTTGTCTATCAAGACGAACGATTTTGGAAACGTACAAAACATGAAAGTTGTAGATCTTTGTTGTATCTTATCAACACATCTTGCAACTCCTAATTCGGCCTTGTGGTTTGAGAGATACGTTAATTCTACCAAAACTGGTCTTGCAGAAACTCACAATCCGAGATGGGCCTAAACTAATACAACATAAACATTTAAAAAGCGAAATAAAGAACACATTCTATCTTAATGATATTTTACAATGGTTCTAAAAATTCTTATAAATCATGGTATAGGTTCAATAAGGTGAACCCAATGTATAAATTCCATTGATTCATCTTGCACATGTTTAAATAAGAAGGCCCCCCACTTCATGCATTAGTTTTTTAGTTTTAATTCTTGTTAAGGGTCCTTGATCTTGCATGTTTGTAACAATATGTGCATTCTCATTATCTTGACATGGATGAGGTTATGGACCTCATCATTCCCACCTTCTTCACAAGGATTCGATCTTGAATTTAAATCATCACCAAAGGGGTAAGATCAGCAATGTTAAAAGTATGAGAAATTGAACCATACTTACTATCCGGAAGGTCAAGAATGTAAGCATTATCTCCAACCTTTTGAAGTACTCTGAAAGGGCCATCTCCTCTTGGCATGAGCTTAGATTTCCTTTCTCTAGGAAACCTTTCTTTCTTTAAATGCAGCCAAACAAGATCATCTGGTTTAAAGAAAACTTCCTTGCATCCGTTGTTAGCTTGTTTTGCATATTGTTTGTTTTTCTTTTCAAGTTGTAGCTTAACCTTAGCATGCAATTTCTTAATCAGTTCATCCTTATTCTTACCATCAATACTTGCACGTTCATGAACAAGAATAGGAACAAGATTAAGTGGAGACAAAGGATTGAAACCATATACAACTTCAAACGGTGAATGTGTGGTGCCACTGTGAACACTTCTATGTGGCAAGCAATCTTCCCAATTCTAAGGTTCTCATCAATTATAGCATGCAATAATTGAGACAAAGTTCTATTCACAACTTCAGTTTGACCATCTATTTGGGGGTGAGCAGTAGTAGAAAATAAGATTTTTTTCCAAGTTTAACCCACAACACACGCCAAAAGTGACTTAAGAACTTAGTATCTCTATCACTAACAATGGTTCTAGACATGCCATGTAGACGTACAACTTCCTGAAAAAACAAGTTTGTGACGTGAGATGCATTATCAACCTTTTTAGAAGCTATGAAGTGTGTCATTTTAGAAAATCTGTCAACGACAACAAACACACTATCATTTCCATTTTTTGATCTAGGTAATCCCAAGACAAAGTCCATAGATATATCAATCCAAGGTGACATAGGGACAGGTAATGGGGTGTACAAACCATGTTGATGTGATGTAGATTTAGCTTTCTTGCAAGTTATACAACTTCTACAAACATTCTCTACATCAACTCTCATATGAGGCCAAAAGAAACATTCATTTAACATCTCTAATGTCTTAAAGATGCCAAAGTGGCCCATTTAACCTCCACCATGTACTTCTTTGACAAGTATCTCTTTGATAGAACACTAAGGTATGCACAATTTTCTTTCTTTAAACAAATATCCATCATGTAAATAATACTTACCAAATGGAGAATCGGCACATGGATCAAATATTAACTGAAAGTCAGGATCAGATGTATATGATTCCTTGATGCACTCAAATCCAAGAAAATGAGATGGTAGTGTAGTAATCAAAGAATATATCCTAGATAATGCATCAGCTACAATGTTATCTTTTCCTTGCATATATTTTATCACATAAGGAAATTGTTCAATGAATTCAACCCATTTGGCATGCCTCTTGTTTAACTTTCCTTGGCTTTCAAAGAACTTAAGACTTTCGTTATCAGTGTGAACCACAAACTCCTTATGTTGCAAATAATGTTGCCAAGTCTGCAATGATCTAACCAGTGCATACAACTCTTTGTCATAGGTTGAATAATTCAATTGCACTCCCTTAAGCTTTTCACTAAAATAAGCAATCGATTGTTTAGACTGTGATAGTACAACTCCTATACCAACACAATTAGCATCACATTCAATTTCAAATGTTTCATCAAAGCTAGGTAGTCTTAGAATAGGTGCAGAAGTTAATCTTGCTATAAGTTCATCAAAGGCTTTCTGCTGTGACTCTCTCCACTGAAATCCTACGTCTTTTTTAACAATCTCATTCAAAGGTGCAGCAATAGTGGAAAAGTCCTTAACAAATCTTCTATAGAAACTAGCCAACCCATGAAAGCTTCTCACCTCTCCAACAGTTGTGGGAATTGGCCATTCTAAAATTGAGTTCACTTTATCTTGGTCCATTTCAATTCCATTTGCACTAACCACAAATCCTAGAAACATAACTTTTTCCATACAAAAAGAACATTTCTTGAAATTTGCATATAATTGTTCTTTCTTCAACGCTTCAAAAACGCTTCTTAGGTGGCTTATGTGTTCATGCAAAGTCTTAGAGTAAATCAAGATACCATCAAAGTACACAACAACAAATTTTCCAATAATTGCACGTAAGACTTCATTCATTAATCTCATGAAAGTACTAGGTGCGTTAGTTAAACCAAACGGCATGACTAACCACTCATACAATCCAAACTTAGTCTTAAATGCAGTTTTCCGTTCATCACCTTCTCTAATCCGTACTTGAAAGTAACCGCTTTTAAGATAAATCTTGGTAAAATACTTAGCACCGTGCAATTCATCAAGCATATCATCAAGTCTAGGAATAGGGTACCTGTATTTCACAGTTATCTTGTTGATGGCTCTACAATCAGTACACATTCTCCATGTACCATCTTTCTTTGGTACAACAATCACAGGAATAGCACAAGGACTCATGCTTTCCCTCACTTATCCTTTGGCCAAGAGTTCTTCTACTTGGCGATGGATTTCCTTCGTTTCAGCAGGGTTTGCTCTGCAGGCTGGCCTATTATGCAGGACAACACCAGGTATGAAGTCTATTTGGTGCTCAATTCCTCTTAAAGTCGGCAACCAGAAGGTTCTTCTTCAGAAAACAACCCTAAAAACTCATCAAGCAAAGATACAACTCCACTGGGTAAAGTGGAGGGTAAGTCATCATAGAAAACATAGACTCCTTAAACATCAAAACATAGACAATTTTGTTTGAGTTTATGGCATGTGACACTTCACTTGGTTTGGCAAAGAAATCGAATTTCTTTTCAGATTTGTGTTCATCAATGCTTACTATCTCTTTGCCTTTAGACTCATTTTCCTTTCTTTCAGTCTTGATACACTCCAGAAATTTATTTCTGCCTTTTTTCCTTAGGATCATTCATATTCTTACACATTCTATTTTGATCTTCAAATACCTTGTGTGGGGGTAATGCATGTAGCTTAAACAACTTATTATTAAACCTGAATGAATGCCTATTCAAGTATCCATCAAAAGTAACTTTCTTATCAAACTGCCGTGGTCTACCTAAAAGGACATGACTTGTATGCATAGGAGCTACATCACATGAGATGTCATCTTTATACCCACCAATAGACAATGAGATCAAAACTTGTTTGCTGACACTCACTTCTCCACAATCATTCAACCAAGATAGTTTATAAGGGTGTGGGTGGTTAAGTAATGGCAAATCAAGTTTTCTAATGAGTTGAACACTTGCCACATTAGTATATGATCCAGAGTCAATAATCAAAGTACAAACTTTTTCTTTAATCATGCAACGGATATGAAAAATGTTGTCTCTGTGTTGATCTTGCTCATCAATCTTAACAAGTGCATTAAGATCTCTTCTAACAACTAAGAATTTTTTTGATGCAAGCTCTTCATCCTCACTGACACTTTCCTCATTTTCATCATGATTTTCCTCAACGTTAACATGTTCCACTTCCTCATCATCAGAATAATATTCATTAGACTCTTCAATGAACATGATACATTTAGGGTTGGGACATTGATTTGCAAAATGACCTTTACCTAAATATTTAAAGCATTGAATGTCTCTAAATCTAGTAGTGGAATTAGAAATGTTACCTTCAACCTTGTTTTTCCCTTTATCCAAGTTTTGTTGAGCTGGTTGAGGTGGTCTTTGATTTGGTTGAGTCTTGCCTTGGAACCCACGGCCTTGAAGTGCTGTTGGCCTAAAACTTGTGTCTTGATTTGTCATAGACGGCATTCTTCGATAGGATGAAGAATTAGCTCGAAAAGATAAACTAGATTGAAAGGGTTTTACCTTGAGTTGTCTCTCAATCTTTTCAACTTTATCAACCATGGAAGTCATATTAATATATGTGGTAAGTTCAACTCTGTTTGCAATTTCTTTGTTCAATCCAACTAGGAATCTAGCCATGGTAGCTTCCTCTGGTTCTTCAATGTTAGCTCTTATCAATAAGATCTCTAACTCTTTGAAATACTCATCTACACTACGGCTTCCTTGAGTGAGTTTTTGCAAATTTTGGTAGATAGTTCGTTCATAGTCTGAAGGAATGAATTTCTTTTCTCATCTCAATTTTTATTTCTTCTCAAGTAGAGATTGGTGCTTGTCTGGTTCTTCTCCTTACGTTGTGTAGTTGATCCCACCAAATTAAGGCATAATCTGCAAACTCTATAGCTGCATAGCGCACTCTAGTCAAATCAGTATAATTTGTGCAAGAGTATATGAGATCTACCTTTTTCTCCTATTCAAAATATGCCTCGGCATCATTCTTTCTATGAAATGTGGGGATGTTCACTTTTGTTTTGATGAATTCGTCTTCTTGTGGGTTATTATTTTATTTCCACGGTTTCGGAACTGGTTGTACTCTTCCTCAATGTTATAGTCATCAAACATTTGGTTTGGTTCTTCTTCTCTTTCATCAAAGGTCCTCATAAGTATGAAATCCCTATTAAGCCCTCTTCTTCTGCCTCTGTCTCTTCCTCTTTCCGGAGCAAAAGACCTATAGTCTGGTACATGTGATGTTGTCCTTCATGTAAAGGATTTTTTAGATGAGATTGTGACTGTTTTTCTAGGCCCTCTACACGGCTACTCATCAATTTCATTTCCCACAACATCTTTTGCATCAGTTATGCTAAATTGTCCACGTTTATGAGCAATCTTTCTCCTTCTTTGTTAAGGCCCATGGTACTCTCAGGTGTCTTAACCATGGTACAATTACCTGAAATTGAACAGAAAAACAAAGAAAAAGGAAAACTAACACAAAGACAAAAGAAAATTGATTATGTTAGTGGAAAACAGAAAACAAGTGTTTGTTCCTCTCTCTATCTTTTTGTAGTTCACACAATCTTGTGTCTCCTTGAAGAATTTGAGGCTAAAACAATTCAAAGCAAACTTGCCAAGTGAGTATCAATTCTAATAACTTCAATCATGTAAAGTAAACTTTCTTCACAAGTCTTCCACCAATTCACTCACAATTCCAATGTTATAAATAACAAACTTGGACTGTAGTAAGATTCAAAGAGAATTGAAACCAAATTTGATGTAACAGGCTGAGCCAAAGAAATGCTAAGGAGTTGCCCTGGGCAATCCTTAACTTATTCATAGGATTTATGCAAGCTAGATGCAAGTATGAATGAACTAGAAGCACTCAAGTGTTCAAAAGTGAAAACAAATGGGTACTTTGGGTTTATGAAGGAAACAAGACCAGCTCTTTTGCTCTTTGTACTTTCGATTATTTTGTGCAAACTTTTCTTTGAAATAAACTTCTCTTTCTTTCTTTCTTTTTTTCTTTGTCCAAAGCTAATCAAGGTGTATATATCTTGCTAAAATTGATTGATAAGGCTTTTTGTGTTTGTTTTGGATGGATATATTGATTTTTTGTATGTATTAGGCTGTCAAGTTGTTCAAGATGAACAAATTGATTTTCTTTCTTGTTGAGGCTGCCAAATCAGATATTGAACACAAGAAAATGCAACTAAGCTCACCATACAATACAACTAAACAAACATAAAGTGTAAAACAAGTTAAGAGCTTCGATACAACAAGAATATAGGATAGAACTTAAAGTTCAAGAAAGTGCCTAAACATAAAGAAATTGAAATCCAACCAAATGAAATAAACAAACCATAAATCATCACAAAGAAATAATATTTAAGTGTTTTATGATATGTTTGTCATTAGTCCTCTCCAATTTCATATAGGTCCAGCGTTACGGTAATTTCTCAAAGTCCAATCCAACCTTATATCACCAAATTCATGTAGGTCCAGCGTTACGGTAATTGTCCAGAGTCCAATCCAACCTTATATCACCAATTTAATGTAAGTCCGGTGTTACAGTAATTTTCTAAAGTCCAATCCAACCTTATATCACCAAATGATACGATAAGCTTGTATATCAATTTGATTGAGTTTTTTTTTTGCTTGTTGAACCGGAAGAAACAAAGAAACTTGATAAACAACAAGATGACACCTTTTTTGAATGATGGACAAAAAGAAAACAAGATGTAACAGAAAAAGAAGTGAATATCAAACTTTTTTTTAATAGACAAAACAATGAACTAGAAGACATACGGATAATTAGTTTTGGTTTCTTTTTGTTTCTGAATTATACAATTCAAAACAACAAGAAGACACTAAAACCAAATAGAATTTAACCTTCTAAGAAGATGGTTGAATGGTGGATGAAGAGAAGAATGAAAGAAAAGAAAAATTGACACAAGGAAATGATAAGTTGAGTTAAAGAAAAATCTTGGCTCTGATACCACTTCGATACGTGCAAGAATGGACCTTTCTTTAACTCTAATGCTTCTCCTCCAAATATGGTTTAGGCATAATGAAGCTAGCTTCACCTTGCTTCCAAATAAGTTGAATAAAAACTTTTGAACATAAGTCCTCGAATGAGTTCTACATAACCTAAGCAAGATACCTCCCTCTTCGATATTTCCCTCCCCGGAATTGGACAACTCTCACAAGGATGTTCAAGTATTGAAAAATTCTAGCCTTGATTTTGAATATGAACCAAGAAAACACACAAGAATTACTCTTGAAGAAGAAGAAATTTTCATTGAATATGTGAGTTTTACAAGGCTTCTCTTATGTGTCTTTTATAGGCAAAAATATCACAAGACAACAAACTATCTTACAAATTGAGATAATGATTGAAAAGACTGCACACTTCTAAAAACTATTCGTGTAGGCTCCATAAAAATTAGTCTTACAAGTCTTGAATGGTGATTTTCAAAGTAGGTCCCTCAAGTACTATTCATGGAAGACTTTAAGGATTTGTCTTCAACTTGAAATTGTTTTTGGTTTGTGACTGATTTTTAGACATCTTCCAATCCGAACTGGACCTTGCACTTTCTTAGAGAATTGTATCCCATTGAGTATAGAAAATAAGCATATAAAGTTCTTTGCATTTGGCCCAACCATTGAGGAGATACATCAAAGTTACTGAAGGTATGTCACAGAATTTGGTAGAAACAGTACTTCCATTTGCATGCTCCTTTTGTCTATCAAGACGACCGATTTTGGAAACGTACAAAACATGAAAGTTCTAGATCTTTGTCTTAACTTTCCAACACATCTTGCAACTCATAATTTGGTCTTGTGGTTGGAGAGGTACGTCAATTCTACCAAAACTGGTCTTGCAGAAACTCATAATCCGAGATGGGCCTAAACTAATACAACATAAACATTTAAAAATCAAAATAAAGAACACATTCTAAATTAATGATATTTTACAATGGTTCTAAAAATTCTTATAAATCATGTTAAAGGTTCAGTAACGTGAACCCAATGTATAAATTCCATTGGTCATCTTGCACATGTTTAAATAGGAAGGCCCCCACTTCACACATTAGTTTCTTAGTTTACTTCTTGTTAAGAGTCCTTGATCTTGTATGTTAGTAACATTACGTGTATTCTCATTATCTTGACATAGATGAGGGTTATGGACCTCATCAGTTACACTATTCGTTTGCAGGACATGTACAACACATTCATTTAGCGTTTATTGTATAGTCTACGCTTGTTTCTATTTTCGTTGTCTTCATGCGTTTACTTTAATTATTTCTACGGTAGAGTCTCCTACAACAAATGTAACCACGCCATTCTTCCGCCACAAGTGAGTGTTATTTATTAATAAAAAACAGGATGGTACCGCCCGCCTTTCATAAATATATATTTATATATATAGCTCTCTCTCGTACAGACATTATAAGAAAAAACAAAAACCTTAACTCCGTTTTGGAGAAAAACGAATTCTTTCAGCCGCACCATTCTAAAGAGCTAGCACTCAAGCGAAAGCATTCGTGTGGATACCGACAGAGGGTGATCGTATCATCGCACCTCCTTCGTCTGCAAATTTTCAATCCACATGGGTTAGTTTATGAATTTATTTCATCGAATTAAACAAACGATATGGATCCTTGGTAGAAAATCAAAGATTGATTTTTTTTCATTGCACGTTCTTGATAGCAATAATCTCGTTGATTTCCTAACATTCTGGCCATTGAACTCGCGGAAAGAAAGGTGTTATTTTCTGAGGCACAATATAATAATTCACAAAATGATGAAACACGCACAGCCTATCATCGTGCAAAAGCAGAATTTTTTGAAGCTACCACAGGGGAACTCTTATTTTGGCAACAAAAAGCTCATGTCCAATGGATTAAAAAAGGTGATGCAAATACCTCTTTTTATCATAATTATGTACAGGACACAAGGAGATGTTTCTGGTGAAGAATGTCATACCATGGAATCTATAGCTGCAACCATCTCTTTCTATGAGAAACTTTTCAAAAAAGAGGACACCAATGATCATCATGTAATTACTAACTACATCCCCAAATTCTAACTGAGAGTGATGATCTTCAGTTAACTGGCATGCCTAATTTGGAGAAAGTCAAAAATGTAGTATGACACTTAGATCCTAAAAGTGATGCGGGACTTGATGGTTACAATGGAAAATTCTACAGACATTGCTGGGGAGTAATCAAGGAGGATGTGTATAAGGCTATTCAAGGGTTTTTTCTTGGATTTTTAGTTGCTAAACCAATGGCTACTGAAATGATTGTGCTTATTCCAGAGTGTGTTAGCCAACTACATTTCTAGAATTCAGACCAGTCTGCCTATTCAACTTTATGAGCAAGATCACAACCAGAATATTGGCATCTTGAAATAAACATTCGGTTACCTAGACTAATATCACTTGAACAGGCTGGGTTCTTGAAGAACAGAGATAACACTAAACAAGTTTTATTGGCTAATGAGATGGTCCATTTGATAGATAAAGAGGGCAGAGGTTCTAATGATATTCCAAGCTAGAGATAACCAAAGCATTTGATAGGATCAATCCACATGTATAAATATATATGCTTTTTCCTTCATCCAAGTTTTTATCCACAAGGATGGTTTTTATTGGCAAAGTTTTAATATGGCATATCATATACGGTTGGATGTTGCCATAGCTACATTAGATAGAAGTTCTGTTTACAGCCGTCTTTAGTTACCTTTAATCTTTCAATTTAATGAAACTCGTTCGTAATATGGTTTCCCTCTGCCAAAAGAGAGGCCCATAAATAAATTTCTTTTTTGTCAAAAAAACATATGTCTATGTGCATAGACACGTATTTTTTTTATGTTAATAGAAACTTTAATATGAAGCCTCTCTTATGGCGGAGGAATACCATATTACAAAAATGTAACGAACGTCATCATATGAGAATAAATAATATAAGTACATAATGGAAGTGAATGTGCAACAATATATGATATGTGCATAGACACATATGTATGTATGTATATATATACACACACACACACACTTACAATCAGTGGCAATAGATTGTCTAAACCATAACTTATTTACATGTATATATATATGTATGTATGTATGTATGTATGTATGTATGTATGCATGTATGTATTTATGTATGTATGTATGTATACACATATACATATATACATATACACATACATACATTTATAGGTAGATAGATAGAGACAATCTACATATATATATATATAACTTATTTACATGTATATATATATGTATGTATGTATGTATGTATGCCTGTATGTATGTATACACATATACATATATACATATACACATACATACATTTATAGGTAGATAGATACAGACAATCTACACATATATATATATATATATCACACAAACCAATTATATGAATGTGACTCTTTTTCTTTCGTCCAAGTTTTTCCCACTGGGTTTTCTTGGCAAGGTTTTAACGAGGCATATTCTCTAAAATTTGGACATTCAAAGGAGAGTATTATGAAAATTGTGACTAAGATAAGATTTGTGGATGTCCAATGTCTTGAGAAACACAATGGACATAAAGATATACAATGTATCATTTACATTTTAAGTCATATAAATAGGACATCACCTTACATATTGTTTGACAACTTTGAATAGTAAATTCTATTCTTGTCTACTTCTCTTCTACCATTTTTTATATTGTATTGCTTGAATTTATAATACGTTATCAGCATGAATTGCTCCAAAGAAACAAAAACAAGTAGTCAAGAAAAGTATTAGAGAAAGAAGAGAAAGAGGAGAATACCCTTAAAATTTTGCAGGTGCATGCAGCTTTCGTAGGTCTGGAAAAACTTAATTTTTCGAGTCATCCACTGTTGGATCATCACCAAATTTTGTTAGATTACTTCTAACACATAAAGGTATGTTTTGAACGGTGGAGATGTGTTTGGACACTCCTAGGTCTGACCGAAATGGTAATTTCTGAGATTGATTTTTTTGCCGAAATTTTTTCAGAATTGTGATTTGTTCATTTGTTGCGTTTCTCTTGTTACCTATTTCTATCTTATACTCGAAATATTTGTAAAAGAAGTAATCTAGCCTGAAGTCTAGATTTATTTTGAAAGAAGAAGAATAGTATATTGCTTGCAGCCGTATGAATAAACTTTTATCATGCCCGAAGCATGAATTGTTAACATGCCTAAAGCATTAATTGTTATCATGTCCGAAGCATAAATTGTTGACATAAGCATGAATCATTGACATGCCTAGAGCATGAATCGTTTTCATGCCCGAAGCATGAATAGTTTGACACGCTTGAAGCGTGAATAATTGATATAATTAACATGTCTAAAAGCATGACTAGTTTATGTACCTAAAGAATGAATAACTATCATGCCTATAGCATGCATAGTTGACATGCCTGAAGCATGAATATTTTGAGAGTAGTTGTTGTGTTATTTTAATTTTTAATTACGTATTGGTTATATTCTTATCATTGCATATATAATAGTCTGCATCATACTTATGCATGAAGTATATTATGACAGAAGCATATAACATTAACTCAAACCTATAGTTTTGAGTAAATCTCTATTTTCTGAGATGAATTATTTTTGCATTCTCAGACCCATGGCATATGTCACAAAACTGGAGTTTGCTGCCCTTGATATTTCCGGAAGAAATTATATGGCTTGGGTCCTTGATGTTGAGATCCATTGACATCCATGAATCTTGGGCATACTATCAAAGAAGGAAATAATGCAAACGAACAAGATAAGGCGAAGGCAATTATATTCATTCACCATCACCTTCATGATGGGCTGAAAACTGAATATCTTGGAGTCAAAGACCCATATGAATTATGGAAAAATATGGAGGAACGATATGATTATCAAAAAAGTGTGATCCTCCCAAAGGCTCGATATGACTGGTTGCACCTGAGGTTGCAAGATTATAAAACAGTCAATGAATACAACTCTGCTATGTTCTCTATTATCTCCCAATTACGAATGTGTGGAGACAAAGTGACTGATGCTGATATGTTAGAGAAAACATTCACAACTTTTCATGCGTCAAATATGCTCCTACAGTAGCAATATCGAGAAAGAAAGTTTGAAAAATATTCTCAACTGATTTCATGTCTGCTTGTTGCTGAACAAAACAATGAACTCTTAATGAAAAACCACAACTCTCACCCAACTGGACACAATCATTCCCAAAAGCGAATGCAAGTCACCATAACCATAATGTGGTCGTGGTCGAGGTCGTGATCGCGGTTGTAGTCGCGTTAAAGGTCGTGGTTGTGGTAGAAATTTTGCACCATACCACTTGAAGTGGGACAATAAGCAAAGGCCACAAGAAAATACAACAGCTATGAGAATTGGTGCATCAGCTAACAACCACGAAGAAACTTGTTATCAATGTGGGGCGCAAGGCCATTGGTCTCGTATTTGCCGCACTCCAAAGCATTTGGTTGAACTTTATCAAGCATCTCAGAAGGATAAATGCATGGGAAAACAAGTTCATTTTGCAGACTTTGGTAACATAGCAGATGATAGTCAAATAGATTCAAATGATTTTACTCATTTTGATATTGAAGATTTTCTTATAGAGCCAAACGTGGATGGCCATGGGGTCCAGTTTGTGAATGAGAATAATCAAGAATGATTGAGAAACATGTTTCGATGAATTTCATGTTTTAAGGATTGCTATAAATAAGTTGTACTTTTATGTGCTAGCATGAACTTTTATACACATTTGCATCACTATATTTGCTTAAACAAAATTCTCTAGAATTGTTTTTTTTCCTTTATAATTCCAATTTACAGCATGACTTGAAAATCAATAGCAACATCTTCTATCTTTAACTTGATTATTTCATCAAGCAACACAACTTACTATTTTTAACTTGATTATTTCGAATACAATTGAATAATGAAAACTATATATGTTATGCTTGACGTTTATTCAAGATGAATGGTGAGGACATCTGTCTAGTTGACAGTGGAATGACACACACAATTCTTCGTGATCAAAAATATATTTCGACGTTACAATTGGCAAAAGAAAATGTTAGTACAATTTCTGGTACTACAACATTGATTGAAGGCTCTAGAAAAGCAACAATTATATTGCCCAATGGTACACGTATCTTGGTTACTACGGCATTATTTTCTACCAAGTCGAAAAGAAACTTATTGAGTTTCAAGGATATACGTCTCAATGGTTTTCATCTTGAAACCATGACTGAGGGGAATATGGAATTTTTATGTATCACTTACAGTGATTCAAGCCAGAAGCTTGTTAAAGAAAAATTTCTAATTTTCTCATTTGGATTGTATTATGCAACTATACATTTAGTAAAATCTAATATTGTGATGAACCAAAAGTTCAATGATCCAAAGATATTTATGTTATGGCATGATTGACTTGGTCATCTGGGTTCGGTAATGATGCGTCGAATTGTACAAAGCTCACATGGACACCCTTTAAAGAACCAAAAGATTCTTTTACCTCATGATTGTGTGTGTGTCGCTTGTTCACGAGGGAAGGTAATCAAGAGACCATCCCTAATGAAGATTCATTTCGAATCTCCTACATTTTTACAAAAAAATACAAGGGGATATTTGTAGACCTATTGATCCCCCTTGTGGACCATTTGGTTATTTTATGGTCTTATTGGATGCTTCATCCAGATGGTCTCATGTGAGTTTGCTCTCAACAAGAACTGTAGCTTTTGCCAAGCTTCTTGCTCAGATTATACGATTAAGAACACTATTTCCAGATTATCCGATTTAGTCTATTCGTCTTGATAATGCCAGTGAATTTACTTCTCAAGCTTTTAATGATTATTGTATGTCGATTGGAATTGAAGTTGAGCATTCAGTGGCACATGTACACACTCAAAATGGCATGGCAGAGTTATTTATCAAACGATTACAATTGATTACTGGACCTATGCTTTTAAGATCTAATTTACCCACGACAGCTTGGGGACATGCGATTTCATATGATTCTGCATTAGTCCGGCTTAGACCCAGTTCGTTTCAACCATATTCACCATTACAATTGGCATAAGTCCATCGGCCTGATATTTCCCATTTAAAGATTTTTTGTTGTGCTGTTTATGTTCTGATTGCCCCACCTCAACGGACAAAACTGGGTCCTCAAAGACGTTTAGGAATATATGTGGGTTTTGATTCTCCTTCTATTGTGAGACACCTTGAGCCCCTGACTGGTGATTTATTTAAGGGATGATATGTCAATTGTCATTTTGATGAGAAAGTTTTCCCACCGTTAGGGAGAGAGAAAGTACCATTTCCTAAAAAACGGTGTGAAATTATATGGAACGTTCCTTCACTTTCTCATCTCGACTCACAAACAAATCAATGCAAGAAAGAAGTAAGAAGAATAGTCCATTTACATAATATTACAAATCAGTTGCCTGATGCATTTACTGATAGTAAAAAGGTAACCAAATCACATGTCTTGGCGATGAATACGCCGATTCAACTTGATGCCTATGAAGGCAAAATGATGGTATACCAAAAGCAAGTCTAAAACATGGGCGCCCAGTTGGTGCAAAAGATAAAAACCCTCTAAAAAGAAGGGTACAAGTTAATGCTCCAGAAGAGCACACTCCAGAAGAGAAAAGACGTTCACAACTTGAAAGCGCTATAGAAATCAAAACTGATCGGTCTAAAATTGATGAACGAGTTGCTCCTGAAGAAGCAAGTGAACAAAATTTTGAAGAGATCTCTTTGAATTATGTAAGTATAGGAGAAAATTGGGATAGGCGAAAGGTTATTATTGATCATGTTTTTGCTTATACGCTTGCATGTGAAATTCTGAATGAGGATCCTGAACCAAGATCCATTGAAGAATTTCAACACAGAATTGATTGGCCAAAATGAAAAGATGCAATCCAAGCAGAACTAAAATCTTTGGAAAGTCGCAAAGTATTTGTACCTGTAGTCCAAAACCCCTGAAGGGATAAAACCTATTGGACATAAATGGGTTTTTGTACAAAAATGCAACGAGAAAAATGAGGTTGTACGATGCAAAGCACGTCTTGTTGCGCAAGGTTTTTCACAAAGACATGGGCTTGATTATGATGAAACATATTCTCTGGTTATTGATGTCATAATATTTCGACATCTAATCAGCCTAGCAGTCACTAAAAACCTTGATATGCGGTTAATGGAAGTGGTTACCGCATACTTATATGGATCATTAGACAATGACATTTATATGAATATCCCAGAAGGATTTAAATTGCACGAATCATATAATCAAAGGACGCTTAGGTTATACTCAATCAAATTACAAAGATTCTGGTATGGATTAGAACAATCTAGCAGAATATGGTATAATCGCCTTAATGAGTACTTGGTTAAAGAAGGATATATAAATAATCTAATTTGTCCTTGTCTATTTATCCAAAGATCTGATAGTAGATTCTCTATAATAGCGATATATGTTGATGATTTAAATCTTGTGAGAACTCCTGAAGAGCTCACTAAAACCGCTAATTATCTTATGAAAGAATTCGAACTGAAAGATCTTGGAAAGACCAAATTTTGTCTCGGCCTGCAGATCAAACATTTGCTTGATGGAATATCTCTCCATCAATCTTCATATACAGAGAAGATCTTGAAACGATTTTATATGGATAAAGCTCATCCATTAAGTAGTCCTATGATGGTCCGATCGTTAGATGTAAAGAAAGATTC
>AP025054.1:26040787-26105255 GCA_036186865.1 Eustoma russellianum
CTCATCCATTAAGTAGTCCTATGGTGGTCCGATCGTTAGATGTAAAGAAAGATTCATTTCGACTACCGGGAGAAAATGAAGAATTATTAGGTCTAAAAGTGCCGTATCTTAGTGCTATTGGTGCTCTTATGTATCTTACCAATAGTTCAAGGCCAGATATAGCATTTCCAGTAAATTTATTAGTAAGGTATAGCTCTACACCAACACGAAAGCATTGGATGGTGTCAAACATATTTTAAGATATCTTCGAGGAACACCAGATATGGGTTTATTCGACTCAAAGAATTCCGAGCCACAATTAGTCGGTTATGCTGATGTGGGTTATCTACCTAACCCTCATAAGGGAAGATCACAGAGTGGATATGTATTTACGTGTGGAAGTACAAGCCATTTCATGGAGATTAGTGAAGCAGACATTAACAGCCACCTCTTCCAACCATTCTGAGATTTTAGCATTACATGAAGCAAGTCGTGAATGCATATGGTTGAGATCGACGATTCAACATATCCAAGAGTCATGCGGATTATCTTCACTAAGGAAGACTCCGACAATCTTATTTTAAGATAATGCTACATGTATTGCTCAAATTAAGAATGGCTACATCAAAGGAGATCGAATAAAGCATATATAACCAAAAATTTTCTACACTCGTGACCTTGAGAAAAATAGTGAAATTGATATCCAGCAGATACAATCAAGCAAAAATTTTGCTGATTTGTTCACCAAACCACTACAAACAGCTACGTTTAAAAAGATGGTCTACAACATTGGAATGCGTCAACTTAAAGGCCTCATGCTAGAATCAGGGAGAGTGTGATTGTCACATACACACTGTACTCTTTTTCCTTCGTCCAAGTTTTTATCCCATTGGGTTTTTCTTTGCACGGTTTTATTGAGAAAAAGGGTTTGATTGATTTACAAATGCATGATTTGAATGCTACATGCTTACGAAACACGTTTATGTGATAAACATGCTTTATATGCTTATATGCATTGTTGCTGTACTAACAAGCCATGAAGCGTTAAAGCTTACATCATACGGAAAAAATTTGTTGGCTTTGTACTATTTTCAAGTGCCCCAATTAATGAACAAAACTAGTTCATTAAGTGGAATGCTTAAGTAAATGAACTAACTAATTCATTAAATGAAGACATATTTGGAGAAAGCTTTATGGCAACAAATTTGAGAATGGAAAGTCTTCTCCCCATTTATTCTACACGCCTTATATACATATAATATATATACTCATATTTTTAAAAAAAAGACACAATACACATATATTCCAACGTACCACCGACACGTCACATATATTATAAACGTACGTCAACATCACACCACTATATACACCTCATATGTATGAGTATATTTAGGTCTTATATCATATGATATAAGTCATGGTGACGTCAAAATTATAACAACATGTTACAAGGTCACAAACCTAAAAATTGTCGTATCGGGTGACTACCGAAACTTCACCGACATGCCACATACTTGCCATATAAAGATGGTCAGCCCATATACATCAAAAATAGACAAAAATTTTGTGGATCACATGATAATATCAGCCACTAAATCATTCCATGTTGGCACATACAAATCACCCACAATTTAGGCTAGATTTGTGGAGAATTCAAACTTAATTTCATTTTGCACATGGGTGTTTTCTACTCAGCTATTGGAGCTTAATATACACTTCATTTTATGTATATTATGTGTGACATAATATATATTACATGTGTAAGAATTTTGAAATTAATCGGAGAAAAATTGCGTAATCGACGAAAGTCGAAAATTCAGTTTTCTACGAACATACACACATGGAACGTTTTTGTCATAGGTGTAACATGTACCTGCACACTTTTTACACATTAAAGACATGTTAAAGTGTTATAGAAAATTCAAAATATGGCTGATTATTATTTACCATATATGTGTAAATATTGCGTATTATTTGACAAAGCTTGCCAAAATAAAATTTCAGCACATGTGCAGCCTCTATACACATGCCTATCTCAGCCTTGTCAGAGCCTAGGTGGAGCTTATTTGGTACTTCAATTGGTGTAGAATATGCCACACAAGATTGGTGACATTGAAAAAGGCACCACACAAGGAAAGAACTCAAAAGAATCATATGCTGAAATTTTCAGCACATAGAAAACAAAGTGGCATTTTTGTCATCAATATTGTCATCAATTTGTCTTCCCAAATTCAAGGGATTGAAATGTGATGTTATGGTAATTGTTTGAATTGATTTTAAGCACATTTTTTTGAGAGTTTTTTGTAGAATTTACAGCTCACTACAAGGGTGTCAAGGTGGACCAATCAACAAGTGACAAGTAAGCAAGGTCAAGTCATCTTTCCAATCATATTGCACCAAGTAAGCAAGATTGTGTCATCTTCTACACAAGACATTCTTCCAAGGACATTAAAGACAATTTTCAAGGTTGGAAGAAAGCCTTAGGAGGGGCGGCCATAAGGAGATAAAAGGGAGAAGATGTGCAAGACAAGGCCAAGTCACAACTCACATTCTCTCAAGTGCAAGAAGCTATATTACTTTGTTCTTCTCCTTTTTTTTCTTCTTCTTCTTCTCTCAAGCCTATTGTTCATACATTCTACATATTGTATAGTCTTTGAATATACCACCCATACATGTTCGTTGTTGTAAAAGGTTGATCAAGGTGTGATCAAACCTTCATTCAATCGGTGGTGGTGTTCGTGATTGATTTGCTTGTTTGTTTCGATTGCAAAAAGGTAGAGTTAGTGTTTAACTCCAGTATCCCTTGTGGTAAGATGTTTTTGGTGTCTAGTGATAACCGAGGAAGGTGTCCTCGGAGACTGGAGTAGGTTGTTTTAACCGAACCAGTATAAAATCCTTGGTCTTCTGCACTTTACTTTCAGTTTTCAGTTTTCTGCATTAATTTCATTGCAATAGTAAAAAGAGTAAATGAATTTCAAAAATCATAAAAGTTTTCAGAAACATAGCCACACCTCCTAGTTTTCATTTAGCGTAAGTTTCATCTCATTTGGATAAGTATAAGTCAATCAAACGTCAATAGTTCTGAGACTAGTGCAATCAGATTTTCAGACTTGCAAAGGTTGAGAACATCAACGTATTTGACATACTTACCAAAGGAATTTTCAAAAACTGTTTCAAACCGATTAAAATAAATATCTTGAGGGTCTTATCATAAAATTTTCAAATCGTTTAGAGTTACCATTTAATAGGAATAAATTTTTCAAATCGGAGTACATTTTTTGGTAGATTTGCACAATCTGGCCAAAAACGTATTTTCAAGAGGTTAGGATTGGAATTTGAATTTGAAATTTTTGTAAGATACTCATAACATCTGAGAGTACATTCTCACCGAATTTTATAATTTTTGGAGGTCTGTGACTAGGTCATTCAAATAAATCAATTCAGGATCTGAAAACAGAAACTGTTTTCAAAAGTGAGGTTTTTGGTCCAAAAGTTTTTAAAAACTAAATTTTCCGCACTCACTATTCAACCTCTCCCTTCTAGTGGTGCTATACAGGTCCTACAGGTTTTAACGGGGCAGTGTATCGCACAACCAATTATATGAATGTGTACTCTTTTTCCTTCGTTCAAGTTTGTTCACACTGGGTTTCTTGGCAAGGTTTTAACGAGACATATTCTCTAAAAGTTGGACATCCAAGGGGGAGTGTTATGAAAATTGTGACTAAGATAAGATTCGTGGATGTCCAAGGTCTTGAGAAACACAATGGACATAAAGATATACAATGTATCATTTACGTTTCAAGTCCTATGAATAGGACATCACCTTACATATTGTATGACAACTTTGAATAGTAATGATATTCTATTCTTGTCTACTTCTCTTCTACCATTTTTTATATTTTATTGCTTGAATTTGTAATAATATATATACACACACACACGTACATATATCAGTGTGTGTGTGTGTGTATCTGTGTTTGTATGCGTGTGCATGTTTGTGTATACATATATGCATATATGTATGTATAGATGCATACGTGCATACACGTATATGTATATAAATATATCTGTGTATGTTTATACATACAAACATACATACATATATATATATGTATATATGCATGCATAACATATATATAGATACAAATATATAGACACGCATACACTTTTTTGTATATATATACATATACATACATACATAGACATACATACCTATACACACGTGTATGCATACATGTATCAATTTATATATGTATGTATATGGGTATGTAGGTATATATGCATATATGTGTGTGTCTGCGTGTTTGAGTGTCTGTGTGTGTGTGTGTGTATATATATGAGAGTGTGTGTGTGTGTGTGTGTGTGTGTGTATATATGTATGTTTTTTTTTAGATGAAAGCGAATTTTATTAGTAAAAGCCCTCACTTATGGCGGAGGAAAACCATATTACAAAGAATGAAAGTATGACGATAAGTGTAGTATACGATTATCAACATCCAAAATATATATGATATGCCGCATTAAAACCTTGCCAAGTAAAACCACCCTTGTGGATAAAACCTTGGCGAAGGAAAAAGCGTACATATTTATATAAATGGAGTATTGATATGCTTGTCCGTCTGTAAAATAATAAAATACAATACATAGACATGTCTACGTGAACCAAACAAACTGGAGTCCATGGAATGATTGCCCCGTGATAACTATCCGCTGTCCTTGCAGCACGTAATGAAATGATGGCGGATCCAGCAAAGATGAGCCATTTTCTAGCACATGCACAAAAGGAATAAACTGCTGAGTGATGAAGCAATATGAAGCATATGGAAATTTGTGAGCCAAATCGGAATAAGATCATACCTGGCCTGCCTACACCAAATATGGCACAGGCAGCTGTAATAAAAAAATGCTAATCCATGTGGAAGACTTGTGACGCATGGAAGCAACTTATCTGCTGCGATGTAGACCTCGTGCCAGCATGCATAAATCCGCAAAAATCATTGTAAAGATATAGGGGTTGTAAAGCAAGCCATGCAGTATGGATACCAAGCATCAAAAGAAATAAATAAAAGTAACATCGAGGAGCGTCTGGGACAAAATGAGCGAAGATCATACAAGGCCTGCCTGCCCCAGTTAGGGAGCAGGCAGAGATTGCAAAAAGTTGCCAATCCATTTGGAAGACAATAGCTTAAGGAACTCGTAAATTTGCTGAAGAGAGATCCAAAGTTATGGCACTACGGGCAAGCGATGGTAGACTATTGTGCGAATATGTCTGTGTTTGTGGGAACCTCATCGCATGCTGAGCTAGATAATGTGCCGCCATGTTTGCTTCTCTGTATACATGAACATATTCGAGGTCATGCTGGTGCAATAATTGCCATAATAGGCGAAGGTGGTAATTCCCAAAAACTGGTTGCGACTGCTTTAGTCTTGTGATCAATTGTGTACAGTCTGATTCTAGGATAATAGTGCGATAGAGAGGAAGGAAATGTAGCAATCCAAACACCGCAGTCTGAATCTCAGCTGTGAGTGGAGGACAATACGGAAGCCAAAAGGAAACTGCAGCCACACAGACTCCAAGGTGATTACGCAAGACTGCTCCACCGGAGGCATTGCTACGGCCAATGGATGCATCAATATTCAACTTTAGCCTACCAGAGGGCGGCACGTAAAGGAGGCCCTGCCGCAAGTTTTGATCCTTTCATATATTTAGCCCACATGTCAATATAAAAGTGGATGGATGCCCGAAGTGCTGCAGGAGAGAATGATGTCGAAGTCCCATATAGTAGTGCTGTATAGGCACGCCATGAATTGAAGATCATAATAGCCGGGACTATAATTTTTAAAACTCCAAAAAGTGAGGAAAACGACGAACGATACCACCAAGAGAGCAAGTATTGCCGCAGGGGCAGGGAGTTTGGCGAAGGGCAGCGTAACTCAGTTGCAAAAAAATTCCAAATTGTCCGAATTGGGCGGCAATATATGAAAATGTGGTCCACCGTAGCAGAGTGTTGTTTACAAAATGGACATTGCGTGGGCCGAGCCGTAGAATACTTGCGGATATAATCCTCAAAAGGTAACGCGTTATGGAAAATGCGCCATAACAATAATTTGGTGGTAGGAGAATGATGTTCATACCAGATAAATTTAGCAGAGAGTAATGTGGGGCTTGCAACACGGCAACAATCATAAGCAGATTTTAAAGTAAACTCTCCGGACACCGACGGCGTCCATATGAGGTGGTGTCTAGAGCCCTCCGTCTGAGCAGTGCAGTGAGGATGAATTTTACAAATGAGCTTCCAAACTGGTGAGTCCGGAAGGAGCGGGCGATAATCACCTCGAGTGCCATATTTTACCCGCATATATTTACTCCATAATGTATCCTGGCGATGATATGACCACCATATACGACTGTGATATGCCAGCTGTAAACTACTGAGATTGCGCAGCCCTAAGCCACCTTCGTCAACTGGCATCGTGATGGAAGACCAAGAAACCCAATGATACCGATTACCCCAATAAAAGGATGACATTCTCCTTTCAATGACTTTAATAATAGACTTGGGCAAACCTCCTGTGGCTAGAATATGCAGTGGGAGAGATGCAATTACTGAGCGTAAAAGCACCAAGCGGCCTGCTGCTGATAGAAGACGTGAATGCCAGCCTTGTAAGCGAGCATCAATATGCTGCAGTAGGGTTTGTACAATATCTTGCACGATTGATACCCTTATGCAAATATGATCCAAGATACCGGAATGGTAAAACAGTGCTCCGCATGCCTAATATTGTCTCAAAAGAGCGACATTGATGAGTGGAAATGTTTGTTGATGGTATGAAACTACTCTTTTGGAAGTTTATTTTTTGTCCTGATGCAGTTTCATACAAAGATAGAAAAGAATGAAACCTCCGTAAGTTGCGTTTTGTACCACGTAAAAAAATCAGCAAATCATCTGCATATGCCAAATGAGTGATGGTAAATGGTACGCGGCCCAGACGAAACGGCTGGAGATCTCCAGAGTCAACTAAATATTTGATCCCCCTGCTAAAACCCTCAGAGGACAGAATGAATAGTAGTGGGGACAGTGGGTCACCTTGCTTGACACCTCTGTACGGCCTGAAGGATGCCGAAGGTTGGCCATTAATCAAAACCGATAGTGTAGTAGCACGCAAGTGATTTAGAATGAGGCGAATGAAGAAGGGGGAGAAACCGAATTGCTGCAGCAACAATTCCAAGTACTCCCAGCTAACCCGGTCAAAAGCTTTCATCATATCCAATTTTAAACATAACTGGGACCCATCTTTATCAAGCATATGAACCATCTCTCGTGCCATAAGAACTTGGGAAGAAATATCCTGCCCAGGCAAGAAGCCTGTCTGTTCTGGAGAAATTAATTTAGGCAGCAAGGTGCTTAAACGCGTAGCAATTATCCACGTACATACTTTACTCAGAAAATTCGTCAAACAAATAGGACGAAAGTCACTAAAAGTTTGTGGAGACTGAGTCTTGGGGATTAAAGTAATCAAAGCACTCGCCATGACCGATGGTTGAGGTACCCCAAGAAAAAATTCCTGCACAGCTTTGATCACATCGGAATGTATAACTGTCCAACAAGAGCGATAAAAATGTCCATGAAATCCATCCGGTCCTGCCGCACTCTGTGAGTCTAACTGCCATACTGCATCCTTAACCTCAGCTGCCGATGGTAAGTGCGTTAGCATAAGATTATCCTCAGCTGTTATTAGACATGGTATATGTGATAAAATAGACGAATGATTATGTGTAGCTTCCCGAGCGAATAAGCCTGTATAAAAAGAAACTGCCTCGGACATTATATCTGCGGATGATGTTAGTACTACTCCAGTTGATGAGTGTATTTGTTGTATACGGAGATTAGCTCTTCGTCCTTTAACAATAGAATGGAAATACCGGGTATTTGCGTCACCCTCCTTAAGCCATTTTACCCGCGCTTTTTGCTTCCAGAAATGTAGCTCATAAGCAGATGCTTGCCGGTATTCAGCTTTGGCACGTTGATATGCCCACGTGTCACCTCAGTTGGGTCTGTTTCCCAACTAGACTCAGCATGATTAATATGGGTTTCCGCATGCCGAAGATTGGTGAATATATTACCAAATATATCTTTATTCCATCGTTGAATGTCACGTCGCAGTGAGAATAACTTTGAGTAAAATCCATGCATACCTCCTGTAGTTGGATAGGACAACCATGCATGCTGCATGTAAGAATGAAAGTCTGGATGAAGTAGCCAGGAATCCAAGAAACGAAAAGAGCGTGGGCCAGATGTTGTAGCAAGCCGACAGACAAATAAAAGTGGGGAATGGTCCGAAGTAACTCGTGGAAGATGCGTTAATTGCATGTCTTCAAATACATCTTGAAAATATGAATTTGTAAACAACCAGTCTAATCTGCGACGAACATGACCTAGACCTCTGCCATCACCCCAAGTGAATCTAGACCCCTAATATGACGGTGCCATAAGTTCACAAGTCTCCATACAGTCGTTAAAATCCTGCAAGGTAGTCAACGATGGATGGGAACGGCCCCTATGGTCATCAAGCTCCCGAAATGTATTAAAATCACCACCAATTAACCAGGGAAGAGCAGATAAGCCTGCGAAGTCACATAAAGAGTTCCAAAGGGGCCGACGTAACGAAGACGTGTGCTTCGCATACACAACCGAAAAAATGAACGTGAACTGCAGTGGAAGAAATAGTAGGGTAAAATGTACAACTTGATCTTGATCCTGTGTAGCTAGCAAACGATATTCTGAGTCACGCCAGAAAACCCCAATTCTTTCGGACTGAGAAGCATAGCTACTGTTAAATCCAAGACGCAAACCATACGTATCAATATGTGAAGAAGCATGTTTAGGTTCTATAATAGCAAGTAAATGCAAGCGATGTTCCATAATTAAATGTCGTAACCGTGGTAAGGAGGCACGCATGCCTCGTATATTCCAAATTAATGTATTCATTAAGGAAGAGTGGAAGCACTTCCCTGGACTGCATGTGATGCACTGCATGTGAGTATAGTGGAAGGCGGTAATGGTGGCAAATCTTTTCGTGCACGGCGTTTCCTTCGTGGAACTACTGGTATAAATTCAGTTTCTTCTGATGTCTCCTGAAGGCGTGAAATTAAAATCTCTTCATCCGGAGATGGAGTCGTTAATTGTATACGACGAGTGACATCTGCTGGCACATCCGTTAAGTCCGCAGCTGCACCTTCTGCGGGTATCTCCGTGTCCGAAGAATGGCCATATTCGGATTGCAGCTGATTAGCTTGGAGCGGAAGGTCAGGAGCATCACAGAATATTTCTGCTGGGGTGTCATCCTCATGCAGTTCATTGGATGGGGGATGCATTGGATCCTGCGAAGGTGCCATAAATGATGGATCAATTACTTGTGGCTCAGCCGCAGGCTTCTTTTTAACGGGTGTCCAGCGTTTAGCTTTTGAACGAGGTGGAGGCGGCGGCGGTGGTGGTGGAATAGTCGAGGCAAAGGCGGTAGCACATGTCCCAGATGCATGCCCCAATCAGCGACATGTAGTGCAAAACATTGGAAGATCCTCATATATTACCTGCTGTAGAATATATCTATTCTTTGCCTGCAAATAAATCTTCTGCAGAAGTTCCTGAGATACATCTACCTCAACACAAATGCGAGCAACAGAAGGTCGTAGTCCTTCGGACGTGGCCACATCTAATTTGATGGGCATACCAATTGGCCGAGCAACCTCAAAAAGCGCCTCCCGACGATGCAAATGAATCGGAAGGCCAGGAAATGCAACCCATATAGGGACGATTGGAACATCTGCTGTAGGATCAAAATCAACGGTCCATTTGGTAATGCGCATATGGCAACCCGAAATATGCCAAGAACGTCTATAGAAACACCTGAGATAATCTGCTTCATTGCGAAAATTTAACAGGATATGTGCGTGATCAAGTAGGGTAATTCGCAAATCATGATGAAAACCAATCTTTTCAAAAACCTCACGAATAACTTTCAATGATGGGCGTCCATACCAAAAAGTACCTACCAAGGCGTATTTGAATGGAGCTGCTAAGGCATCAATCTCAGAGTCCAGAAATGAGACCAGGGGGATGCCTTTGTAACGTGATACTGTCTTCGGAGAAATGTCAATTTGGCATGAGGACTGCGATCCGGAAACAACTGCGGCAAACGATGGCGCAGCCATGTGATCGTCAATGCGAGTAAAGATGAATCCTTTCCGGATAAAACAAACAGCAAGACAGATTTTTAGTGAATCGGTATTCAGTTAATAATGAAAAGAAGAATCTTTCCAGCGGCGGCGGCTCACGCCGCAGATTGCCTGCGATCGCCGTTCTTCATCGCGCTCCTTCATATATAAAATGTATTTACTTTATTTTGTGAGTATGTTATGTATGTATGTGTGTGTATATATATATATATATATATATATATGTATATGTATATGTATATACATAAATACGGAAAAATGCTCTCTCTTCCTGGGGCGATCAATGGCTGGCGGCGTAGCCGCCACCAACTATCGCTGCTCCTCCGTCGACAATAGCCTCGCCTTTCTACTCTCTTTCTTTTCCCAATCTTTATCCTCAGCAAAGTTGTGTTTTTTTCCGACTTTCATGCATGCACGCGGTGGTTTTTTGCCATGGATCAGAAGCGCACGTATGCATCAGTCCTCCATTCATCATCATCGACACCTCTCCCTCCACGTGAGATCACAAGATTCAAAGGATTTCCTGCTATTAAATTTACGCACGAGGAGGTAAAAAATCTATCCGCCCCTTTTCAACATTGTCTTGTAGGCACATTTTGGTATGGTCGTCCAAGATTAGAAGCAATCCACAAATGTTTCGACAAGATCGGTTTCTCTGCAGCAGTTAAAATCACCTTGATTGATCCCACACATATATTGCTAAATTTTGACGCAGAAGTAGACTATTATCGTTGTTTCTCACGTCGAACATGGACTGTCCTAGGTTATCACATGAGGGTTACTAAATGGACTTATGATTTTGATCCAAAAGTTGATGTTCCCATTGTGCCAATTTGGATTTCATTACCGGGATTGCCTATTTATCTGCATAATCATGACGCACTATGTGAGATTGCACGAATGATAGGGACACCACTGCGGCCTGATACTGCCACATCTAATTTATTGCGGCCATCGGTAGCTAGGATCTGTGTTGAGATAGATGTCTCCCAAGAACTGCCGCAAAAATTATATATTCAAAGTGCGGATCATCAGTTTTTTCAACCGGTGGAATACGAAAATTTGCCTTTATACTGTACTGCTTGCAGAACATTAGGCCATGCTGCCAGCTCTTGCAAAAAAGATAATGCCACAAATATGGAAGCTACAGCTCTGCCCCAAGCCCAGCTACCTACAAAGCACGCAACACGTCCTCAGCGCTGGACTCCAAAAAAAGGAATACCACTGAGATCAGATTTAAATCCTCCTTTGATTCCTTCCACAACAGTTAACGAGGTTATACAACCCAATGTAGCTCAGGGTGACACTACTGAAATAGTCCCAAACGCTTTTCATACAGATCCACATGCTGACACGTTACCTTGTTCAGACTTGCCACCACAACCACAGAGTCAGATCCAAATTACTGATAAACAGGATATCACACGCCTCATTTCAACGTCGGTGGAACCTTTACCAAGAGATGAATATCCGGCCACACCAATATCAGGTCATGCAACATACACAGAAGAATATTTATCTCAACCGTTAGCAGATGCTGCTGACCTTAGGACTGCAGCTGAGAATATCGCAGCAAGGTTGCACCACGAGGATAACCCACCACATGATTCACCATAATTGGAACGCAATTTAGATAACATAGTGGTTGGAGGCATCATTGAAGGAACACAGAAAAGACATCGTACGAAGAAAAAGGATGTGGTCAGACCACCCCCTTCAGGTATGGTTACAAGATCTTTCACAAACTTGGAGCCTCCATCTCCAAAATGAACTGCATAATATGGAATGTAAGGGGTTTGCGCACCTCTTATAATCGTGTGCAGTCTTTGGTGCGCCAACATCATATTCATTTGCTTATTCTCATTGAGCCCAAGCTACCAGAAACAAAGTTGGAATTATATAGGCTCAAACTTGGTTTTACCAAAGCAGCAATGTCTTCAGATGGGAATATCTGTTGGCCTTCTGGATTTCAGCATTGCTGTTATCTTCAGAAATTAAACAAGGGTACAGAAACATTTCGATGCATTTTCAATGGATACCAAGTAACACATGCTTTTGGTGGACAGCTGTGTATGGTCCGCACACGATGTCCGCACGTAGGAACTTATGGTCTGACCTGCAAAATTTTTCAGATAGCCTACAGGAACCGTGGATTGTAGGGGGTGATTTTAATACATTTGCTTCCTTGGATGAGCATAGAGGAGCATCGGTACCAACTATACGTCAAATAACAGACTTTGCAACATGGATCAACACGGTTGAGTTGGTAGACATTCCATATCATGGATCTAAATACACATGGTCGGATGGACGAGGACTTGGGAAGGTAAGTAGAAGATTGGATAGATTACTATGCTCGTCATCGTTTCATGATGCGTTTGGCACAGTTCAGATTCAACATTTAAACCATGCCACCTCAGATCACGCTCCACTATTACTCACGTGCCGAGATCCGCAGTTCACAGGCCCGCATTCATTTTGTTTCCTTGATGTTTGGCTGACTCATCCGGATTTTATGCAGTTTATGCAACATACTTGGACCTCCTACCCAACAACTGGAGGTATGCGGGGTTTATATACCAAATTACGCCTCTTAAAAGCTGACCTGAGGCAGTGGAACAAAAATGTTTTTGGAAATGTGTTTGATGCTGTAGTGGATGCAGAGGTAAAGGTAGTTGTGGTAGAACAAGATTATGACAATAATCCAACAGATCATAATAGGCACATTATCATCAGGCAAAGGCGGTGTTGCAATTAGCGCAAAAGAGAGACTGCCAGTTTTGGCAACAGAAGGCGCGAGTGTCTTGGATAAAGGAAGGGGACGCTAACTCTGCCTATTTTCACAACATTGTTAAAGACAAGCACAGAAAGCAGAAATTAGTCCGAATCTCATCAGTGAACGGACAAGTATATGATCAGGAGGCTGATATCCAAAATGAGGCGGTCAGATACTTTGTTGCAATTTTTCAAGTTGAGACTACAATGGGGTATGACAATGTGCTGCAGTACATCCCCTCTTTACTCTCTGACTCAGATAATGATGGTTTGCTTGCCATACCCCAGCTGCCGGAGGTGAAAGAAGCGGTCTGGAAGCTCAGTCCGACTAGTGTGGCAGGTCCAGACGGGTACAATGGTCGTTTTTACAGACATTGCTGGGATATTATACAGACGGATGTTCTTAAAGCTGTACAGGAATTCTTCATTGGGATTAAAGTACCTACATCTATGGCAGCTGCGTTAATCACTTTAATCCCAAAGGTGCCATCACCAACCACGTTTGCAGATTTTAGACCCATATGCCTCACTAATTTCGTCTCAAAGGTTATCACTCGGTTGATTGCTACTCGTCTTGCCCCTCTTTTATCAACTTTGATTTCACTAGAGCAATCGAGTTTCCTGCCAGGGCGTAGCATTACAGAGAAGATACTACTAGCAAAAGAAATGGTACATGTCCTTGACAAACCTCAACGTGGAGGGCGTGCAATCATTAAACTTGACATGGCTAAAGCTTTTGATAGAGTGTCTTGGGAGTATTTACGTCTTCTGATGGTGAAGATGGGTTTCAAACCATTCTTTGTGAGGCTGATCATCAACAACTTATCTGCCACCAAATGCTCGGTACTAGTTAATGGCAAAGCGTGTGGCTTTTTTGCCCCAAGTAGAGGCGTCAAGCAAGGAGATCCTTTGTCTCCGATTCTATTTATATTGGCATCCGAAGGATTTAGTAGAGGACTCAAATCATTGATTAATTCTAGATGGATCAAAGGATTTCATGACGGCAGAATACTTACGCCGTCTCATTTAGGATATGCAGATGACTTACTCATATTCCTCAATGCAGCACCAAGGAATTTGCGTCATTTTATCTCCTTTTTACAAACGTACCAGCAAGCCTCAGGCCAGCAAGTCAATTTTCATAAGAGTTCGGTTGTAGTAAGCGCAGGTCAAAACGGCCATGCCACAGCAGATATTCTGGGTATGAGACTTGGAGCATTGCCAATGAGGTATCTTGGTGCACCAATTCACAAAGGCATTTGCCGAAGCACACATTGCTCCACTCTCTTACAGCATTTTGAGAAACGCGTTAATGGATGGTCCACCAAGCTACTAAGTACAGCAGGAAGGCTAGTTTTAATTAACTCGGTATTATCTTCTATCCCTTTACATCTCTTTGCAGCATCACGATTGCCTGTCAGCATAATAAAAGAGCTGGAAAGGCGCATGTCGGCTTTCTTTTGGGGAAATAAGCATAGATGGCGATCATGGAAGGACTTGTGTTACCCCGTGTCAGAGGGTGGTGTAGGGGTTCGCTCACTTCAGGCGCTGCAAAAGGCCTTTGATTGCAAAATTTGGTGGGCATATCACCAAGGATCCACATTATGGGCAACATACATGCAGCAGAAATATGGCAGGAGAGCGCACTACAGACCTTTATTATATGATTCTCCAATTTAGAAACGAATCTGCAGAATAAATGATTTTTGTCAGGATAGATCCCAACGAGGACATGCAGGCTGGACTTGGTTACCGGATTCAAATGGACAGTTCACACTAAAGGGAGCATATGAAGAATGTAGAAGCGTGAAAGTCACCTTGCGAAGCAGTAAGTATATTTGGTGGCCAGGTGCATCAACCTCTTGCAAGGTGTTTATATGGAAACTTTGTAATGGTGCACTGCCTTTGCCAGACAACTTGTCCCACTTTATGCTAGCCTATCCTTCACAGTGTCCGTTTTGCAAAAACAACAGCAGCACCATTGATCATTTGTTTTTGAATTGCCCTATTATTGCACAAATATGGCAGAAATACACGGTTTGGTTTAATGGACCATGCTACACTCGCACTTCTTTGCGTTCCACTATCTGGAGTTGGTGGCTACGATCCTCTTCTTCATCTCTACAAGGCCATCTGAAAGTAATAGTCCCTCATTATATATGCTGGAATATATGGAAGGAATATGCATGTGTAACTTTTGGACAGGACCAGCCACAATCATATCTTCTGGAAGAACACATCCGTATGGACGTATATAGTTGGTGTGCATCCATTTCGGGGAAAAAGAATGCTTCTATTGTCCCCTCTTTAGTGGCATTGGGTTTATCTCCCATACTACGATCACGTCGCTTGGTTCTGGTAAGATTGCGCATTCCACCCCCAGGCAGACTAAAACTTAATGTTGATGCTGCAGCGGGACAGCGAAGTGCTGCAGCAGGTGCCATTATCCGAGACTCTTCTGGCCGTTTTGTTAAGGCAATTGCGTTTGCTTTGCCACGATTATCTCCATTGCGAGCAGAGATACAGGCTTTACTGTACTCTCTCATATTCTTCTCGCAACAACATTCAAGGCTGATTATCGAAACTGACTGTTTAAGCATACAATCGATGCTAGCTGCGCAAAGATCCACTGGAGAGATGCGGATGGACTTACAGCGTCTGGGACTGTTTCTTCAAATAACACGTTCAGAACTTCAATATACGCCTCGGGAAACAAATTCAGCAGCTCATCATTTGGCAGCCCATGCGATGCAACACACAACTTTACGTGTTTTCTCATCTTCATCGCAATTGCCACCGGTGGTCAGAGGCTGCATTATCACGGACTTATCAACTCCATCTTTTCGTCCTGATCATGGCTAGTTTTCTCCTATCTGCCTGTATCACAGCATGGATACAGGCAGCAACGGTACTCTGTCGCTCCCTCATCTTTGTGCTTACACTACATCATTTCATCTCTTACATAAGTTGTGGTCTGCCTATCTTGCGAGGCACATGGATTGTCACATGGTTTCAATGTTGGCGGAGATACTGGTCTATGCATATACTGCCAATTTCATCTTCTTTGTTGTCTGCGCTTTACTGGAGTGCAGACAACGCCGGTACGTCACTCATTCCCCCAAGAGTTGCTGCCTTCCAGATTTGTTATTATGGCTTTAACGCATACTTCTTTTGTTGCATGGGTGATGATGGCATGTCTACTATGATCACGAGGGCTTTGGATCCGTCAGCGTCAACGGCATCAACCTACGTATACAGCATATATCAAGCGCAAATGGCTATACTGGACTCAACATTTAAATTCCTGTTTGCATTTTTCTTTGCCAATCACGCTCAATACAATTATATAAATATGTACGCTTTTTCCTTCGCCAAGGTTTTATCCACAAGGATGGTTTTACTTGGTAAGGTTTTAATGCGGCATATCATATATAATTGGCGAAAGGCAATCCTTACGTTTTTACATTATTTTTTCAGTTACGATGACTCTGTTGTATAAGGGTTTTCCCTCCACCTTAAGTGAGGAATAATGTTCTAATAAAATATCTTTTTGGCCAAAAAAAAAATATATATATATATATATATATATATATGTATATATATATATATGTATATATATATATATGTATATATATATATATATACACACATATATATATATATGTGTGTGTGTGTGTGTATATATATGTATATATGTGTACATATATGTATACATATGTATATATGTCTCCCTATGTGTGTGTATATATATGTGTGTATATATATGTATATGTATATGTATATGAGTGTGTGTGTATATATGTGTGTGTGTATGCATGTATGTGTGTGTGTCTAAGTATATGTTTGTTGTCTGTATGTCTACATATATTATCCACGCCTACAGGTCATCTAGAAAAAAAATAGGATGGATCTTGAAGAATCTGTGAATATCCTTCAAAGTTTTGATACTCGTCCAGCTTGCACTTGGTCAAACTAAATGCTAAAACCAATGATAAAAGTCAATATTCCACAAGCTTACACACCGCAAGCTACAAATATTCTACTTTTTGTAAAACCAATAATAAACCACCGCTTCCTCTCTATACCTGTCTTCAACCGTGAGCTTGTTCCTTTTTTTGTCAGTGTTGTCTCCACCATCATGAACATCTCAATCATCTTCATATGGGTTTCTGTATTGCTTCTACATGCATCATTCAGCCATGTAAAGGGTTATGTGGGTGTCAACTGGGGAAGGATGGCATCCCAAAGAATGGTTCCATCGATGGTGGTTGATATGCTTTTGCAAAATGGGATTCATGAAATTAAGGTTTTTAGCACAAGCGATAATGTCTTGGAAGCATTCGTCGGAACCGATATCGGTGTCACGGTGGCTATCCCTAATACGAATTTGAAAAACCTCAGCACAGCTGATGCATGCAAACAATGGCTTCAAAAATCTCTTGTGGGCTTTGTAAAAAAGGGTGTCAAGATAAGGTATGTTACATTTCGTCTGTTGAAAACAAATTTATGTGTTGAAGCTTGTTTGTGTCAAGAGAGATATAAGAATCAAAGTTTTTCCTCATATGTAAGCATAAAAATGTCTAGCACTGACAGACTTGCATTCATGAAACATACTGATAGAGGCCGTACCCCAAAAACGTTATTCTATTGTTACATAATTGATTATAGAAATGTCACCAAGTACTCCCCATGTTCCAAAAAGATTGTCTTCATTCCTATTTTGATATATCCTAAAAATATTGTCCGCTTTCATAGTAAATATTAATAGTCAAGATTTTTATATTATTTCTTCTATTAACACTTATATCATTTATCTCTATTTTACCGTAAGTAACCAATTAAATGCAAAATAGGAATAGCAACTCATACGGTTTTTATATCATTTATCTCTATTTTACCGTAAGCAACCAATTAAATGTAGAATAGGAATAGCAACTCATACAGTTTGACTTATGAAATTGTGTTAAAATCAAACTAGACAATATTTTTGAAACCGGGAAGTGTCGTTTTTTTTTAAAACATGAATGGATAAATGTATAAATCCATTTATCAAGTTATAGCATAGAGGAATGTCCTCAAAATGATCGATTGACGCATTTCACAGCACAATGGCCATTAGGCTAAGTTGGCGGACAAAATCATCGATTCATGCATTTCACAGCACAATTACCACTAGGCTAAGTTGACAACAGAATGATCGATTGACGCATTTTACAGCAAAATGACCACTAGGCTAAGTAGACAACTGCCTTAGGCTCAAAAATATATATCCACGTCAATCTTATTGTGTATGAGCTCAAATGCATGTGGTTCAATCGATATTCAAGTTGCATTCCATAGTTAAGCTCATTATCTGAACCAGGCCCTCACCCCCATAATGATCGTGTGAACGAAAACGCCCGTGAATAATAGATTGGTCTAGCAGGCTGCCTTAGTTTCGAATACCTCTGTTTCAAAATTTCCAGCAACCTTCATGTCCGAAGGTTTAATGACAGGCATATGCTCATAGAGGGTAATGGCTTGTATGCCCAGTCCCTATCAATGCTATCGCCAACATTTTCTTTCAGGAAACATAAAGGAGGCATTTATCCTAGGAGAAATGGTATGGACCTCATAACACCACCCTTTTAATTATAACTTGCAGATTCCGCCCACCAACTTGAGGTCACGGGTTCGAACCGCAGAAACAGCGTGTAAGGTAAGGCTGTATACATCACATCGCGAAACGATCTGATCCTTTCCCAGACCCTGCGCAAACGTGGGAGCCCAGTGGAGCGCCCTAGTTATTTTGACGCTATCCAAGTTTCTGGTATTCCAAGAGCCCATGGAATCACCCCAAATTCTTCCAATAGTCCATTCTGCTAAAAAGCGAAATCAAAAGATCTTGCTATATACCAGGCCTGTTTCTATGGAAGGGTCTTCATTTTCCTACACCTAAGACCACCCTCCTCCTACCGCCTGAGACACGCGACAGGACTTTGATAACACAATTCCACCTCTGTTTGCTGATAATAGATTAAAATCTCTCAGAAGGCTATCAAGTGGGATAGCCTGCGCTTCCAATTTGGTGACCTGTTCTTCCAACCCTTCACCTTGGGCATTTTTATGGCTGAAAGATTCAAAAAGATCATTTCTCTAGTTTCCTATCTCTGTAAAGAGACTCGAGTACTTTCCCTGTTCATTCTTTATCATTTCTTTCTTTTTTCCCCCTAATGTATTCTCTACCTGAAGGTCAGAGATTAATCTCTTGAACATTTAGAGCGCCAAGGCTATAGACGTCTCCTTACAGAGCATGCTTCACTTGCAAAAGCCTCGTTTCAATCCCAGAAACTCTTGATTATGTTACCCAGGTCTCTACTACTTTGGACCAACCCATGTTGGTCCCTGTTCTTTCAGCTACATAATCTTCATAAGACTCTAACCCCAAGTAACTAGAAGGCATTCTTGCCGAAACCAAACACAAACTGAAGACAACTTCTAAAAAGCAATTATCTAAACAAGCGGAGTTTGGATCTTCTCATTTTGGATGAGCAAGTTCAAAGCAAGGTTTTGTATAACTCAAACAAGTTAAACAGCCGGAGTTGGAATATACTAAATTTACGATCCTGTATTCGACTTGATGTATTTCATTCACCACCCCTATAAAAAGCAGTGTGTGTGGGTTTTGGCCGGGTTTCGTCCAGTGCATTCTATGTTGCTGCTGTTGTCACACTATACGAATAGGCGGCACATGAATCATCCCTACAGTAAAGAATGTTTATGAATCAAAATGAAGTACACAAGGCTTTTTTTTTTTTTTTTTTCCCTTTTTGTGTTTTTTAGCATCTTTAGTAATGCATAAGAATTGCAATAGAGGAAGTGACTATGTTGTACTTCATCACCAATTTTAGTATGTTTCCGTTTGGGTTGCTCTTTGAAGGTTCGTGACCGTTGGAGGCCAACCATACTCGCGTTTTTATTTCAACAAAACATATACAGAAGCTCTTCCGGCATTGAAAGAGATGCAAATTGCTCTAAATAACACAGATTTTGGGGGGCAAGTTATCAAAGCAACTACGAGTCACTTCACAGATGTTATGAATGATGCAGTCAAACCATCAGAGAGTGATTTCCGGGATGAAGTGAAGGATATTATGATCAAGACTTGTCAGCTTTTGAAAGACGACAATGCTCCCATATGGTTAGAGATGTTCCCGATCTATAATGCCCTCAACCTCACAGACGACCTCGAATTTGCTTACTTTTACAACAATTCTACTGCCAAATTTATGGATGGGGACAAGCTATATACAAACATTTTTGAGGTAGTGTATGACAAGCTGATATGTGCATTGGAAAAGAATGGAATATATGGCCTAAAAATTGTTGTTGGACAAATAGGGTGGCCTACAGACGGAAAAGAGGGCGGAACTAAAGAAAATGCAGAAAGGTTTCACAATGGCCTACTTAAGTACATACTTAGTGGCAAGGGAACTCCCAGGCACCCAGCTCCGATCGATGTCTATATCCATAATATTGCAGATGAAAACAGACTGCCTGTAAGAGAAGATACAAAATTCATACGCCATTGGGGTCTTTATGAGTTTGATGGGAAGCCTAAGTTCAACCTCGATTTCTCTGGTCAAGGGCGACGAAACATTAAACTGGTGTCGGCAAAAGGTATAACACACATGCCAAAACGTTGGTGTGTTTTCAACAATAGCAGCATGTATACGGATAAGGTGAGGGAACAATATACGAAAGCATGTACCGCATCAGATTGTACAAGTATGTCTCCTGGGGCATCTTGTTCGCATTTGCAGTTTCCAAACAACATCTCATATGCTTTTAACATGCTCTACCAAATCAAAAGCCAAAAGGTAAGTGATGACGCATGCACCTTCGAAGGATTAGGTATGTTGGTATCAAATGATCCATCGATTGGAGACTGCACATTTCCTGTGGGGATAATACAGGCTGAACAAGTTGCAGGACGTCAGCTGATCTCCATGTGTAACAGAAAATGTGAAGTGTCTCCGGTTTTGTTGCTGCTATGGATTGTTTTCCTACTCATCTAGACCTTCATCCCAAGCCCCAGTAATCAAGAGCATCCTGGTCAACCATTGGAATTTTCTCATGGTGTAATCTACTTGAGCTAATATGTGGGAACACACTGTCTTTTTCTTTCCGTTACCTCATTTGGTAGTCATTGTACAGAATACATGTACCTTAAATAATTACTACAGTTTTGCTTAATTAATGCAAAATCACAAAAAAAATATACTTATTAGAGGTGTCACTCACGTTGGATGCTCAAAATTTTCTCTTTATACACAGCTCGGTTGACCACTTTCCTCACACAGGGCACTTAGGTTGGAACTATTCCCTCCATTCCAAATTGTCCAATATTTTTGGGGCATAGAGAGTATATGATTACTCAACCATTTGATTTCAGGACTTCAAATTCACTTCCACACATCAAGTGGAAGACTCTCCATTCATATTTATAGTAAGCTCATATCAGTTGAAAATTTCCCAAATGCTATAGGTACTTTATTGACATCGGCTAAGACAAGAACCCAAAAAAGGTTTAGATTTATGATACCTGGACTTGTTGGGTTCTTTGATCCATGAAATCAGGATATTCTCTCAGGTCCCACTGTCAGATTATGTAATTGATGAAAATCAGGATGCACAGACATGTAAAAGAAATTTGGACATGGGTGCGTGTATACGTTGTGCATGTTATGGGAGTGTGAATAAGTTTTGTTTGTTATTGCTTCTAATTTTTCATATACATATTCTAAGATGTAATGAAATTAAGAAAGCAGCACCTATCAAGAATAACCTTAAAAATAAACACCACTTTTCTTCCAAAAAGAAAAACATATATACAAAAAGCAGACACCTCCGCAAAAAGGATAGCACATTTTAGTTTAATCCTACTCCCAGAAAGGCCAACAACCATTTCAATAAGGCATGACCCCTAAACGCCTGAATTCACCAACTGAAAATGAACTAAGCTGCTAAAGCGACAAGGATGGGATAACGTGATCCAAAGAATGACAAAAAGGGTTGAAGAATATCTAGAGTGCTTGTCATATAATAAATAGTTACATAATCGATGACCCCAATGTTGATAGAGGAAATACAGGCAATAGGATTACTTCATTTGAGTAATGGAAGACATTGGCAAGTCCTTCTCGTTATGACTAAGACAAAGTTAAAGGTGTACATCAGATTCCAAGACTCGGCCATCTTTTAAATGTTGATCACCTGACAGGTCACCAGCAAAACTGCTGCAGACAATAGGAAAAGGAACCACCAAAGCATGCATATCGCAAATTACTAAATATGGTCACAGATAGCTTGAAAATGGTTCAGACCAAAAACAAACGATACATCCGGACTGGTCAGGCGCAGATCTGTCTGCATGAAGTATCTGGACATGTGGCTGGATCAAACAGCCTAAACCACAGAAGAGTGCAGAAGAAGAAGCCGAGAAGGAGGTCGATATTGATCCGTGTTGCCTAAACGAACTGTTGAACAAGTCTGCCAAAAAGATATATGAAACAAACCGGTTGAGCCAATATGGAAGAAGGATTGTATTTTTCTTCTTACATTCAAAGTCATTTTACAATAGCTTTATACAATAATTTGCCTAACTATCCTCTAGTCAGAGTATCCTCATAAATACATCATTTAGCACCACATTAGTGCTCCAGCCATTTCCTTGACCAAAAAATTCAGCTATCATAATACACATTAACTACTCTAATTTATCTCCTAGAATCAAGCCATTATTTACAACCATGAATAAGTTACAAAGAATGCATTAAATCATATATCCGGTCAAAAGGACAAATTGATATCGCATGGTCCAGGCGGACGTTTTCCTCCGTAAATTGCTCCAACACTCCCCTTCAAGCTGGAATGTAGATATCGTTCATGCCAAACTTGCTAATTAACTCCTCGAATGCCGATCGATGTAGGCCTTTAGTCAAGATGTCAGCCACTTGTTGTTTGGTAGGAATATATAACATAGTAAAGCTCTTATCATCAATTTTTCTCGAATAAAATGACGATCTACCTCGATATGCTTTGTGCGATCATGATGAACTGGATTATGGGCGATACTTACTGCAGCTTTGTGTTAGGAAATCAACCGAGATCACTGCAAAACGCGCAGCGAAAAACAAAACTTGATCTCTGATTTCCTACCAAGGATCCATGTTGTTCGTTTAATTCGACAAAAGAAATCAAAAATTACCTCCGTAGATTCGAAATCTGCAGATGGAATAGGTGCGAAATCACGAACACCCTCTGTCGGTATCCACACGAACGCTTCCGCCCGGAGTGCTAGCTCTTCAAACGGCGCGGCTGAAGAACTCGTTTTTCACAAAAAACGATTCTAGGATCTTTCGCTTTCTGTTATTTCGTTTTTACTGATTGCTTGGTGTACATGATACGCCAAGCTCCATACATATATATAGATATCAAAATCCGATTCCAGATCGGATTTGTCAACGTCTATCATAATCCGTACCAGATGCGGATTCTGTTAGGATTAGATTAAACCAATCAAAATCCTTATTATATTTTTGGATTCTCTGTTATTATCCGATGATATAAATATACACGTAAAAAAACGAAATTAATAATAATAATAATAATAATAATAATAATAATTAATATCCAATATTAATATTATTAATATTAAAACGATAATAATAATAATTAATATCCAATATTAATATTATTAATATTATTAATCTCAGCCATACGCATTCTTGTGTGTGACCCGATAGTCCCAAATTAATTGGTAGTTGATTAAATCGCTATTAAACCAACAAGTCGTAATTGGTCTCTAGCAAGGCATTACGACTACCCAATTAATACAAGTAAAGTCCAACTAGCCTAATAATAGTACATGCATTAATCCCTTTGTCACACGATATCTAGTTTGAACATAAGTCATGGTCAGCGTCATACTTATATTGTTCAAACATATGATTACTCGATCTCTAAGTAGACTGATAAAACAAATGATATTGATCACACTATCAAATCATTTGAGCACGGCCATGCATTTCACAGTCTCACTAATCGAGGGGCCCAAAGATATCACTCTCAAAAGAGAGGGACAAATTCTATCTTGATTGTTCAATATCCTCTACGTAATTTCTATCACATTCAATCATGACCTTTATTATTATCCAATTACGGATAACGTTTGATCATGTCAAAATATAATAGTCCTTATGTTGGAAACTATGACAATCTCAAGTCAAATGATTAAAACATGACTATCGTGAGATTTACTTATGACGCTAATCCATGTAGTAATCTCATGATGGGTCTATCCAATACACTGTTCTCTAACAAGTATCTATGAGATTGATTCGTATCACCATACACATAATCATCTCATGATTATCAAATCAATACTCATACTGATTATAAATTATTTTATCTCTATAACAATAATGAATCAGGGACATATATCAAAATTGTGTAACATACTAACCAACAATAATGATAATAAAACCTCTTTTACTAATAATAAATGCATAACATAAATATCCAAATCATGGCCTAGGGCACATATACTAACAATCTCCCACTTGCACTAGTCCTACAAATATCTGAGACCCATAGATCTAGTATGCTGATCATGCTTGACCCGTGAGAGAGGCTTAGTCAATGGATCCGCTATGTTATCGTTTGTGTCAACTTTTCATATCTTGACATCTCCTCTATCGATGATGTCTCGAATGAGATGGTAGCGTCTGAGTATATGTTTAGATCTCTGATGAGACCTAGGCTCTTTTGCTTGTGCTATGGCACCATTGTTGTCACAATAAATGTCCACGGGATTTGCAATGCTAGGTACCACTCCTAGCTCAGTGATGAACTTCTTCAACCAAACTGCTTCTTTAGCTGCATCTGATGCCGCTATATACTCAGCCTCTGTTGTAGAATCAGCCACAGTGCTTTGTTTTGAACTCTTCCAACTAACAGCTCCACCATTCAATGTGAATACAAAACCGGACTGCGATCTGAAATCATCTATGTCGGTTTGGAAGCTAGCATCTGTGTAACCATTTACAACTAACTCGTCATCCAAACCTCAATAAACCAAGAATACATCTTTAGTCCTTCTGAGGTACTTAAGAATATTCTTGACAGCTGTCCAGTGACCTTCACCAGGGTCAGCTTGATATCTACTGGTTGTGCTCAATGGATATGAGACATCTGGTCTAGTACATAACATGGCATACATGATCGATCCTATAGCAGAAGCATAAGGAATTTTATTCATTCGATCTCGCTCATCAGATGTCTGAGGACATTGATTCTTGCTAAGATGAATGCCATGAGACATAGGCAGGAATCCTTTCTTGGACTCTTGCATGTTGAACCTTTTCAACATTTTATCTATGTATGTACTCTGACTCAAGCCTATTATCCTTTTAGATCTATCTCTGTAGATCTTGATACCAAGGATATAGGTAGCCTCACCCAAGTCCTTCATTGAAAATGAATTCCCTAACCAACCCTTAACCTTTTGCAAGGTAGGGATATCATTCCCAATAAGCAATATGTCATCCACATATAAGACCAGAAACACTACTGCACTCCCACTAACCATCTTGTAAACACAAGGTTCATCTTCATTCTTGATGAAACCAAAGTTCTTAACTGTTTCATCAAAACGAAGATTCCAGCTTCGAGATGCTTGCTTCAATCCATAGATGGACCTTTTAAGCTTGCAAACCTTCTTTGAATTCTCAGGATTTACAAAACCCTCAGGTTGTGTCATGTACACATCCTCGAGTAAATTTCCATTAAGGAAAGCAGTTTTGACATCCATTTGCCATATCTCATAATCATAGTATGCTGCAATGGCAAGGAGAATTCGAATAGACTTAAGCATAGCTACTGGTGAAAAGGTTTCATCATAGTTTATACCATGAGTTTGCTTGAAACCTTTAGCCACAAGCCTTGCTTTGTAGGTTTGCACATTTCCATCCATGTCAGTTTTCTTCTTGAAAACCCATTTGCAACCAATAGTCTTAATACCCTCTGGAGGATCAATTAAAGACCAAACTTGGTTATCAAACATGGATTGCATCTCAGAATTCATGGCTCCAAGCCATTTATATGAATCTGGACCAGACACAGCTTCCTAATAGGTAGTAGGCTCATCTTGATCTATGAGCATAACTTCACTATCATCAGTCACAAGAAATCCATATTTCTCTGGCTGACGATGTATCCTATCAGATCTGCGTTGGACTTGTGTTACATTTTCAGGCTCCACAACTATTTGTGGTTCTGAAATTGTCTCTAAAGACGGTTCAACGATATCTTGTGGAACTTGAGTTTCCTCAAGTTGTACTATACTCCCACTAGTTCTCTTGGAGAGAAAATCCTTTTCCAAAAAGACTCCATTTCGAGCAACAAACACTTTGTTCTCTGAGGGAATATGGAAATAGTACCCTTTAGTTTCTTTAGGATACCCCACAAAAATACATTTGATAGATTTTGGAGCTAGCTTATCTGACACTAATCTTTTCACATAAGCTTCACAACCCCAAATCTTAAGAAAAGACAGACTGGGTCTCTTACCAGTCCACATCTCATATGGTGCCTTTTCAACCGCTTTAAATGGTACACGGTTCAAAATGAATGCAACTGTCTCCAAGGCATAACCCCAAAAAGATAAAGGAAGATCTGCTTGAACCATATCTAATAAAGTTCGATTTCTCCTTTCAGAAACACAATTCCATTGTGGAGTTCCTGGAGGAGTCAACTGTGAAACGATTCCACAATTTCTTAGATGTTGGTCAAATTCTTGGCTCAAATATTCACCACCTCGATCTGATCGAAGCATTTTAATTGTCTTACCAAGTTGATTTTGTACTTCATTTTGAAAAGTTCTAAACATTCAAAAGACTCATGCTTATGTTTCATTTGGTAGACATAGCCATACCTACTAAAATCATCAGTAAAAGTAATGAAATACTGAAATCCTCCTCTGGCACTAATGCTGATTGGGCCGCATTGTATGTACCAAGCCCAATAAGTCATTAGCCCTTTCACTATGTCCAGTAAAAGGGGTCTTTGTCATCTTTCCAAGCAAACAAGACTCACAATTTTCAAATGATTCAAAATCAAATGAATCTAATAATCCATCTTGATGGAGTTTAGATACGCGCTTCTCATTTATATGGCTAAGGCGACAATGCCATAAATATGCAGGGTTTAATTCATTTGGCTTAGTTCTCTTTGAAGATATGTTATAAATATTACCGTCATTGGAATCATCAAGGCTAAGGACATAAATGCCATTATAACTACTTGCAATACAATAAAGCAAGTCATTTTTATCAAAAATAGAACACTTCTTATTTTTAATTAAAAATGAATAACCTTCATCATCCAAAACAGATACTGAAATAAGATTCCTACTCATAGTAGGAACATAAAAGCAATTGTTTAAAACTAACAAAAGCCCATTGGGCAAGACAAGCTCATAGGTCCCTACAGTTATAGCAGCAACTCTTGCTCTATTGCCAACACGTAGGTCCACCTCGCCCTTCTTCAGCATCTTACTCCTTTTGAGCCCCTGCATATTTGTACAAATATGGGATCCACATCCAGTATCTAATACCCAGGAAGAAGAAGTAGATAAATTAATTTCTATAACATAAATACCTGAAGATGTAGTCGCACTACCCTTCAGCTTCTTCAACTCCTTCAAATAAACATCACAATTTCTTTTCCAATGCCCAGGCTTGTTGCAATGGAAACAAGTTCCTTCCTTAGGAACCTTTGCCTTGGGACCAGGTTTCGGTTTAGCTTGACCCTTGGACCCTTTTACACCCTTCGCACCTTTGGGCTTACCCTTGCCTTTACCTTTCTTTTTCATAGCCTTGATTTTGACACTCAATACATGGGTAGGCTTTTTGATATTCCCCTCAGCAGTTTTGAGCATACCGTGTAGCTCAGGAATGGACTTTTCTATATTATTCATATTGTAGTTCATAACGAACTGAGAAAAACTGCTAGGCAAAGGGTGTAGGATCAAATCCGTAGCGAGTTCCAAACTCAGGGGATATCCAAGTCTTGCAAGGTGATCTATATAGCATTTCATCTTTAAAACATGAGCGCTAACAGATTTACATTCAGACATCTTACAGTCAAAAAGTGAAACAGCGGTGTCGAACCTATCCTGCCTAGCCTGTTGTTGGAAAGCTTGCTTGAGATGCACACTCATCTCATAAACTTCTAAGTGTTCTAGGTCTTTCTGAAGTCCTGAACACATAGTTGCCAACATAAGACATCCTATGTCGTTTGAATCTTCCACATGCTTTTTATACTTGTTCATAACAGCAACAGAAGCATCAGCAGGAGGTGGTTCAGGGACAGGGTCATCGAGCACGTAGGACTTCTTTTCTTGCTTGAGAACGATTCTCAAGTTTCGAAACCAATCAACAAAATTAGTCCCACATTCTTTTAATTTTTCCTTCTCAAGGATTGGTCGCAGCGATAAGGTGGAATTGCTATTAGCAGCCATTTATGATCTACAAAACATGCAAAGTAACACTTTATTAATAATGAGCTTAAAATTTATAAAACTCTCACTAAAACATAACCCTCAAAAGAAATATTTTAGTGAGCTAAGATCTATATTTGACTTAATTCTAAACTCAGCTTTGTCATGACGCTTAAAATTAAGTTATTTAGGTAGGTAACTTCTTTACCAATTACATCTCATGTAACTCTTAGAATTTATGGAATAATGACATCATATATCATTGTATGTTAGATTCCATCTAATGCCTTGGGCCCAAAACCGTTTTGATAGCCCAATTAAGTCTAACCAATTTTAAACATATGAGTAGCACTATTACTCATCCTACGTAGCTAGGAATGTTTAAAGCACATTGCTTTGGCAATACCTACTTTAATACAATCCCAGTTTTAATAGGTGTTTAAGACATGGATGGCATAAAGACTTAAATTATTGATGAGGGTTCAACTTAGTTTATGTTTTGCATTGCATATCATTATATCGTAGCATCCTATAATCATATATAATCTATCATCCACGCATCTCATACAAAATGATAAATATGTAAACGTGACATAGCATGACCAAACTAAATATGATCTTCATGAGACCAAATGAAGATCATAAAGGAAACCCTATGTGAAAGACTTCCTATTACAACATTTGCAATGATACATATCTTCTTGTCTTGAGCTCTTGCCTCCATCTCCATGGAATCCACTCGTCCTTGGTATGTGTCGCCATCACCACTTTTGTAGCTTGATTCTTCATTTTTTACAATAATAAAGAAAAACCTAACTAATTGTATAATAAAATACAACAAAAACTACAGCGGCACGCAGGCCATAATAACCCAAAACAGAAATATGACTAAGTCAATCACATAGGTCCTGAGGCCATGCTATACACCATGCAAAGACATCAACAATTATAATATATTTTACACAAACATATTATAACAAATAAATATATATCGACATTCTTAATGTCACGGTAACGAACTATAGGGCGTACGCATACGGCGATCCCGCATTGATAATTTTCTTTTCGAAACCTAACTCAGACGCGTCAATCATATTAACGATCTTACTGTTTTGATTACGTGTAAACCTTTATAGAAGCATCGATCGAATCGATGGCTGTCATTCGCAAACCTTAAAACAGAATATCAATCAAATCGATAATCTTCATCCGAAACTAGAAATCAGAATCATCATCGAATTGATAATCTGTCTTTCGAAACACGAAAATAGAACCATCAATCGGTTGTTCATATCGATATAAACATAATCGTTTTGATCATCTCATGAAAAACGAAAACTTTATATCACATATAACAATCTCGAATTATAACATCTGATGAAAACGAATTGAAAACATAAATCCGATATCACCAGATGAGATTCGAATAAGGTTTTACACATATCGTGTGATTATATCTAATATAAACAAAATCGGTTTTGATCATCACATGACAAACGATTACTGCCGTATACATATCATCTCATGAAAACGAATTGAAAAACACCATTCTTCTCTCATCATATGAAATCTGAATTACTGTTTTATACATATCATGCCATACGAAAAACAGTAAACACATAAGCATGATATAGTCGATTTAAACGAGACAACAAGTGGCTCTGATACCACTGTTAGGAAATCAACAGAGATCACTGCAAAACGCGCAGCGAAAAACAAAACTTGATATCTGATTTCCTACCAAGGATCCATGTTGTTCGTTTAATTCGACAAAAGAAATCAAAAATTACCTTCGTAGATTCGAAATCTGCAGATGGAAGAGGTGTGAAATCACGAACACCCTCTGTCGGTATCCACACGAACGCTTCCGCCCGGAGTGCTAACTCTTCAAACGGCGCGGCTGAAGAACTCGTTTTTCACAAAAAACGATTCTAGGATCTTTCGCTTTCTGTTATTTTGTTTTTACTGATTGCTTGGTGTACATGATACGCCAAGCTCCATACATATATATAGATACCAAAATCCGATTCCAGATCAGATTTGTCAACGTCTATCATAATCCGTACCAGATACGGATTCTGTTAGGATTAGATAAAACCAATCAAAATCCATATTATATTTTTGGATTCTCTGTTGTTATCCGATGATATAAATATATACGTAAAAAAACGAAATTAATAATAATAATAATAATAATTAATATCCAATATTAATATTATTAATATTAAAACAATAATAATAATAATTAATATCCAATATTAATATTATTAATATTATTAATCTCAGTCATACGCATTCTTGTGTGTGACCCGATAGGCCCATATTAATTGGTAGTTGATTAAATCGCTATTAAACTAACAAGTCGTAATTGGCCTCTAGCAAGGCATTACGACTACCCAATTAATACGACTAAAGTCCAACTAGCCTAATAATAGTACATGCATTAATCCCTTTGTCACACGACATCTAGTTTGAACATAAGTCATGGTCAGCGTCATACTTATATTGTTCAAACATATGATTACTCGATCTCTAAGTAGACTGATAAAACAAATGATATTGATCACACTATCAAATCATTTGAGCACGGCCATGCATTTCACAGTCTCACTAATCGAGGGGCCCAAAGACATCACTCTCAAAAGAGAGGGACAAATTCTATCTTGATTGTTCAATATCCTCTACGTAATTTCTATCACATTAAATCATGACCTTTATTATTATCCAATTACGGATAACGTTTGATCATGTCAAAATATAATAGTCCTTATGTTGGAAACTATGACAATCTCAAGTCAAAGGATTAAAACATGACTATCGTGAGATTTACTTATGACGCTAATCCATGTAGTAATCTCATGATGGGTCTATCCAATACACTGTTCTCTAACAAGTATCTATGAGATTGATTCGTATCATCATACACATAATCATCTCATGATTATCAAATCAATACTCATACTGATTATAAATTATTTTATCTCTATAACAATAATGAATCAGGGACATATATCAAAATTGTGTAACATACTAACCAACAATAATGATAATAAAACCTCTTTTATTAATAATAAATGCATAACATAAATATCCAAATCATGGTCTACGGCACATACACTAACACTTTGTTGTCGCAATACAGGCGCATTGAACCATTAGTAGTAACACGTAATTCCTCCATCATCCTTTTTATCCACAAACCTTCACATATACCGTGTGCTAGTGCTCGAAATTCGGCTTCTGTGCTGCTTTGGGCTACCACAGCTTGCTTCTTACTGCGCCAAGTGACTAAATTCCCCCAAACATAAGTGCAATACCCTGAGGTAGACCTCCTGTCAACCAAGGAACCTGCCCAGTCTGCATCAGTATATACCTCCAAGTTTCTTTCTTCCTTTCTTCCGAAGAACAAGCCTTTACCTGGGGACTTCTTTAGGTACCTTAGAATTCGAAGTACGGCCTCATGATGTTGTATTCTTGGAGAATGCATAAACTGGCTTACCATACTTACTGCAAAGGCAATATCTGGGCGAGTGTGTGATAAGTAAATGAGTTTTCCAACAAGACGTTGATACCTTTCTTGGTCCACCTCCTTGCCTCCATTTAGATCCAACTTTAAGTTCGGTTCTGTAGGAGTGGCCGCTGGTCGGCATCCTAGCATCCCTGTTTCATGTAACAAGTCCAACACATACTTCCTTTGAGAAATAGAAATACCTGAAGAGTTGCGCGCAATCTCCATGCCTAGGAAGTATTTCAATGCTCCCAGATCTTTCATTTCAAACCTGTTTAGATACTTTTTCAGGGAGTCAATCTCATTATACGCATCTCCTGTTAAAATAATATCATCCACATAAACAATTAGAATAGCACGAGTCCCTTCCAAAGTATGTTTGTAGAATAATGTGTGATCAGCCTGTGGATATTTGAACCCTTGAGTTTTAACAGCCTGAGTGAACTTTCCAAACCATTCACGTGGTGACTGTTTTAATCCGTACAAGGATTTTCGTAATCTACAGACCAGATTCTTTTTCCTTGTATATCCAGGTGGTAAGTCCATATACACCTCCTCATGTAGATCACCATTTAAAAAAGCATTTTTAACATCTAACTGTAGAAGTGGCCAGTCAAGACAAGCTGCTAGGGAAAGAAGAATTCTCACGGAATTTAACTTAGCCACAGGTGCAAAGGTTTCATTATAATCAATACCAGATACCTGAGTGAAGCCCTTAGCAACCAATCTCGCCTTGTACCTGCTAATACTTCCATGTGCATTGAATTTGACTGAGAACACCCATTTGCATCCCACTGGCTTTTTCCCTTTAGGTAGTTCCACCACATCCCAAGTGTTGTTTTCCTTTAATGCCCTCAACTCCTCTTGGACTGCAGCCCTCCAGTCCTTATCTGTGAGCGTTTCATCAATATTCTTAGGAATTCGAATGTTAGATACTTTTGCATTAAAGGCCAAAAAAGTGGCTGACAACTTACTGTTGGAGACAAAGTTTGAAATGGGATGATGAGTACATACTCTTTTCCCTTTCCTCATGGCAATCGGTAGATCCAAATCAGGTGGAGTTTCTAAGACATCCTCTTCACTGCAGGGAGCAAGAACCGGCTCCAGAGATTGGCATTCTAGAGAACTGTTAGTGTCCTTATTAGAGGACACGGCTGTGGCCAGTATAGGACACGGCTGTGGCTTCGGGCTTGGAGATACAACTGGACTTGGAAAGATAGGTGACGGATCAAGTGTAGGTGGCGGATCAAGTGGTAGAGGCTGAATTGCTCCCCCCTGAATCACTACCAGGAAAGGATGGGACCAGTAGTGATTCATCAACGGTGGGTAAGAGTGCGGGTGGAGTAGGAGAAATAGGGTTATAGTCATCCGAGGCTACTGGTGAAGGAGAGAAATAGGGTTCGTGTTCCCTAAACGAAGTGTCCATGATGACAAAGACACGCGAAGAGTTGGAGAGTAACATATATAAGCGCATTGAGTAGGGGAATAATCAATAAAAACACACTTACAAGACCGAGGTTCAAGTTTAGATGAGGTGGAGCTACGATGATGAACGAAGACAACACAACCAAACACTTTGAGTGGAAGAGACGAACCACACCGAAACAGAGGATATGTTTGATAGAGAATTGAGATGGGAGACTTAAACTAAAGTGGTTTAGAAGGAAGGCGGTTGATTAAGTGACATGTTGTAAGGATGGCCTCTCCCCATAAATAAGTTGGGACGTGCATAGTGAACATTAGGGCCCGGGCCACTTCTAAAAGATGACGGTTTTTTCGTTCAGCTACACCATTTTGTTATGGTGTGTCTGGACAAGAACTTTGGTGAATGATGCCTTTGGTGGCTAAGTAGGTATTTAAAACTTAATTGAAATATTTTGTACCGTTGTCTGTTCGTAGGACTTTGATTGAGGTTTGAAAATGAGTTTTTATCATTGAGTGAAAATTTTGGAAAACAGTAGCAACTTCGGTTTTTTCTTTAAGGAGATACACCCAACAGACTCTTGTATGATCATCAATAAATGTAATAAACCACTTGGCTTCCGATATATTTTTGGTCCGAGAGGGGCCCCAAAGATCACTATGCACAAGATGGAAGGGTACATATTCAACTCGTGGTTTTGGAGGGTAATCATGCCGGACTTGTTTAGCAAAGACACATGCATCGCAATGTAAAGTAGTCGTTTGTTTATTCAGAGGAAATAAATGTTTAAGATATCGAAGACTAGGATGTCCCAGTCTTTGATGGAGAAGAAGTACATCCATTTTTCCAGAATCAACATTGAGAGATGAGACAGGGGTAGAAATATGAGATACAAATTTTTGTGCATCAAGGTTGTTGTCTTCAAAACGGTAAAGGCCACCACTTTCTCTAGCAATGCCAATCGTCCTCCCCGATCTCTGCTCCTGCAAAACACACAGTTGGGCAAAAAATTTAGCAATACAACTAGCTTCCTTGGTAAGTTTACTAATGGCAATTAAATTGCAGGTTAACTTTGAAACATAAAGTACTGTTTGGAGAACGAGATAAGGAGACACTTTTACAGATCTTTTTCCAACAACAAGTGCATAGGTCCCATATGCTACTTTTACCCTTAGCATACCAGAACTCGGGACATATGTTGTGAACAAGGATAGATTACCTGTCATATGATCAGTGGCTCCTGTATCTAGAATCCAAGGAGAGGTTTCCACAAGATTAACGGTACCTTGGTGAGAGTTGTGTTGGACTGAGCGGATCCTTCGGCTTGGGCTTTAAAAAATGAGAGTAATTGTTCAAGTTGTGCTTGGCTCAGCGCAACTTGACTGGTACTGCTGGGCGGCGGCCCTTCCTCAGTGACTGCTGCAAGACCGCGGCCATACTGGGGTGCTTTCTTAGGTCTTGTATCTAATGGCTTTCCATGTAAGTTTCAGCACTTATCTTGAGTGTGCCCCATTTTGTTGCAGTAAGAACATCGAGGGCGATTTTCTGTACGTGGTCTGACGATTTTAATGGATAGTGCGGATATATCCCCGGGCCGTTCAGAGGATAGAGCAGGTAACATGTCTCTCCTTTCTCCCAGCATGACTCGCCGTCAACTTTCTTCTCTCCTGACTTCCGCAAATGCTTCACTTAGGGAGGGTAATGGTATCCTCCCTAATATTCGGCATCTTACTTCGTCCAGTTCTTTGTTAAGTCCAGCAAGGAACTCATATAGGCTTTTTTTCCCAAGTGTTCTTTGAATTTGACATTTCCATCTAGATCTCCCCAGTCAGCTTCATAATGTAGATCAAGTTCCTGCCATAAAATTTGCAAAGTGTTGTAGTACTCAGTAATACTCATATTTGCTTGACGTATTTCCTTCAGTTTGTTTTTGATCTCAAAGACTTGAGAGGCATTTTCAAGATCTGAATAATGTTCATGGACTGCATCCCAAATGGCTTTAGCAGTCTGCAAGAAAAGGTAGGTACGGCTGATATGTGGTTCCATTGAATCGATAAACCATGACATTACAAGGAAGTTGTTAAGCTCCCACGCCGGATAACGCAGATCACTGGTTTCCGGTTTTGTTGCTTGGCCGGATATGAACGCCAGTTTTCCTTTGCCTCGTAAAACCGTCAAAACAGATTGGGACTATAAGAGGAAATTTTCCCCATCTAGTTTGTGATTAGTAATTTGGAGGGAAGAGCTCTCACTGAGAGTTTGTTGTAGGTTAGAATCAAGAGGGGCGGCTGCCGCCGTGTCGGTGGCGGTAGAGGGAGAGGACGGTGGTGGTGTTGAGCTCATCTCGGTTAAGGATGAGAATGATATTTGATAATTGTGTTTATGGTTTGGGCTCTAATACCATGAAATAAACTGGTTGAGACAATATGGAAGAAGGATTGTATTTTTCTTCTTACATTCAAAGTCATTTTACAATAGCTTTATACAATAATTTGCCTAACTATCCTCTAGTCAAAGTATCCTCATAAATGCATCATTTAGCACCACATTAGTGCTCCAGCCGTTTCCTTGACCAAAAAATTCAACTATCATAATACACATTAACTACTCTAATTTATCTCCTAGAATCAAGCCATTATTTACAACCATGAATAAGTTACAAAGAATGCATTAAATCCTATATCCGGTCAAAGGGACAAATTGATATCGCATGGTCCAGGCGGACGTTTTCCTCCGTAAATTGCTCCAACAATATATTATGTCTGCACTAACCATATTTAAAAAAAAATGAAAATATTGAAGAATATAGCTAGATATCAAACCCACCAGAAAACTCAAAAGGCAGGAGAGAAAGTTGATCATTCGGCCAACAAACGGTAAGCAAGAGGACTTATATTCCACTAGCCAGAAAATACTCTCACGCCTGAAAAGAAGGGTTCAGAAGTCATGGAAAATCTCAGAGGCCACAGCTATTCTGCTTGCCGGTGCAAAAGTCTGCGGAGCATATATGCACCCCTTTATACCATGTAAAACAATGTGTTAGGTAAATGCCGTAGTCAAATTGGAGATTAGACATACATATATATATGTACAAACATTACTCATATACAATATACTTCGTTGAAATTCCTAATGTGGGATAATTTCGCTCCTATGCAAATCATATTCTTTCTAAGAGTGATAATCCAAATAAGGCTAGTTTAGATCTTGCCGTTTCTTAATGAGCCTAGCTCAAGATACCTCAAATAATTAGTTTGGAGCACAGAAAATTGATAAACATATACTCAACTTCATTTGAGGGTGGGCTTGTAACAACTTGTGAGGTTGCTGCTTTGCGAGCTTGAGGTTACGGGTTCGAGCTGCGGAAACAGCCTTTTTACAAAGTGTAACAAAGGTTGCGTACATTAGATCGCAAAGCGATCCGGCCCCTCCCTAGACCCTGCACAAACACAGGTGCGTGGTGCACCGGAAACAGCTTTTTTTAATACTCAACTTCATGTATACCTTCACGGCCCTAATCCAAAGAAATACCTACGGATATTTCCAATTGGATCTGGTATGGCCATTAATGTCACACCTTCTGCCACATCATACTCAGGTCACATTAAATCAATGGTAAAGATTATATTGAAAATTATTAAATAAATACGACGTCGTTCTTGTGTGTGGAGAGACGAATAATAAAAGACTCAAGTCACCTAATAAATGTAGTTTCGTTGTCGTATGGAGTCTGCATGAGGTAATAAAATTTTACAAATGTCTTACAACATATATATATATATATATATATATATATATATATATATTCTTTATCTCATTTTTGATGTTGCAAGTTGATAACGAACTAAAAGTGAGCTTTAACAGTCGGATAGAGAAGGTTAGATCAATAATAATATTTCTTCACCTGTTAACACAGGTATAAATACACGCGGTCCTAGCTTAACAAATTCTATAATTGTAGGGATTTCATATCAAAGTCATAACTACTATGATTCTATCTTATCTTTTTTTTTTTTGTAATTTAAATTTTTATAGAAAAGCCATGAGAAGGCTGAGTTACAAAATTGTTGCCCGTAAATGATTTGGAATGTACTTCCATAAGACTTTACAAATTTGGCAAACCAAAACAAAGGTGGCCAACAAATTCACATTCTACTTTGAGCCAACCTTTAAGCAAAAGGTGGTTTTCTATATCACGAAAGTCTAAAGTCTAGTCAAACTTCCAACACATGGACATTCAGTTAAACAAAACCCCAACAAGGTCAATAGCAAAATCTCCCGCCCAAGATTGTTCAATTGCCGTTTCTTGTATAGCCTGTCATAATACTGTACAAACTCCCAACCAGAGCAGATAACCTTATCCAAGCAATAAGCAGTTTGATTGCAAGTTCCGGAGATAGACGTCGTTAACTTGAAACTTCAAATAACTCTTTCAACGCCTCAGCTGTACCAGTCCTCACTTGTCTTTGAGATGCTTGATTCTTCACAGTCTTCAAAATACAAACCAGCAATGACAATTCCAAATAGCCACAGTTCAGGAGTGTTCCATAAAGCAGGCCAGAAATTCTGAGAACTACCAAACGCTGCAGACTTCTGTGATAGAGGAGGGAATGTAACATCCCATCTTCCTTGAGGTAACCATCTGCATAGCCACCAAAAGAACAAGCAGAATCTCGGAATAAATGATTTGAAAAAAAAACAGTGTGCATTGCATGGAACATGACAAATTTTAAGGTTAATTACGGTGGAAGATAGACATTGGTAAACCAACATTTATAGCAATCTCCCAGTTGGAATGAGTTTTCTGGATTTTACTCCACGATGTAACCGTTTGGCACAAATTTAGTAAGCTTTCCCTAGTGATTATTTCTTTGGGTTTGCTTTGGGAATTATGAAATCTTTGGTTGCGTTTTCTCCACAGGTGATTGACAACACATGAAAGATTCAGGAGAACTAAATCTTTCTGGAATTTGGAAGTCCAACTGTTTGTTTGCAGCCAATTTAACAGATTTTTCCAAGAAGAAACTAAGGTCTGACAGTTTATCTTTAGGAGAGTAGAGAGCCAAATCTTTCTAGAGAAGGAACAGTCGAAGAACAGGTGCTCATGGGTCTCAGTTTAGTTGTGACACAGATGACAAAGATCATTGGTAACAATCCCCCATTGGGCCAGCTTTTAAAGAGTAGGCAACCTCTTCCAAAATGCTATCAAAAGGATAAAGCATAACGAGGGAGATGATGCCTACTCCAAGCAAACTTAGCCCAAGGTATTAGAGTGGGATTTGGGGATAGTGCAGTTACGGCACTCTGAATTGAGAATGATGAGATAGGCCTCCATACCCATCGGTCTTCTCTTTGAGAAATTGGAATATGTAAACAGATAGAAAAGAACTGTGCCACCTGGTTATCCCAACCATGACCAAATTGTAAATACCATTGCCCACCTTGAGTGTACTCAGAAACCTTGGCATCTAAGGGGATGTTTAGTTTTTGTTCTAATTCAGGGTTCCTTTTAATCAAAACACCCCATGAGTGCCAAGGATCATACCAAAAAGAGGTTGTTGCTCAATTTCTAATGGAACGATTTATAAATTTTTCAAACATATCCCTTACCTAGAGAAGTTTTTTCCAAATCCAAGAGTCCTGCTATGTAGGCAGGACCTCCAAAGCGATCTACCTTTCAGTATGACCGTATGCACCCATTTTACCCAAAGTGATTCTTTGCTTTCACAAATGAACCAAACCTGTTTCACTAGGAAGCCACTGTTCAGTTGCGAAAGATCAGGCAACCCTAGACCCCCTTCGCTTTCCGATTTGCACAGATGTGACCATTTGATTTTAGATTTTCTTGGGCTACCCCAAAGAAAAGACCTCATGAGATTTTCAATATATCTGAGGACTTTCCTGGGAAGAAAGAAAGTTGCAGTCCAATATCATACTATGACAAGGAGAACTGAATTGATGAGTTGTAATCTCCCTCCGTAGGAAAGTTTTGAAACTGTCCAGCTGGAGATTTTGGCTTTCAATTTGTTCAAAAGAGGGGTGCAATCGTGGTAGGCAAGTTTTCTGTGGGTAAGAGGAAGACCGAGGTACTCAATTGGGAGGGAACCAAGCAGCATACCAAGTTTATTGGAAATCCACTGTTTCCTCGAGTTTGTGATCCATGTGACAAATATTTCGCATTTAGCTAGGTTTGGAGAGAGACCTGAGTATGATTGGAAGGAGTCTAGGACATTTTTGAGGTAGTGATGGAACCCTCATTAGCACTGGAAAGGATGAATAGATCGTCCGCAAACGCTAAGGAGGAGAGTTTGAGCTTATCGCATCTGGGGTGGAATTAGAAAGGGGAATGTTGGATATTGGCTTTTAAGAGTTGAGTAAAGCCCTCCATTACTAGAATGAAGAGGGTTGGTTACAATAGATCACCCTGTCTCAGTCCCCTTGTAGCCTTGAAATTACTAGTGAGAGAGCTATTGAGATTGATTGAGAATGAAGAAGTTGATATACAAGTGTAAATCCATTTCTTAAATGTTTCAGGAAAGTTCATTTTGGATAGGAAAAACATTAGATAGGACCAACTGACAGTTGATATACAAGTGTAAATCCAGTTCTTAAATTTTTCAAAAAAGTTCATTTTAGATAGGAAAAACATTAGATAAGACCAATTGACAGTGTCAAAGGCCTTCATAATGTCAACCTTAATTGCACATCCACTAGGCCAATTATGTTTATTCCATTGTTAGTTATGAAAGATTTAACTTCTTTTTGTTTCAAGGGGGAGTTAAGGCCCCTTATATTCCAACAAGCTATTCTTATCATCTTTTGGATTTTACTCCCTTTGGTCTACCTCTGCTTCTATTCCTAGTTCTGGACCTAGAGGAGGGAGATTCAGAGATGTCTTGTCTATTGAGAGTTCTGGTTCTAGGGATAGCCTCATTGCCGCCATAGACAGAATCCATCGATGTAGTATCTTTGGTGATAATTGACTTTAGTTTAGAAGTGGTTGGTTTGCTTGAATGGTGGTGTTGTGTGTGACTCAATGGGGAGTTATCTTTATCATAACAACTATGATTCTACACTAACTCAATGGATCCTAGAGTATCGAAGCCAGATTCTATCATATACAATCATATATTACAATTATATCCTAACTACTTCCTAGCTATACATTAGTGCCGCCACATATTCTAACACAAGCGATGCATAACCAATTCAGGCGCAAGGTCCCACTGTATACTTGGCTAATAAGTGGAGAAAGCATAGACAATATGCTACTAGAATATCATTCAGAACCTCTTTCATCAATCCTTCTCAAACCATGCAGATTCCAGTTCATTGGAACATTTGGTCTTACTGACCTGCTAGGTGAGGGATTGCATGCAAAAACACTTTCATCTTAATGTTCCACTTCTGAAAATGCAACTCTTTTAAACAGCATGATGGTTCTTCACAACCTACTTCATTTGATTAGAGACCGATCTAGCCACTCTGAATAATCCTCCTTTTTCCTCTTGCTCCTTAGGACTAGGCCCCTTACTTCACGTTACACACCTGATACAACCTCAAGACTGTTTTGCATGCTCTATGCTATCACCCTTTTAAACAAATTTTTAAGGAATTGCGAAACAAAATTTGGAAACTTAAATATCATTTTCAAAACCATTTTTCATTATATTGCATTTGATAGTCTATGAGTTAGTGTCCAAATATAAGGAACTAGCCTCCACTACATATGATCAGGGAAAAGATGGCGGCTAGAAGGTGGTAACATATTACTTCTGTATCAAACCTATCAATCATGGTTCATCAATACCTCTAACACACAAGTTTGAGTATTCTGTCCTCTCTAAATTAGTACAGCTCGAATCTATAATTGATGAGACTAATCAAACAAGAACGTTTTGATGTGCACACCTAAAGATCTTCTACGCATTTGGTTGGAGTCAAGATCTCATCCCTTCCCCATGTTAGATGATCCAAGCTCAACAACTGCAATTAGACAGAAGCCTTCAAATTACATGTACTTGATCTCACCAAGTCACCAGCTAGTTCTGTAGTACCTTGAAATTCAAGATCTTGAATTGACCTTCCTCTTTGCAGGTGCTTATTGTTATAACCAGAGGAAAAAAAAAGAAAAAGAGAAAAGAAAGTAATAAGATATAGTTTAAATTAAATGAGATAATGGAAAAAAAAATTAAATAAGGAAGGTGATAGAGGGGGAAACCGTTTCCCCAAAAATTTTCGGCAGCCCACTTAGAAATGGGGTTAGGGGAATTGGGGATAATCATTAAATAAAAAAAGAGAGAAAGAGAGAGAGAAAGGCGATAGAAGAACAGAGGTAGCGGGTGAAGGAAAAAGAAAAAGGGAAAAGCAAGCAAAAAGCATCTCAACCCATTCATCTTTATTTGCGTGATAGTCTAGGTTGTCTGCGAGCGAGGTAGGTTCCTTTTTCCCCCTCCATTTGGTGTGATTCAAGCATGCCTTAGTGATATTATGTGTTTTTGTTGTTTTGATTGTTGGAATATATATCATGCTGTTGATTTATGTGCAAGATTGATGATTTTGAAAACTGGTAAATGCGTATACTATTTTGAGTGGCTTGGATTTGATTTTAGGGAAAAATTTGATAACCAAAATAGTACATCTATAACATATTCGGGGTTTTGGCCTTAGAATAGGTTCACATAGATTGGAAATAGGCGAAAATATAGATCAGAGTCGAAAAACGGCCGCCGGCAACGGCCAAAGCGCCTCATGCGCCGCTTGGAGGAGCCGCGCGTGGCTCCACGCGCGCGCATGGGCGCTCATGCGCCTCCTGAGCTTCAGCAGTTAAGGTTTATAAAAAAATTGTTATAGTGCCGGCCTGCCAGCGCAGACCAGACCAGCCCTTAATGGGCCGCGGTCTGCTGCTGCAAGACCAGCCCATTTAGCTAGGATATAAAAAAGAAGGCAGGCTTAACGGACTGGGCCGAATGGCCAACGGACCGGGCCGGCGGCTCAACTGAATAAAAAAAGGAATTCCATAGCAGGCCGGGTCACTGGCGATCCAGGCCAATTCAGAACGCAGACCAGGGCTGGCGAAAGGGGCCAACCCATTCGTAAAGTAAATGATTTTTTTATTTCTTAAAATCTTTAGTTATCATAATTGTTAATTAATTTATTAAACATAGTAATAATTATAGGAAAAATATGAATAAATATCAGAAAATTCTAAATAAATTCCAGAAATTATAAAATACTGAAATAAAGTTATTTCCATTAAATTTTAGTAATTATGATAATTAATTTAATTTGGATAATTAGGTAATAAATAGAAATAAATAGGAAAAATGAGGAAAAATATAGAAAATGCACGATAAATGTATACAAGCCATGGAAGAATGGGTTTGATGCCAAACAACGTTAAACCATTACTCGGATAAGAAATGAACATAAATTTGAGTGCTGGAGGATGGTGAGGATGGGCCAGGGGCCTCAGGCGATGTTGTTTTTGCATTCATGGCACGTGCATTTCATTTATGGCGGGTCGTGACATATGGGTCATGGGCGCTCAGGATGGAGTACGATGGCGGGGCCACACACACTCAGTATGGTGTACGGTGGCACAACCACGCACACTTAGTATGGTGATTGTGGGTGGGTACGATCCACAGCCACTCAGTAGGACCCGAGATCATGCATTGCATAGTGTAGATATCGGCATTCTGTGTGACATGCATAGTGAGACATGCATCACGATGTTGCGCATTCTTTACCTGGAGTGAATTACTTTTCCGCATTCTTTCATGTGCTTATGTGATATCATGTTTTATGTGCTATGTGTTATATCATTTTTGGATGCTCGTCTTGTACTACGTGGAGGCATGTGCCTACTGAGTGATTTTCCCGTCACTCACCCCTACTTCCCCCCATCCAAGTGAGGAGGAGGAGGCCTACGATTATGTTTTTGTTGAGGACGGGGCTGATACGGTGGAGTGGGCAGACTGATGGCTGCATCTAGGATTCGAGGAGACCTTGCGGCTGTTGTTATTATTCACTTGGGATTTTATTAGGCGCTACCCAGGTAGACTGATAGCACTTAGTTGCTAGTACATTGACTCTATTGCTCATGACTTATTTATTATGCTATTGAGGATTCTTTTTCATGTAAATTAATGTTATGATGATTCGTTTCCGCGAAAAAAATTTCTACGTCTTTTCGGACATGTTGAAAATTGATTCGACGCCTTGTATTCTCCTTAGCGAGAAACGGTGAGTGCACTATTCCTGATGTTAGGGTTCGAGAGCAGGGCGCTACAGGTGGTATCATAGCGGAGGCTTCAGATCCGCCTCGGAAACGTAGGATTAACTAGATCACCTAGACATAAGCTATAATATATTCCTAGAAACGACGAGTATACCCCTAATAAATAAAGTAGACCTAAGTTATGATCGGGTTAAGGGAGATGTGTGCCGATGGTGAGCTTTTCTTGTTAATTACCGTTTTACCCCGCGATCAACTATTTAATTTATTTTTGACTAACCTACACACTTTTTATGAATTCAAACTCCAGGAAAATGCCTCCAAGACGTGAGCCAGCAGGTATGGAGGGCACGACGCTGATGACCAACGGGGTCAGGGGGCCATCCCCCAAGTTCTTGCTGATACCCTTGCCGCCCTGACTACCTTGGTGGCTCAGCAGCAGCAGCAGCAGCAGCCCCCACCACCACCACCCCCAGGACTTCGATTCTTTTATAAGGAAATGCAGCATTCCTGCGTACCGATGTTTTGGGGTACTACACGAACAGAGGAGGCCAAGATCTGGCTCTAGAATGTGACCGAGCAGTTGAGGTTACTGCAGGTTCCCGATGACCTAAAGGTGGAGGTGGTCGTTTCATTTCTTCAGGGTGATGCTAGGGGATGGTGGCTTAGCGTGCAGCGCCAGTTGACCCCACAGTTGACTTGGACCCAGTTCCGAGAAGAGTATCAGAAGCACTAGATTCTTGAGAGTGCCATACAGAGGAGGATGACTGAGTTCCTGCTGCTTACTCAGGGGTCCATGACCGTGGACCAATACTCGGAGAGATTTCATGCGCTGGGGAGATGTATGCCTTCCGATATGGATAACGAGAAGGCAAAGATGTCTAAGTTCAAGACTGGACTGAGCCCTCGCATTCAGTCCCTGATTATTTGTGCCAGACCGGGGACCTTTGAGGATCTACTTGAGGTATGCCAGGATGTTGAGGGTGACCTCAGGAGGGGTGCAGTAGACGACCGGACGAAGCGGCCATGAGAGGAGTATCGTTCTAGGAGACCCGGGAGATGGCTGAAGGTGCCCTACCGCCAGTAGCCAGGGAGCTCTTTTCGACCACCACAGCAGCAGAGACAGTTTACTCAGCCACAAGCCATCGAGGGACCGCGTTGACAGATGCACAGCCAGTGAGGGCGGTGGCACCCACTACAACATGTGTCCATTGTGGGCGCTTTCATCCGGGTCAGTGCTGGAGGACCAGGGACGTTTGCTACAGATGCGGCACCCCAGGGCACTTTGCCAGAGACTGCCTCGCGCATGGACAGGCACCCCCACCACAGCAGAGCCAGACACAGCAAAAGGGGAGGCCGAAGACTAATGCCCGAGTACATGTCATGACACACTCTGACGTCAAGGAGATTGGCGACGTCGTAGCAGGTACATCTTAATTAAGTGTTTGAGTTTCAGTTGCTTTGAATACATTTCCTTCTTGCGATTAAGTGCTATATGTATAACCATGCATATGTTAGGTGAGATTTTGATTAACAAGGTCCCAGCCTACGTTCTTGTCGATATTTTTGTGGCCGTGTGTGTGTGAGTGTGGAGAGGACTTTCCATTCCAAATTTGTTGTCTAGTAGTTATCTTCAAATATACTCCTTTAAGCTCTTCATTTAATGAACTAGTTAGTTCATCTCCTTAAGTACTTCATTAAATGAACTAGTTTAGTTCATTTAACATGGCACCTGAAAATAGTATAAACACAACAAATGTTTGCCATATGATGTAAGCCTTAACGCTTCATGGCATGTTAGTACGACAATATTACATATAAGCATATAAAGCATATCTATCACGTACGCATGCATATAACACTTAAATCATGCATTTCGAAGACACGTAATATTTAAATCATGCATTTTCAAATCACTCAAACTCCAGTTTCTCAACAGTTATGACATGTTATGAACACAGGTGTGACAGTTTTAATACGATGATTTCTAACATGATTATAAATTGACAGATTAGACTGAAAAAGATGCATGACTTTTCTATCAAAATGAGCATACGCATATTCATCTGTGTCACCCTATCAGATATAAGATTAAACCCTTAGCAGACAAAAGATGATGATACAGTGTAGGGCCTAGCATAGACATAGAAAGAGAATTTGACTACGAAGCATAAGTGAAAGACTGAACCACTACGTAAAGAATAAAGAAATATGAAAGTTAAATAAATGGTTTAATCTGTGATTTACTTTTTTGCAAATTATCTATTCTATGTATCGGTGTTTATTTGTTAGTACATGGTATGTTATGTCACTATTCATGTTACATTTACTGTTCACCATGCATGATCCACATGACGAACCTATGCAGAAATACTTGCTGAGCGATTTGTTATCGTTCACCCCATCATTTACCACATCGCAGGGCCAGGAGCCAGTTCAGACACAGTTGAAGATGAGCCAGGGATAGATCATCAGTGATGAATGTATGGACCCGATTAAGTAGTTCTTTTATGTTGTTTCATATTTGTATTTTGATTTTGTACTGGCGACACTTCAGATGTATTTGGATTTAGTTATTCTATTTTATGTATGTTGATTATGCTTTGTACATTTTGTATTGCTTTTGTGATTTTGATACACGTTAGTGTCGACGTGCACATGAATGTTATCGACGCCTTGTACTTCTCGTATCAGTGTACGGCGGGCGAACCGTGCCGAGACCCTAGTCCAAGGCAAGACGCTACAGGTGTTATCAGAGCAGAGACTCTAGATGCATAGCAGACAACATAAAATAAGCAACTACGTGTACTAGGCTATGATCGTAGAACCTGGATTATGATCATAGACTTAAGCAAAGATCGTAGAATCTAAGCATATGATTTTAGATTGAGAGCAAGAACTTTAGTATAAATTCCTTCGAATGGCTTAGGGTAGATAATCGAAATGACCTAACTTTACTTAGTAGCAGATAAAGTTTATGTGGAGCCTTAACATTTATCCTGTTTTCTTCAGAACACAAATAAAACACATAGAACTAAAATTTCATTGTAATGATATGTGAACTAATCATGTGAAAATCCTTGTTTCGATAGGATGACGTCGCGACTTGTGAGACATGTCCAGTTACCTCTCTCACAGTAGGTAGCATCAGCCGTTAAGCCAGTGCCACTATCGTCGAAGCATGTTTCACCACAGGTACATATCCCGGAGTTGTCACACAGACATTTTACGGTGCACTAGTACATTCTGGTCAGACTCTTGAGACTGTACAGGCTGCACCGCCACAGTCTCAAATGAGTGTCGGGTTCTATTTTGGGGAACTTCAGAGAGCGTAGGTCCCGAAATTCGAAGGAGGACCTGGTTCGGGTATAGCTGAGAGATGGTTAGAGAAAATTGAGAACGAATTCGAACTTGTACAAGTACTAGAGGAGATACAGACGCAGATTGCTTGACCATTTCTGATCAGGGAAGCCAGACACTGGTGGGAATCGTGTATTCAGCCGTTATTCTGACTTATTGCATGGACTTATTTCTTGGATGAGTTTCATCATTATTTTATACCCCCTTCAGTGGTTATTGAGAGGATATAGGAGTTCGAGACATTGAGACAGCAACCGGGAGATACATTTTTTGAATATGTCAGTCGGTTTACTGTTTTGGGTTGGTACGTCCCTGCGACTATGATGGACAAAAAGCTTAAGATGTGCAAGTTTAAATGTGGCTTACACCCTTGGATTTGGACTTGGATTGGAAAGCTAAACCCGATGAACTTTAAGGAGCTGTTACTTGCTTGTTATCGTGTAGAGCGCATTACGCAGCCATCAGATCCGTCAGTCAAAGTCAAGATATCTCGAGACGCCACAAATAATCGGTCTGAGCAGCAGACCAAGTTTCTACGGAGATAAGCCAGACAACCTCACTTCCGGCGTCAGGCGCAGCCACTGCACCAACAACAGAGCCAACGTGAGCTAGATTCTCAGCGCCAGCTTCAGTAGCTACGACTACCACCGTGTACGATTCCAATACGTCCGACTTGTCGGTGACAACACACTAATGAGTGCCGGAGGAGGATCGGTTCATGTTTCAACTACGGCGAGATCGGACACCTAACTAGAGATTGTTCGAAGAGGAGAAATGGGCCGCCAAGGGACGTACAACAACAAGAAGAGCAATCAAGGACCGGGGATTTGCATCAGAGTGTGCCTAACCCCGAGATTCCTAACACTCCGAACACTGAAATAGGTACGCCCAATTGCATAATTTAAATGTGAGTAGAGTTACCAGTGATATAATTTTGTTTATTCACTAAGTGTGAATTGAAACGGTAAAGAGATGAACTAAATCAGTAAGATAAGGATCTTTTAGGAAGAGTTCCACAAGCTTAGTAAGATATCTGATAAGGAAGAATGATTGGACAGAGTCGCGCAGCAGAAGCGCAGAAGTTAGAATACTCTAAGCGGATAATTTTGAAGGCTCTCAACATAGTATGAGAACCCTGTTAACTAGATAATTAAATTTCCAAATAAGAGCCATAAGTTACAATTCTAGAAAAGCATTTCCAAACGCTAAATCAACACATCGGAAAATGTTCAGACATGTGAAAAGAGTGGAATCAATAAGGTAATGCTAGGCAGTTGATTACGAATAAACTTACAAGTTTCGAGGACGAAACTTTTTATAAGGGGGAGAAATGTTACGACCTACATCTCCGTGCTAGTTGACAAAGAGAGTAACAAAGATTACGACGAAATTAGAGTGCAAGGGTTGTACCGCACTTGGTATAATATGCGTAGGTGTACCCTAAATAAAACTTAAGAACTACAAGAATTACCCTAATAGTTGCAAGAATAATTAATTAGGCATATAAAGAATGGTACAACTTCTATTAGGAATTAAAATAAAAGAAAAAGAAATTAACAAATAGGAAAAGATAGAAAGGACGAAATAGCAAAAAAAACCATACCCACTTGCACCCCACCCCAAGTAACCGGCTACCCCACCCTAATCTTCCCCAAATTTTTGCCCTGTTCTTTTTTTATTTTCTTTCCCCATCATTACCATTCTTACACCATGTAATCATGCCCACCAACCAAATTTCATGTAAAACACTTTTCTTCTCCAATTACTTCTTAAACCAAGACAAAACAATTATTCCCTACTACCAAATAATTTCGGCCAAGGCTAAGAACAAGCCATAAGGTCATCTCATTCCTTGATTCCATCTCATTTCCATTCACCCCTCTATCTCTCTTCAATTCTCTACACCACACATTACTTTCTCTTCCTAAAAAATCAAACTCTTTCATCCTCCAAGCTCTTCCACCCGTGAGCCTTTAGCAAGGAAGAAGTAAGCTTCTTCAACTTTCAGGTGAGGAAGCAAGTGTTCAAACACCCTACTCCTCAAGGTAAAGACTTAGTCATTTTTGTATCCATCTTTCTCACCATCCATTTTCTCCAAAAAACTCATCTCACCTCCATATTAGGCCCCAAACCGAGAGCACTCTCAAGGAGGTAGGACGAATTTCTAAGTTGAGTCAAGTAGGAATTTCCAAGCCATTCCAAGGTGAGATTCACTTATATTGAGTTTTTGAGCATTCATCATCTCCTCTTATTCAAATAAAAACTAACTTTTCCTCCTATTCTGACCCTTAGGCCGTGTATATCTCCACCCAAGGAAAAGAAGAAATCTTTCACTATTAAGTGTAAGATTCAAGGACAATGGCAAGTATCTCTTTCTGGTTTCCTCATACATGTTAAAGAAGGAGTCTTTTATGATAAAATTTAAGGATGGATCATGCTTGCCTAAAATTAAAGGATGTAAATACTAAGAACATGAAGAAAGTTTAATTGCATGTTCATCATCTTATGACCATGATAAAAACTCTTACACATATGTATGTTTATGATTATGGTGAAAGGAAAAAGTGTCTTACATGCTACTTCCATGATACATATAGGCATTTTATGTATGTATATTATAGCCAACATGATCATCATCATAATCATAGCCTTCATCTTCATCTACATGTTAAGCACCAACACGCATGACATTAAAAGGTGTTAGAATGTATTCATCTTGCATGTACTTAGAAGGGATTAAAAATCATGTATATGTGTGCTAAGAAATTTGGCCAAAGCGGAAAAAGTGGGTGTAATCATATGTTTATTTATCTACAGGATGCATGCATATGGAATTTGTAGAAAGTGTAAAAGTGATGGGTGTGCCATATCAGCCCACGACCATGCATGTGAAAACCATCCGTAGATTTATAAATCATGTGCATGATGGCATTTATGAAATGAGTATGAAAAGAAAAGTGTATCTTGCATGTAAATGTGGATGATTAAGTTGAAAGGTGTAAGTGGAGTGGGTGTGTATAGACTTTCGGCCAAGTGGCCATAAAAAGGTGCCATGATAATGAACTATGTGTGTGTCACCATATGTAAATTGCATAATTAATGGATGTATATGCCTTGCATGTAATCAACAAGTTGTAAAAGTGTATGTGTGTGTTGTGCAACTTTCGGCCCCAAGGCCATAACTGAGGCCATAATGATGTAAAAATTTAATTGGATATATATACATATAAAGATATATATATAAAAGGTACTATATATGTATGGTAAAATTATGAATGTGCAAGTTGGTAAAAATTGATATGGTAATGAACAAAAATGGGGCTGTTTTAGCCATTTTAATCAAAGTACTTAACAAGGACAAAACGGTAATTTCAACAATTTAGCCAAGATAAGAAAGTGGGCTATTTTCTAAAGGACTTTAAAATAGAAAATGAAAAGGACGATTTGGGACAAAATGGTAGCCAAGTAAAGCCAAAAGAGGGCTCATTTTATGGGTTAGGTCGTGGGCCCCACCAACGGGCAAAATGGTAATCTTACCTAGGACAATGAGATGATACAAGAGTCAACCATTAGTCTAAAGTTATGGGACTATTAGAGGTCTGAAATCATCCTATACCGAGCAATCTTCCATGCATACGACAAAGAAGTTTTAAAAGCGGCATGTTTTATCATACGATGCATATTTACAGAAATGGCTATCACGCAAATGTTTTAAAATGAGTTTTACACGACATGTTTTCTAGAGATGATCTTATCACACGAAAAGTTATAAAAAGATTTTAACGAACCGTACCTTATGTCAACTTACTCTACATGAGACAATTTAAGCTGATCCGACAACTCATGTTCATGTTTGGAGGCCGCCTGATATCGGGTGTAGTAGTGAGGATGTCAGGGGCAATGTCTGTTCTGATACACCTTCTGATGGGTGTTTTATGTATGTTCGGCCCATGACACTGTAACCTAGGTGAAAGGTTGATGTTATGTGGTGAGTTTCTGTTTACGTTTTGCCTGAGTGTAACACCGTGTCTAAGACCCAACGAGGGGTGTATCAGAACAGATGTTGTCTCTGACATCCTCACTACTACACCCGATGTCAGACGGCCTCCAAACATGCATGTAAGCTGTCAAAACTGCATGTCGTGTCTCAAATGGAGTCAGTCGTCGCAAGGCATAGTTCGTTAAAATCATTTCCAAAAACTTTTGATGTGATGAAGTCATATCTGAAAACATGTCTGTAAAACTCATTTTAAAACGTTCCACATGATAAACAATTACGTAAATATGCATCGTAAAATGAAACATGTCGCTTTAGATTTGGTATAGGCTGATTTTATACCTCTAGAGATTCCGTAACATAAGACTGATGATTGGCTCTTTTATCAAATCATTTCCCTAGGTAAAGTTACTGTTTTGTCCCTTTGTGGGGTTTCGGTCCACTCCTTAAACATAGGCCCTTCTTAGGCTTTAATTATTACAATCTTGTCCTAAATGGTCCTTTTCAGATTTTACCTTATGGTTTTCATGAAAACAGTCCCGTTTTCTTAGCTTTAGTAAAGTTCTGAATTTACGGTTTTGTCCTCACTAATTACTTTAATGCCAAAACAACTTGTTTTTCAATTTGGCAACTTATTTTAATTATTAGTTTGTACATTTGCAATTTTACCATGAGTAGCTTGTACCTAATCCCACTCTTTACATAGGTTCATACATGTAACACCAATAAAGAGTTAATCATCATCCATGGTCATCAAAAAGGCCACTTGGCCGAAAATTATAACATGTACCCCTATAGTACATTTTAACTTGCTAAATTATTTTATTGCATGCAATGTACACTTATTTATCTCCCATAATTTATAAGACATCACCTTGGCACATAATATGGCCACTTGGCTGAATCTTACATACACCCACACACACATGATTTTTGGTCTCTTGTTAACTTATGTTTCCATGAAAAATGATTACATCACCATATCTCTTTCACATGCATCTTTCTAGATATTCTAAAATCCTCATATTCACACTATTATACACATGAACCGTGGGTGGAAAATGGTTAGTCCATCCATACATCAATTAAATGTTCACATACATTGACGGGTGTAGTAAAAAAACACTATGATGCTATGCATTGTGTTTCTCTTGGCCAAAATTTAGGCCATGTACACACTTAAATTTTTCCTTCATTTTTAAGAACATGCAAAGTGAATATACTCATATTCATACATACTTCTTTATTCCATCACTATCAAGCCATGCATGTTGATTTTTAGCATAGATTTAACGATGAAGGCTATGATAAAGCTAAAGATCATGAGAATGTTACATGCAAAACATATGAGACTTGTACCTTTCTTGAATTTAATTCAATATGCTTTTTCCTTCCATCATAATCGCGTCTCTACATATGTATAAGAGTTTCCATGAAAGTCATAATACAAATTGCATGCAAGTCTGTTTTTCTCTATGTTCATAGTTAAGCCATCATTTTAGTTTTATGCATGCATGATCCAAAGTTAGTGTATGAATTATAAGTGATTGATTTTCAATATTCATGAAGAAACCAAGAAGAATACTTGCCTTTCCTTTTTATTCTAGTCTCAAATGGAGCAAGATTCTTTCTTTTTGCTCTTCTTGGTGACTCACGACTTAATAGCCAAACATGAGAGAGAAAAAATGGGTCAATTTGAGATATAATTATCAAAGAAGGCCTAATATCAATTCTTAAGAAACTTATCTTAAAAGTCTTTTCCTTTTTCCTCACTTTCCTATCTTAGATCTTTTCTTTCTTGCATTGCTATACCCCACGGCCTAGGTGAGGATGAGGAAGAGAAATTAAATCCTTCAAAAGAATGGATGAAGAAGAAGGTGTCTTAGGTTTGGTGGTAGGATCCTTACCTTATGAATTCCTTTACATGTAAGTGATTTCCTTCATTTTGGTGTTTTAAGGAGTTGACTCCTTGCTTGGAGACTCATGGGTGGGCTCTTGAAAGAGAAGGATGGAGCTTTTCTTTAATTGAGAAAGAATAACATGAAGGAAGAAATTGGGAAGTATGAAAGTGGTAAGGTGAGATAACTTGTTTCTTTGCTAAGAAATGGAGAAACTCTAGCACTCCTTTATCCTCACGGTGGAAGGACTCCAAAGGGAAGAAAATGGTTGCTTTTTGAAGAAAGAGAGAGAGAGATTAGAGAAAGAAAAGGGAAGAAGTTGGTTGAGGAGGATTGTTTGAATGAGGATGAAATAAATTGAAAGATTCTTATTTCTTTTGGGGGGACTGCCGTGAATTGGAAAGAGTGGGAAGAAATTAAAGGTTGTTTTTCATTGTCTTTGTTAGAGAAGATAAGGAGGAAATGTTAAGAGTAGTGGAGTGTGCATGCAATGTAATTGGTTGAGATAAAATGAATAGCTTAAATGGTTTAAAGGAAAACTTCTATTCCTCTTAGTGGTGCCTTAACCTAGATTGGGGAAGGATTGGGGAGGGTGAAAATATTTTCTTCTTAGTATTGGTTGGGAAGAGTGAGGAGTGATGGTAAGAGGAAGATGTGTAAGAGGTAATGTGTGGAAGTGGAAAAAATATTTTCTTATTCTTCCAACCAAGATTTAGGGGAAGTGGGGAGAATAAACTATTGAGAAATATGTTTGGATAATTTTCAAGGTCATGATTTTAAGTGTTGAATACTTAAAAAATGTCACATATGGTGTTATAAATGAGTAAAAGTTGAAAAAGTGAATAAAAATAACATTGATCTCTCAGGTTGTTGCACTTCGATCAATCGATGTACATCGATCCCTCACATCAATCGATCCATGTAAGGCAGAGAGAAACCAAGACCTTACTGTGAGACATCGATCTCTAAACCTGAGACACATCGATCAATCAATGTACATCGGACCCTCACTTCGATCAATCGATGTAGGTTAGAGACAAACTCTGAAACTCACTGTGAGACATCAATCTCTGAAGGTGAGGCACTTCGATCGATCGATGTTCAGGGATTTTAGAAATATTTTTCTAAAATGTGATAAAATGGTTTTTTTCATTTGTACATGTTTTATATATGTTCAACATGTTGTTATTATGTGTTTTTCATGAATATAATTGTTTGTGACTAATGTGCCTTGGAAGTTTCAACAACTTACCAAAAAGGGCAAAATTGGCATTTTGAGTTTATGTAGGTACTTGACATGGTGACAATGTCTCAAGGACATATTTATCTCTTATTTATCATCACAAAGGCGTTATTATATCTATTTCTGACAATTCGGGTCATTTCTGGAGTTTTCTCTCACCAGGGGCATTTTGGTCATTTTACCCCTGAGGGCAGTTTTGATAATTTTACTCAAAGAATCTCTTGAGTATATTATTATCTTCATTTTGGAGTTCATTTATAATTATCTTGAAGATTATTTGCTTGTTTTCTATCTTATTCTCTCAATTGATGATATTATAGAAAGTAGCGGGATATGTGACGAGTTGTGATGTCACATTCTATTTTTTTCTTGAAGACCTTCTTGTATATGTTATTGGAGGATATTAATCATTATTTTCCAGAGAATTTAAAGGTGTTAAAGGTGTGAAATTGATCAGAATATACAAGGAGAAAAAGTGAGAATTTTGGTGTTATATGGTGACATAAACTTGTCAACTATTATTTGTTGATTTCTTCTTCGAAAATCTGAGTTCATATACATATATGCATACTCAAAAAACGTGTATATCCAGGTTGAAATGATGGTGTACTCATTTTATGACTTGGTGACAAGAAGACCAACCAAAAAAGAAGCTAGTTGGCAAAATTGTCAACTTGGAAATTAAAACTTCAAAACCAACGGCTACTTTGACTTGGTTGGAGCTGATTTTTGTTGGAATTTTTTGGCTCTCACATGCGTATTCTCATGGAAAAAGGTTGAAGGGATAGTGGAGAAGTTATGCCATCTTATCCTACTATATTATCTTCATTATTTTCAAAAAAAATTGAGATGGAAATTTCGGCCAAATATGTGTACAAAGGTGGACCAATTGTGTTGTTTCATTTTGCCAAGTGTACAAGGTGATTGTGTTGCCAACCAATGGTGAGAAGACACTTAAGCATTGATGATAAATATATTGAGACATTGGAGTTCTTATCTACAAGGCTCATTTCGACCTATAAATAGAAGACAAAGGTGAAGAAGAAGAATACACAACTTTGAAGCAAACTTGAAGACCATTCTTGCTATTCTTCTTGATTCTTTATTTGTGTTGCTAAGGTGTTTCATTTCTTGTTGTTGTTGAGCTACACTATACACGACATCTTGCGTGTCATTTGTAAGATTGATTAGCCAAATCTATAAGGCTACATCAATAGGTGATAGAGGTGTTGCAACCAATAGTTGCTTAAAGGTGTTCATCCAAGTCTTGAATAAGGTTGGTGTTTAACCCAATGATCAAGCTTGGATATTGTTGTAATTTGATTCATACAATAGTGAAATCAAAGGAAAGGTGTTCCTTGGGACTGGAGTAGGTCACATTGATCAAACCAGGATAAGTCTTCGGTGTTTTTGTCTTCTTTACATTTTTCTGTTTTCTATCCGTTTTTCATTGCAGATTTCACACAATTCTCATGTTTTGAAAAAATAGCTAAAAACTTTCAAAAATTGTGATGTTTGGTAAAGTTATACTTCAGACTGTTAACTTTCATTTGCAACAAGAATCAATTGATTTGAGCAAGGAAAAGTTAGTCTTTCAGTCATTGCAAGATAACTACTCCAATCCGGCTGCAATGTGACCAGTTTTGAGAAAACTTGAATTATGTTTTAATCAAGAATTTTTTAAGGTCAAGGCCTTTTGAAAACATAAAATAGATATCCTAAGGAGTGTTTTGACATACAGATCTACCTTTTTGGTTGATTATTCAAAGAGAAACACGTTTTCAAAGTTCAGCAACATTCTGTCCAATTCTGTCCAGATTGACCATTTGAATCTTTTTCTTTGTTTGAAGCGTCAAACAATCTTATTTTTATCTAATTATTGGACAGAGTCTTGTCAAGACATTGAAGTTAAGTTCTGGAAATTGTCATAATTCTTGGAGTTGTGCACACTGATTTTTTAATTTTTCAAAAACGGGTTCTGAATCTGAGGTGGTCACAGATTCTGTTTTCAAAGGGGATTTTAATCAAGGATAGTAGAGTAATTTCCGCTAACCACTATTCACTCCTCCTTCTAATGTTGTTTATTGAAGGTGCACGGTCCAACATAAACTTGTCTTGTAGTTGGAAAAATGGTGAGTTTGCATGAGTGTCCATTGGGTAGAAAGAAAGGTATGATGTGTAGAATGGAGTGTAAAGAAAAGGAAACATTTTCTTCCTCCACCCTTGTCAGCCGAAATGGAATAGAGAGAGAGGGGAAAAGGGTAAAATTTGTTGCATTGTATTCTTGAGTTGGGGATGGTGTGGATGTGATGGGTGTTAGGAAAAACTAAAAGTGGTGCAAGAGGAAAATGATGGAAAAAGAAGGATGAGTTAGTAGGACAATTTGTCCTACACCAAGAGGAGGGGCAGACGGTTCTTGGGGGTAGGGGTACAAGTGGGTATTAATTTTTTTTACCATTTTATCCTTTCTTTTCTTCCTTATATGTTATTTCCTTTTCCTTTTAATTTAATTCCTAAAATGATTGTACGATTCTTTATAAGCCTATTTAATTATTGTTATGTCTCTTAGAGTATTTTAATAGTTCTTAAGTTTTATTTTAGGCATACATGAGCACTTATTATACTAAGTGCGGTACAACGATCGCACTTAAATTCCACCATAACTTCCTTTAATCTCCCTTCAACTAGTCTGGGGTTGCGGGTTGTAATATCTGAGACCCCGGATCTCTGCCAAACATGTCTCCGTTATTATATGTAAGTATGATGTAACACCAAGGGTGGACCTCGGGATTCATAGACAGTACACGACTACTCGGGGGGTCATTGTTAGTCTACGTACATATGATGTAACACCGTGGTTGGACTATCGGGATTCATAGACGCTACTTGACTACTTGGGAAGTTCAGTCGGTGGGTCTTGTGTGTGTTCGTACAAGTTATGACGTGTTATGAACACAGCTATGACAGTTTTGATACGATGATTTCTCACATGATTACGACATGATAGATTTTTATGAAAAAGATGCATGACTTTTCTATCACATGAGCATACGCATGTTCATCTGTGTCACCCTACCGGTTATAAGATTAGTCCCTTAGCAGACAAAGGATGATGATACAGTGTAGGGTCTGACATAGACATAGAAAGAGAAATTGACTACGAAGCATAAGTGAAAGACTTAACCACTACGTAAAGAATAAAGGAGCATGAAAATTAAATAAATGATTTAATCTGTGATTTACTTTTTTTTGCAAATTAACTATTCTATGTATCAGTGTCACTTTACTTTATCTGTTAATACATGATATGTTATGTCACTGTTCATGTTACATTTACTGTTCACCATGCATGATCCACATGACGAACCTAGGCGGAAATACTTGCCAAGTGATAACCCCATCATTTACCTCATCGCAGGGCCAGGAGCCAGTTCAGGCACAGTTGAGGATGAGCCAGGGATAGATAATCATTGATGAATGTATGGACCAGATTATGTAGTTCCTTTATGTTGTTTTATATTTGTATTTTGATTTTGTACTGGCGACACTCAGATGTATTTGGATTTAGTTATTCTGTTTTATGCATGTCGATTATGCTTTGTACATTTTGTATTGCTTCTGCGATTTCGATAAACGTTTGTGTCAACGTGCACATGAATGTTATCGATGCCTTGTACTTCTTGTAGCAGAGTACGACGGGCAAATCGTGCCGAAATCCTAGTCTCGGGCGGGGCGCTACATTGGCCATGCTCTACATTCCGCTACCCTATGCATCCTTCTCACACTTTCAAGTCTCGTCAGACTACATTACACACTCGGATAACATTCTTTAGGATGGGATGTATGTTGAGAAAAAGAGGTTTGAGTGATTTCAAAATGCATGATTTAAATAACGTGTTACAAAGAAATGCATGACATATTTTATGACATGACACGTTGTTGCATGAAACTTGCCTTATATAGTTCATATATATTGTTGCCGTACTAACGAGCCATGAAGCTTTAAAGCTTACATCAAATGGCAAACATTTGTTGTGTTTATACTATTTTCAGGTGCCAACATTAATGAACTAAACTAGTTCATTAAGTGAAGTACTTAGTTAATTAAACTGAGTTGTTCATTAAAGGAAGCAACATTTGGACAAGGCACAAAGGCAACAAGACTAAGAAAGGAAAGTCTTCTCCTCCTCATTTACCACACATATACACGGCCATATATATATATATAAATATATATATTTTCAGATTTTTTTGAAAAAGGCACATACACATGCATTTCAACGTACTACCGACACGTTATATATTTTACGTACATACGTTAACGTCACACCACCATACTTAACTCATATTTATGAGTATATTCAGGTCTTATATCATATGATATAAGTTATGGTGATGACAAATTCAATACGACACGTTAAAAGTTTCTAAACCAAAAATTGTCGTATCGGGCGAATACCGAAACTTCGCTAACGTGTCACGTACTTGCCATAAATAGATGGCCAGCCTCTACACTTAAAAAATAACCACAAATTTCGTGGGTTTCATGCTATATGCAGCCATAAAATCATTCCATGTTGGCACACACAAATCACCCCACATTAAGGCCACATTGTGGAGATTCCAATTTCAATTTTATCACATGTAAATGGCGCCACTTTAATCAGCCTTATAAGCTGAATATTAAATTTTATATTATGTACATTATGTGTAACATAATATATATAACATGTGAAAAAATTTAGAATTTAATTAGAGAAAAATCGGGTAATCGATAAACATCGAAAATTCGGTTTTTTACGTACACAATACATGGAACATTTTTGGCACATCATACGACACGTATCTAGACACTTTTTACATATGTCATACATCTTAAAGTGTTCTAGAAAATTAAATTAAGGGCTGATTGGAAAATTCCATGTGTGTATTATTAAATGTGTACTATTTTTCAAAGTTTGCAAAAATAAAATTCAGCACATGTATATACATATCATACACGCCTATACAGCTGAGATGGAGCATATGTTGAGCCTTGTTAGCATATGGATTGGTCAAGAATCAATCATACAATGTTGGTGATTTAAAGAAAGAAGATACAAAAGGTAATGTTTCAAATTTCGTCACAATTGTGACACATGCTGAAAATTCAGTATGTACACTAATGTGGTGGCCAAAATTTCTTCCATTATGAGCTATATTTTGTGTTTTGAAACATGTGATTAATTCGAAGACAATTTGGAAGTAATTTGAATAAGTTAAGGAATTAAAATTGTGATATATTTGAATATCACACTTGCTGAAAATTTCAGCATGTGTAGTAATGTATCTTGACCGAATTCTTGGCCATATTGGTGTCCAAATTCATTTCCAAAAACGATGAGATTATTTTATACTAATTGGTGATTTATTTCAAAGAGAAAAATCAAAGAAAATTGGAAATAATTTGAATAAAAGCACCATGTATCACATGCTGAAATTTCAGCATGTCAAGTTCATTCATGGCCGATTTCTTGCTTGTTTTTGTGGAGAAATTATCTTGCTTAATTTATGTGATAATCTTATGAGTTATGGCAACTATTCTATGTTGATTTTGGCACATGTTTTTAGTGGAATTCTCAGATTTTCCAAGTCATCAAATGATGACAACATTCAACCTATCAATGAGTGCCAAGTAAGTGTTACACCCCGTGTCTTTTAAGCACGACTTTCAACACTCTAGGTCAACCTTAAGTGCAACTTAATTAATTATGTAGTTTACGAGACTTAGTTGCACAAAACATAGAAGAACAAAAGAAAGGGGTTAAAAGTAGAATTAAAAGAAACTAAGGGTAATTACTTAAAAGGTCCCTACTAGGAGTTAAGGGAGTTACACCACACTTTGGTATAACTCCCCATTGGCCATAAGGGGGGGGACGGTTTTAACATCACAGAGAGAAGGAGAGAAAAAAACCTGCAGGAGGAAAAGAGGAAGAGAAAGGAGAGGAAGAAGAAAGAGAGAAGAAGGAAAAGGAAGGGAGAAGACCAAACTAGGTGCAATCTTCACCGAAATTCTGCAGTAAAACCGTAAGAATAACTAGAAACCAAGGCAAGTAATCTTTCTATACGCTTTATGCAAATTTTATACCTTTGGCCCTATGTTCTTACAAAGAGAAAATATGAATCACACATTAGTATTCTTGTCTTGTCTATCATACATGCTTGTTATATGTAAGTCTTGTTGCTAATTGCGTAAAGACTTGTTCTTTGGGCCAAATTTCTGGAAAAGTTGTGCAGTACTTGTTGTTAGTCAACCATGCCCATGATAGTATATATGTTGATGTGTTTCTTGCCTTGCTCTACTCTTGTGTTGATTGTATACACTTAGATGTCGAGAGTAAGTGCAGGAAATTGAGGGATGAGTGATGATATTGTTGTAGTCTTGTTGGTTGGGTATTGTTGATGATAACTCTTGAAGGTGGTGAATGAATGAAGATTTAGTGTGGATCTTGTTAGACATTCAATAAGTGTCAATTCATGATTAGATGTATGTTAAGTGTGATGAATCTAGTTGTTAAGATGGATCTTTAAGTGTTGAATCTGGAAGGGTTGAAGAAGAAAGGAGTTGGGTGGAAGTTACTGCAGAAAAACTGCAGTTTGGCATCGTCAGAACACTTCGAACGCCTACATGAGGCGCTTCATGTCACTATAGGCGCTTCATGTAGCGTTCCAAGTGTCCTGGAGCTTTCCCGTACAGAAAAACTGCAATTTAGAACCGTCAGAACACTTCGAACGCCTACATGAGGCGCTTCATGTCACATTAGGCGCTTCATGTGGTGTTCAATGTGTCCTGAATCGTCCCCGAACACTTCGAACGCCTACATGAGGCGCTTCATGTCCCCATTAGGCGCTTCAAGTGGTGTTCCAAGTGTTCTGGAAGTCTTTTTGACCCTTTAAGCGCCCTATGTAAGTGTAGTAACTTTATACACTTCTTTTGAACATAAAATGCAAGGGTATTTGAGGTATATTTGAGGTGTGGATGGTAAGTTGATCAAGTTAGAATAAGATTGAATCTTGAGTGAGTTTGTGACAAGAATGGGCTTGGAATAACACGACCATAGAGTGTGTGAGGTGCAAGGCCGTATGCTTGATAGGCATGATGTATGTGTGTGTGTTACATGTTGATATGAAGCTATTTGTGCATCCTGCATCATGACATGGGCACTTGCATTTGATTTGAGATATGTTTTGCAAAAGAACAAGAAAGGTTTAAAGTTTTCGAAAGACAAAATGGCTGCTGGTTGATCACAGGGTATAAAGAGTCACGTCTGCGAAAGCAGGGTATAAAGAGCGTGATCTGTGAATCAACAGCAGGGTATAAAGTATTTTATGGGGCCGTGGACCTATCAGCACGGATATATGATATATGTAATGGGGCCGTGGACCTATCAGCACGGATATATGATATATGTAATGGGGCCGTGGACCTTTCAGCACGGATATATGTTATATGTAATGGGGCCGTGGACCTTTCAGCACGGATATATGTTATATGTAATGGGGCCGTGGACCTTTCAGCACGGATATATGATGGCTGTGGGCTGATCACCCACAGGGTATAAAGTTCTGCTACGCGAAGAATATGATATGTAAAGTGATGAAATGTTTTGTGAAATGGCATGCATGACATGTTTATGAAAGAAGACATATGCATGGGTGTTGTGTGTGATTTTAAAGAAGTACATGCATCATGGTACACGAAGCATAAGACTTGACATGCAAGAAACGTGATTAGTTTATGACTTGCTTATGTGATACGTTGTTTTAATGCATGTTGGTTCTCGTATCTGTGTTCACATATGTGCTTTATCTGTTTTGAGAAGTTCTTATTAAGATGCCATTTGCTAACCCGAGCACCTTATTTTGGGCAATGTTTTATTCACTGGTGACTCGACGTGTGTGATTCCGTAAGGTGTATAGACGGGTTACTTGCTGGCGAAGTTTTCGCTAAGAACAATCATTCTGTTCCTTTTCAGGTGAGCCTGAATATGAGTTGATATTTATCGAAGATGACGGCGAGTGGGCTCAATGGGACGATGGACAAGGGAATAGATAGATGCTGGATTATTCTGTTTAAGTTTGGAGACTCATTGTTATTATGTTGTTCTAAAACTTCTGTTGGCTAGATGAACAAACAGTTTGTTTTTATTCCCGCTGCATTTTATGGATGTTTAATGACGATGAAGGTTTAAGTTTTATGACGTTTCCGCTGGTTTTAGTATCTTACCTTATGAAGATTGTACGCATGATCTGCTTGACGCTTCGTAGTTCTCGTAGTAGGCTACGGCGGGTGCACTGGTTCCGATAACGGTATCGGGCTGGGGCGCTACAGGTGGTATCAGAGACTAGGCTTCAGATCTATCGCGGAAACTTAGGTTCATGATCTTTTAGACACCTAAGTTATGATTCTCCCATAAGATTGATCCTTAGGTTTAAGTGCTGATTCTCTAGAGCCTAATATGATCTGGTTTGGGTGTGTGCGAGCGCGTATATCGTTTAACTTTCTATAATAATGGTAATTTTTGACCACACCGATCTCTTGAATAAAACTTGGAGATGCCTTTCTGAAGTATTACGTGTCCGAGACAATGATCTTAGACAAGATAAGGGCGTTCGATGAGCTAAAACAGAGTTGGATGATATTGTCGGAGTATGCCGACCATGTCCGTGCTTTGGGTAAGTTTGCTCTTGTGAGTATGCCTGATAATCGCTTAAAGATGACAAAGTTGGAGCGAGGTTCAGACTCAGGAATTCAGTCAGCAATTGTAAGCGCATGGATGAGAACCAACGAGGACATGATGGATGCATGCCTCTGCGTCGAGAGTGACTCTCGTAGAGTGGTGGCAAGAGAGGCCGATGCAGGATACTCTGACAAAGGTAAGAGGTTAAAAGAAGAAATTGAGTTAGTGGAAGGCCAGGACATTTGGATCAAGATTCAGAAGAGATGTTTGGTCAGAAAATTTTAGAGACCCCCACCATAGAACCCAGATGTAAATCAAGCCGTAGGAGTTTTCCGCATTGCAATAAGAGCCAGGATGGTGAATGTGGAAGTTGGCAAGGGTGTGTTATCGAGCGGACAGGTAAGTCATCTCGTTAGAGATTGTCCAGAGATGAGAAAGAATGCTCTGGGAGAAGTGGCTCAATAGCCGAAGACGGATGTTTGCGTCAATGTCATGATGGCCATGAATATTTGGCAAGTCGCCGATGTGGTATGAGGTACAATTTTAGTGAACAAGATATTCACTAATGTTCTTTTAATAGCGGTGTGAACCCCTCTACTGTGACAAACTGATGAGTTAAGCGCCTTTATGGTTCACCGGAATAGTTAGAAACTCAGTACCATGCCCAAGCACCCAAGAACAAATTATGAATTTACACAACACTTACTATCAATGGAAGCAAGTGTCAGGAAAGAATCATGAGATGAAAGATGTAATCTTTGAAGGGGTTTGGCGTTGACGTGGAATCAAAGAAAGTTGAAGTTACCACCGATTGGTCTAGATCTACGAATGACACCAAAGTCAGCGTTTCTTGGATCTAGCTAGTTATTATAGGAAGTTTGTTGAGGGATTCTCGACAATAGCAATGCTCCTCAATTGCCTTACTCAAAAGAAGTCCAAGTTTGAGTGGACGGCAGAATGAGAGAGAAGCTTCCTGGAGCTTAAGAGGAGGTTAACCATAGCTCCGGTATTGGCTCAACCTTCTGGTACTGATGGATTTGTGATATGTAGTGATGTGTCAAAAAAAAACAGTCTAGGTACGTAAACTGTAACATAAGTTATGATTCTCCATCCAAATCAAGTTTAGTTGGATACTTCACTTGTAGGTTGTGTTTTGGTACAACACAAACGAGTTATCGCGCATGCTTCGTGATAGTTAAACATGAGGCAGCGAAGATTGGGAGACAACTAAAGGATTACGACATGACCATTAATTTCCATCCCGGAAAAGTTAATAAAGTGGTAGATGGATTAAGCAGAGAATCCAACCATGCGCGACACTCATCACTTGAGAGGGAAATAGAAGAATTTGGTTTGAATGTGGTTGACTCTATGGTTAATGTTTTCACATTGTAGACCGTCATCCCAAGTTTCATGAATTAGGTGAAAGAAGCCCAAAAGAAGAATAAGACTGTGGGTGATATTTTTTGGAAATTGAGACATAGTCAGGTTGATGGATTTTAAACCAATGAGGACGAGCGCTTATGGTTAGAGAAAAAAAAAAGGGG
>AP025054.1:26105265-26138467 GCA_036186865.1 Eustoma russellianum
TAAGGAAAGAAATATTGCAAGGGACTCACAGCTCAAGGTTATCGATATGTTCTAGGAAGCACCAAAATGTACAGGGATCCATGACAATACTATTGGTGATGTAAGATGAAGAGGCATATTGTGGAGATTTGAGAGATGTCTGGTGCGTCAGTAGGTGGTGATAAACACCAACGATCTGGTGGAATATCGATGCTGTCGGAGATTCCCTAGTGAAAATGTGAATGTGTCACAATGGACTTTGTGGCTGGTTTACCGAGGACAATAAGTGGGGATAACATGATCTTGGTGATTGTGGATCGGTTGACCAAGTCTACACATATTCTACCTGTCTCAAGGGAAGCATCTCTCGATGAGTTGGTAAATTTGGATATGGACAACATTGTCAGCCTGCATGGTGTTTCCATGAGCATAGCACCTAACCAAGACCAACGTTTTACTTCCAAGCCCTGGACAGTATTTTAGAGAGCCATGGGAAAGGAATTTAGGTTAAGTACAGTGTATCATCTCCGAACCGATAGACAATCTAAGCGGACTATCCATACCCTAGAAGACATGTTAGAGACTGGTGTCCTAGACTTCGAAGGAAGTTGGGATGGAATGATTAAATTAATGGAGTTCTGGTATAATAGCAGGCACCACCATGCAAGTGACGTGGTTCTTTTCGAAGCGTTGTATAGAGGGAAGTGTGGGTCCCTCGTTTATTGGATGAAGTTGGTGTGAGGACCCTCACAAGATCTGAGTTACTTGAGAAGACGTTAGAAAATGTGAAAATCATTTAAGATAGACTTAAGATGGCTCAAGACCGCAGCAGACTTTGGACGGGTGCCAGGCGACGGCTTTTGGAGTAAATGTAGGCGGAAAAGGTCTATTTAAGAGAATCACCTACAAAGGATGCTATAAGATTCGGAATCAGAGATAAGCTGAGCCCACGTTATTGGTTGTTACGAGAAACTTGAGAAGTTGGGAGCTTTGACATATAGGTTGGCATTACCCCCGGTGTTGGCACAAGTTCACAGTGTATTCCACGTGTCACAATTAAGAAAGTACGTGGCGGATCCAAGTCATGTACTTGAAGCTCAACCTTTGGAACTCAAGGACGATGTTACATATGAGGAAGTACCCGTGAAAATTGTGGACCGAAAGGATCAAGTGTTGAGGAAGCGAGTGATCCCGTATGTAAAGGTTCAATGGAGCAATCACACGGAACGTGAAGCCACTTGGGAGCTCGAAGAACAAATGCGGGAGAAGTATCCTCAGCTCTTTGACTAAGGTACGTAAGTTTCGAGGACGAAACTTTTTGTAAGGGGGGTGGAATGTTACACCCCGTGTCTTTTAAGCACGACTTTCAACACTCTAGGTCAACCTTAAGTGCAACTTAATTAATTATGTAGTTTACGAGACTTAGTTGCACAAAACATAGAAGAACAAAAGAAAGGGGTTAAAAGTAGAATTAAAAGAAACTAAGGGTAATTACTTAAAAGGTCCCTACTAGGAGTTAAGGGAGTTACACCACACTTTGGTATAACTCCCCATTGGCCATAAGGGGGGGACGGTTTTAACATCACAGAGAGAAGGAGAGAAAAAAACCTGCAGGAGGAAAAGAGGAAGAGAAAGGAGAGGAAGAAGAAAGAGAGAAGAAGGAAAAGGAAGGGAGAAGACCAAACTAGGTGCAATCTTCACCGAAATTCTGCAGTAAAACCGTAAGAATAACTAGAAACCAAGGCAAGTAATCTTTCTATACGCTTTATGCAAATTTTATACCTTTGGCCCTATGTTCTTACAAAGAGAAAATATGAATCACACATTAGTATTCTTGTCTTGTCTATCATACATGCTTGTTATATGTAAGTCTTGTTGCTAATTGCGTAAAGACTTGTTCTTTGGGCCAAATTTCTGGAAAAGTTGTGCAGTACTTGTTGTTAGTCAACCATGCCCATGATAGTATATATGTTGATGTGTTTCTTGCCTTGCTCTACTCTTGTGTTGATTGTATACACTTAGATGTCGAGAGTAAGTGCAGGAAATTGAGGGATGAGTGATGATATTGTTGTAGTCTTGTTGGTTGGGTATTGTTGATGATAACTCTTGAAGGTGGTGAATGAATGAAGATTTAGTGTGGATCTTGTTAGACATTCAATAAGTGTCAATTCATGATTAGATGTATGTTAAGTGTGATGAATCTAGTTGTTAAGATGGATCTTTAAGTGTTGAATCTGGAAGGGTTGAAGAAGAAAGGAGTTGGGTGGAAGTTACTGCAGAAAAACTGCAGTTTGGCATCGTCAGAACACTTCGAACGCCTACATGAGGCGCTTCATGTCACTATAGGCGCTTCATGTAGCGTTCCAAGTGTCCTGGAGCTTTCCCGTACAGAAAAACTGCAATTTAGAACCGTCAGAACACTTCGAACGCCTACATGAGGCGCTTCATGTCACATTAGGCGCTTCATGTGGTGTTCAATGTGTCCTGAATCGTCCCCGAACACTTCGAACGCCTACATGAGGCGCTTCATGTCCCCATTAGGCGCTTCAAGTGGTGTTCCAAGTGTTCTGGAAGTCTTTTTGACCCTTTAAGCGCCCTATGTAAGTGTAGTAACTTTATACACTTCTTTTGAACATAAAATGCAAGGGTATTTGAGGTATATTTGAGGTGTGGATGGTAAGTTGATCAAGTTAGAATAAGATTGAATCTTGAGTGAGTTTGTGACAAGAATGGGCTTGGAATAACACGACCATAGAGTGTGTGAGGTGCAAGGCCGTATGCTTGATAGGCATGATGTATGTGTGTGTGTTACATGTTGATATGAAGCTATTTGTGCATCCTGCATCATGACATGGGCACTTGCATTTGATTTGAGATATGTTTTGCAAAAGAACAAGAAAGGTTTAAAGTTTTCGAAAGACAAAATGGCTGCTGGTTGATCACAGGGTATAAAGAGTCACGTCTGCGAAAGCAGGGTATAAAGAGCGTGATCTGTGAATCAACAGCAGGGTATAAAGTATGTTATGGGGCCGTGGACCTATCAGCACGGAAAATGAAGTATTTTATGGGGCCGTGGACCTATCAGCACGGATATATGATATATGTAATGGGGCCGTGGACCTATCAGCACGGATATATGATATATGTAATGGGGCCGTGGACCTTTCAGCACGGATATATGTTATATGTAATGGGGCCGTGGACCTTTCAGCACGGATATATGTTATATGTAATGGGGCCGTGGACCTTTCAGCACGGATATATGATGGCTGTGGGCTGATCACCCACAGGGTATAAAGTTCTGCTACGCGAAGAATATGATATGTAAAGTGATGAAATGTTTTGTGAAATGGCATGCATGACATGTTTATGAAAGAAGACATATGCATGGGTGTTGTGTGTGATTTTAAAGAAGTACATGCATCATGGTACACGAAGCATAAGACTTGACATGCAAGAAACGTGATTAGTTTATGACTTGCTTATGTGATACGTTGTTTTAATGCATGTTGGTTCTCGTATCTGTGTTCACATATGTGCTTTATCTGTTTTGAGAAGTTCTTATTAAGATGCCATTTGCTAACCCGAGCACCTTATTTTGGGCAATGTTTTATTCACTGGTGACTCGACGTGTGTGATTCCGTAAGGTGTATAGACGGGTTACTTGCTGGCGAAGTTTTCGCTAAGAACAATCATTCTGTTCCTTTTCAGGTGAGCCTGAATATGAGTTGATATTTATCGAAGATGACGGCGAGTGGGCTCAATGGGACGATGGACAAGGGAATAGATAGATGCTGGATTATTCTGTTTAAGTTTGGAGACTCATTGTTATTATGTTGTTCTAAAACTTCTGTTGGCTAGATGAACAAACAGTTTGTTTTTATTCCCGCTGCATTTTATGGATGTTTAATGACGATGAAGGTTTAAGTTTTATGACGTTTCCGCTGGTTTTAGTATCTTACCTTATGAAGATTGTACGCATGATCTGCTTGACGCTTCGTAGTTCTCGTAGTAGGCTACGGCGGGTGCACTGGTTCCGATAACGGTATCGGGCTGGGGCGCTACAGTAAGCAAAAGTTAAATGATCATCCAATGAGAACATGCCAAGTAAGCAAGATCATGTCACAATGATGCCACACATTCTCTCAAGGACTTACAAGATAATTTTCAAGAAGGGAAGGCACCAATAGGGGGTGGCCAAATCAATTAAAAAGAAGGAAGAAGAGCAAAACAAGAACAAGAACAAGAACAAGAGTTGCAAATTCAAAGATCAAAAGTGTTCTAGCCTTCTTCTTCTACACTCTCTTTCTCTCTTCTTTCTAAAAGCCTATTGTACTTACATATATATATTCTTGAATAGGCTTATCTTAGACCACCACACATTCTCTTATCTTTGTAAAAGATTGATCAAGGTGTGATCAATCTTCAATCTTGCAAGGTGGTGGTGTTCGTGTGCATTGTATTGAACATACAAGGTTTGTAAAGGGTTAGAGTTGGTGTGTAACTCCATCAACCCTGTGGTAAGGTGTATTTGTGTTGTGTGATTAGTGTGAACCGAGGAAGGTGTTCCTCGAAGACTGGAGTAGGTTGTTGATAACTGAACCAGTATAAAATTCTTGGTGTCATTTACTTTCAGCACTGATTTTCTATTTCAGCACTGTGTATTGTTTTTAATCACGTCCGTAAAAATAGTAAACGAATTTCAAAAATTACGAAACTTTTAGAAAACATATCCACACATTTTAAGGTTAATTTGGCACAAGTTTCATCCCTTTTTGATAAGTATAAGTCAATCAAACATCCAAAGTTCTGAGACTAGTGCAGTCTGATTTTTAGGCTTGCAAAGGTTGAGACTTTGAGTGTATTTGACTAACTTCCCGAAACAATTTTTCAAAACTGTTTAAACATATTTAAATACAATATATAAGGGGTTAGTGGTTAAATTTTCAGAGCATTTGGAGTTTTGTACAAATAGGAATTAATTTTTCAAATCAGTGTATCGTTTATGGCAGATTTCCGCAATCTGACCACCAACAATTTTTCAAGGGGTTAGAGGTTGAATTTTAATCTGAAATTTTTAGGAGACACTCATAACATCTGAGTCTAAGTTTTCTTCAAATTTCAGAATTTTTGAAGACCTACAAACTAGTTTTCAAAACGTTTTAAACTGGTCCTGAAAACAGAATATGTTTTCAGAAGTTGAGTTTTTGGTTTTAAACAATTTTAAAAACCACACTTTCCACACCAACTATTCAACCCCCCTTCTAGTGGTGCCTTGAAGATCCTACAATTGGTATCAGAGCACAGGAACACTCACAACAAGAAGATCTTACGATCTTTGTGAGATGGCACCCACTAGCCACGAAACAGAAGAAAAAGATATGTCAAGCCAAATTCCTCCACTATTTGAAAATTAGGTAAATTCTGATTCTGACTCGGATTCTGAACTATCTTATGATGATTTATATGTTGAATATCTTGAATTACATAAGTTTGCTAGAACTCTTGCAAAACAAAAGAAACAGTTAATTGAAGACAAGAAATTGTTAGAATCTTCTAACGAGAATCTTGTCGCTCAATTAAACGATTCAAAAGAAGAGTCGCCATGCATCATTACTGCATTAAAGACAGAGATCTCATCATTGACCACGCAAAATAATGAAATGAAATCCGAGATTTCAAGTTTTAAATCAAGGAACACAGACTTAGAGGAAATGATGAAGAAATTTGATACGAGAACAAACATGCTAGATCGCATCATTTCTTCACAAAAGCATGATAGTGACAAAACTGGATTAGGATACATGGAGACAAACGAAGCATTATCTAAACCATCCAAGTTTGTTTTGTCTAAGAAAGTAGACACATCAAAGGCATACGTAGCGCCTAAAGTGATGCAAAGACCCCCTCTCCCCTCATCTTGTCATACTTGTTCTTCATATCATGCGAAGTATAATTATGTGTCGTATAAATATAAGAAGAAGACTAGTACACCACTCATCTCATCTCATCGTGCTTCTTATTCTTCATATCATACAAAGAGCAATCATGTGCCATATAGAAAGCCACAGATGCATGTGCGACATTCATATCATACAAATGCATCTAGATCACGCCCCGTGCATGTAAACAGAAATACATATAAAAAAAAAACCACACTATACGCATGATGGGATTCTTGGCCAAAGGCCAAACGCATCTGCCCCTAACGTATATTATGTTGTGCTTTCATCACCTTTCTCACCTTTTGGAAGACCTAGAAAGGTCACCCAAATTTAGATACCAAAAGGAACATATACAAAGGGTTGAATAAATAACCCTTACGAACGCGCATTTGATACTATTTAAAATGCATGATTTTTTTTCATCTTTACATGTGCTTTTGATTGTCTTTCCAAAATAAAGGGGGAGAGAATGCATGATTTAAGGGGGAGAGAGAAAGATTAATTGCATAAATCCAGGGGGAGCTTCGAAATTCAAAAGTTGAATGTATGCACGATTGAAGGGGGAGTGATAAGATTTAAATCATGAATGTAGGTTATTTTGAAAATCATCAAAAGGGAGAGATTGTTGAGAAAAAGGGGTTTGAGTGATTTCAAAATGCATGATTTAAATAACGTGTTACAAAGAAATGCATGACTTATTTTATGACATGACACGTTGTTGCATGAAACTTGCCTTATATAGTTCATATATATTGTTGCCGTACTAACGAGCCATGAAGCTTTAAAGCTTACATCAAATGGCAAACATTTGTTGTGTTTATACTATTTTCAGATGCCATCATTAATGAACTAAACTAGTTCATTAAGTGAAGTACTTAGTTAATTAAACTGAGTACTTCATTAAAGGAAGCAACATTTGGACAAGGCACAAAGGCAACAAGACTAAGAAAGGAAAGTCTTCTCCTCCTCATTTACCACACATATACACGGCCATATATATACATATATAAATATATATATTTTCAGATTTTTTTGAAAAAGGCACATACACATGCATTTCAACGTACTACCGACACGTTATATATTTTATGCACATACGTTAACGTCACACCACCATACTTAACTCATATTTATGAGTATATTCAGGTCTTATATCATATGATATAAGTTATGGTGATGACAAATTCAATACGACACGTTAAAAGTTTCTAAACCGAAAATTGTCGTATCGGACGAATACCGAAACTTCGCCAACGTGTCACGTACTTGCCATAAATAGATGGCCAGCCCCTACACTTAAAAAATAACCACAAATTTCGTGGGTTTCATGCTATATGCAGCCATAAAATCATTCCATGTTGGCACACACAAATCACCCCATATTAAGGCCACGTTGTGGAGATTCCAATTTCAATTTTATCACATGTAAATGGTGCCACTTTAATCAGCCTTATAAGCTGAATATTAAAGTTTATATTATTTATATTATGTGTAACATAATATATATAACATGTGCAAAAATTTGGAATTTAATTAGAGAAAAATCGGGTAATCGATAAACATCGAAAATTCGGTTTTCTACGTACACAATACATGGAACATTTTTGGCACATCATACGACACGTATCTAGACACTTTTTACATATGTCATACATCTTAAAGTGTTCTAGAAAATTAAATTAAGGGCTGATTGGAATATGCCATGTGTGTATTATTAAATGTGCACTATTTTTCAAAGTTTGCAAAAATAAAATTCAGCACATGTATATACATATCATACACGCCTATACAGCTGAGATGGAGCATATGTGGAGCCTTGTTAGCATATGGATTGGTCAAGAATCAATCATACAATGTTGGTGATTTAAAGAAAGAAGCTACAAAAGGTAATGTTTCAAATTTCGTCACAATTGTGACACATGCTGAAAATTCAGTATGTGCACTAATGTGGTGGCCGAAATTTCTTCCATTATGAGCTATATTTTATGTCTTGAAACATGTGATTAATTGGAAGACAATTTGGAAGTAATTTGAATAAGTTATGGAATTAAAATTGTGATATATTTGAATATCACACTTGCTGAAAATTTCAGCATGTGTAGTAATGTATCTTGACCGAATTCTTGGCCATATTGGTGTCCAAATTCATTTCCAAAAATGATGAGATTATTTTCTACTAATTGGTGATTTATTTCAAAGAGAAAAATCAAAGAAAATTAGAAATAATTTGAATAAAAGCACCATGTATCACACGCTGAAATTTCAGCATGTCAAGTTCATTCATGGCCGATTTCTTACTTGTTTTTTGTGGAGAAATTATCTTGCTTAATTTATGTGATAATCTTATGAGTTATGGCAACTATTTTATGTTGATTTTGGCACATGTTTTTAGTGGAATTCTCAGATTTTCCAAGTCATCAAATGATGACAACATTCAACCTATCAATGAGTGCCAAGTAAGCAAAAGTTAAATGATCATCCAATGAGAACATGCCAAGTAAGCAAGATCATGTCACAATGATGCCACACATTCTCCCAAGGACTTAGAAGATAATTTTCAAGAGGGGAAGGCACCAATAGGGGGCGGCCAAAACAATTAAAAAGAAGGAAGAAGAGCAAAACAAGAACAAGAACAAGAGTTGCAAATTCAAAGATCAAAAGTGCTCTAGCCTTCTTCTTCTACACTCTCTTTCTCTCTTCTTTCTAAAAGCCTATTGTACTTACATTCATATTCTTGAATAAGCTTATCTTAGACCACCACAAATTCTCTTATCTTTGTAAAAGATTGATCAAGGTGTGATCAATCTTCAATCTTGCAAGGTGGTGGTGTTCGTGTGCATTGTATTGAACATACAAGGTTTGTAAAGGGTTGGAGTTGGTGTGTAACTCCATCAACCATGTGGTAAGGTGTATTTGTGTTGTGTGATTAGTGTGAACCTAGGAAGGTGTTCCTCGAAGACTGGAGTAGGTTGTTGATAACTGAACCAGTATAAAATTCTTGGTGTCATTTACTTTCAGCAATGATTTTGTGTTTCAGCACTGTGTACTGTTTTTAATCACGTCCGTAAAAATAGTAAACGAATTTTAAAAATCACGAAACTTTCAAGAAACATATCCACACGTTTTAAGGTTAATTTGGCACAAGTTTCAACCCTTTTGGATAAGTATAAGTCAATCAAACATCCAAAGTTCTGAGACTAGTGCAGTCTGATTTTTAGGCTTGCAAAGGTCTAGACTTTGAGTGTATTTGACTAACTTCCCAAAAGAATTTTTCAAAACTGTTTCAACCCATTTAAATAAAATATATAAGGGGTTAGTGGTTAAAGTTTCAGAGCATTTGGAGTTGTGTACAAATAGGAATTAATTTTTCAAATCAGTGTATCGTTTCTGGCAGATTTGCGCAATCTGACCACCAACGATTTTTCAAGGGGTTAGAGGTTGAATTTTAATCTGAAATTTTTAGGAGATACTCATAACATCTGAGTCTAACTTCTCTCCAAATTTCAGAATTTTTGAAGACCTACAACCTAGTTTTCAAAACGTTTTAAAACTGGTCCTGAAAACAGAATATGTTTTCAGAAGTTGAGTTTTTTGTTTTAAACAATTTTAAAAACCACATTTTCCGCACCAACTATTCAACCCCCCTTCTAGTGGTGCCTTGCAGATCCTACAATCTATTATACAATAGCTGATTTTTATTTGAATTTTTCATCTCTCACATGCCTATTCTCATGGAAAAAAGTTGAGGAGATAGTGGAGAAGTTATGCCATCTTATCCTACTATATTATCTTCATTATTTTCAAGACAATTTGAGGTGGAAATTTCTGCCAAATATGTGTACAAAGGTGGACCAATTGTGTTGTTGCATTTTGCCAAGTGTAAAAGGTGATTATGTGGCCAACCAATGGTGAGAAGACACTTAGGCATTGATGATGAAGATAGTGACACATTGGAGTTGTTATCTATAAGGCTCATTTCACCAAATAAATAGAAACCAAAGGTGAAGAATAACAACACACAACTTTGAAGCAAACTTGAAGATCATTCTTGCTATTCTTCTTGATTCTTTCTTTGTGTAGCTAAGGTGTTTCATTTCTTGTTTTTGTTGAGCTACACTAACACGGCTTCTTGTGTCTCATTTGTAAGATTGATTAGCCAAATCTATAAGGCTACATCATTAGGTGAGAGAGGTGTTGCAACCAAGAGCTGCTTAGAGGTGGTCATCCAAGTCTGGAATAGGGTTGGTGTTTAACCCAAGGATCAAGCTTGGATCTTGTTGTAATCTAATTCATACCATAGCGAAATCCAAGGAAAGGTGTTCCTTGGGACTAGAGCAGGTCACATTGACCGAACCAGGATAAATCTTTGGTGTTCTTGTCTTCTTTACATTTTTCTGTTTTTTTCCCGTTTTTCACTGCGGATTTCATAGTCGAGCGATAACACCATCATTTACCACATCTCAGGGCCAGGAGCCAGTTCAGGCACAATCGAGGATGAGCCAGGGATAGATCATCATTGATGAATGTATGGACCAGATTATGTAGTTCCTTTATGTTGTTTTAGATTTGTATTTCGATTTTGTACTAGCGACACTTCAGATGTATTTGGATTTAGTTATTTTGTTTTATGCATGTCGATTATGCTTTGTACATTTTGTATTGCTTCTGCGATTTCGATGCACGTTTGTGTCGACGTGCACACGAATGTTATCGACGCCTTGTACTTCTCGTAGCAGAGTATGACGGACAAATCGTGCCTGTTGTACCCCAACGATCATGTACGTGAAAACTATGAATAAGAGACGGAATGAAAGCGACAATTTCTTTAAGCGCGTGTTACATAAGTCAACTTAACCCTCTTTACTTAAATACTATTGAAATGACACATAAAATATAGAGTTATACGAACAATGCATACCACTATATATGTATGTGCGTGTATATGATATAAGTGTATAAATACCTACATGCGTATACATAGGAAGGTATATATACATATATCTAGTACACGAACATATAGGCGTGTATATATGTATATATATATATATATACATACATACACGGATACATATATACATACGGAGCTCTGGCGATGATGTTCCTCGGCGGCGCAAGCCGCTGACGTCGACGGCCACATTGCCGTTCATTTCTTCCGGTCCACTCGCTTTTTCCGATTCGCTACATCACTGCTTCGCTTAACTCAATCAAAGTTCCGGTTTTTTTTCTCTTTCCCACACTACCGATATCAGCCGCTGCCACTGTTTCATTCGGCCTGACTCCAATTTCTGGTGACATCTACGCATTTTGCTGATCTCTATTTCGTTTGCTTCGGTTTCATCTCTTTATTTCTTTTGCTTCGATTACATCTGGAATTGACATGACTGTACCGTCTTTTGCTGCCGTGGTTTCCGGCGCCACCACTTCTCAGTCCATCAACATCTCACCCAAAACGGTTTCCCGGTATAAAGGTATTCCCTTAATATCCTTTTCGGATTCAGAGATTGATGAACTTGCTGCTCCATTTAAATATTCGTTAGTGGGTACTTTTTGGTATGGTAGACCTCCATTAAAGGTGATCAGAGAGGTTTTTGAAAAGATTGGCTTTCAACCGGATCTTCGTATTACTCTTATTGATCAGACACATATAGTTCTCAATTTTCGAACTGAAGCAGACTACTTACGTTGTTTTTATCGGCGATCATGGCATATTTCTGGATGCCATATGCGCATCACCAAATGGACTGTTGATTTTGATCCCTCCACTGATGTGCCCATTGTGCCAGTATGGATAGCTTTGCCTGGCCTTCCCATACATCTTCATCGCAAAGAGGCCATGTTTGAAATTGTGAAACCAATTGGAAGCCCAATAAAACTTGATGTTGCAACAACGGACGGTTTACGTCCATCGGTTGCACGGGTATGTGTGGAAGTTGATATTTCCAGAGAATTGCCCCAAAAGATTTATCTCGAGGCTAAAGGCCGATTTATTCTGCAAGCTGTTATTTATGAGGATTTACCTTTGTTTTGCACTACTTGTCGACGGTTAGGACATGCAGCATCCTCATGCACACCCTTGTCGGTGGAGAATATTCCACCACCGCCGCCACCCCCTCCGCGTCGTTCACAAGTGTAGCGTTGGACTCCGATTAAAAAGCATCCAGTAGCTCCATCCAATACTCCGGACAAGGCGCCATCGTTGTCAGAAATCCCTCCCTGCGAACGTTCTCCAACACGCAAAGATGCTTCGACTGCCGATATTACAGAGGCTATTTTGGAACCAGTGAATGAGCAAGATACTCGGCCTACAGATATTGCCGAGACTATTTTGGACCCAGTGCATGAGCCGATTGACCCCAGTGACATTGGTCACTCATCTGATACAGACCTTCCGGTGACGGATACAACTGAGATACCTGTGGTACCGGAAGATGTAGCCACGCGCATCCAGCAGCTGCCTTCTACTCCAGACACGGAAATCTTAATCTCTCGCTTACAGGACTCAGCAGATGATTTCATTCAGGTTGTCCCACGTCGAAAACGTCGAGCAAAGAAGGATCTTCCACCACTACCTCCGTCGTCTATTCTCACACGCAGCGCCTCGCATGCGGTACAGGGAAGTAACACTACACTCTCTCAATGAATATTATGGTCTGGAATATACGAGGTCTTCGTGCCTCCAAACCACGTTTGGATCAACTGATTCGTGAACATCGATTAAATTTACTTATTCTTATAGAGCCTAAACATGCATCCTATGCTATTTCTCGATATGCTTTAGAGTTCGGATTTTCAAATTCTTTTGCATCACAGTCGGAACGTATATGGTTTTTCTGGCGCGACTCTCACTTTGATTTGGTCTCAGTCCAGGATGAAGGCCAAGTGGTACATTTTACTCTACTATTTCGACAACTACAGTATACCTTTGTTCTCTCGGCAATCTATGGCAATCACACTCCTCTCCTACGCCGAGCTTTATGGGAATCATTATGTACTTTTTTGGATGGTCTGACGCTTCCTTGGGTTTTAGGGGGAGATTTCAATACATTTCGCTCTTTATCAGATCATGAAGGACGCTCTCGGCCTTCACTCTCGGTTTTACAAGACTTTAATGATTGTATAGAATCATGTGGTTTAATGACATTACCATTTCAAGGTTCTCGGTTCACATGGTCGGATGGTAGAGGTCTTGGCAGATTGCGTCGACGTTTGGATTGGTTGTTTATCAATTCTGATTTTCATGATAAATTTCAAGACTTGCAGCTCACACATCTCCCCCGAATTGCTTCGGATCATACACCACTCCTACTAATTTGTCGACAGGCTATGGGCACACAGCGACGCACATTTCGTTTCTTAAATTCATGGCTGCACCACCCAGACTTCCATGCATACATGCGAGACGCATGGTCTGCGTATCCAACCACGGGAGGTATGTATGGTTTTTATAATAAACTATTTATGTTCAAAAAGGATGTGCAGCGATGGAACAAGGAAATATTTGGTAATATTTTCTCTCGGGTCCATCACGCTGAGGCACAGCTTACACAAGCCGAACAACAGTGGGACATGCAGCCAACAGAGGCAAACCGTACAGAGTATCATCGCGCAAAGGCCGAATATCAACAAGCAGCTTCTTATGAAATGCATTATTGGAAACAAAAAGCACGAGTCCGGTGGTTGAAGGAGGGAGATGCCAATACTCGCTATTATCATTCCATAGTCAAAGGTCGACGGCTACATCTTAAGATTCAGCAAGTCCAAACATCTACTGGTCTTCTATGCACTACCCCTACTGATATCATGACTGAAGCTGTGTCTTTTTATACGTCTTTATTTGCGCGAGAAGCTATGGGCAATTATGATCAAATTCTATGTCATATTCCATCTCTGCTTTCTTCAGAGGACAACGCCTCTCTCACGCAAATACCGATGCCAGATGAGATCAAGACGGCGGTTTGGCACTTAGATCCACATAGTGCAGCGGGACCAGATGGTTTTGATGGTAATTTTTATAGATCTTGCTGGTCAATTATACACACGGATGTTGTTTTAGCAGTACAAGAATTCTTTCTTGGTGTTCCGCAGCCCAAAGCAATGGCTAGCGCATTGATTACATTAATCCCGAAGAAATCTTCTCCAACTACCTTCAGTGATTATCTCCCAATATGTCTCACTAATTTTATCAGTAAAGTCTGTACCAGAATTGTTGCTAGTCGTTTGAGCAAGTTATTACCACGCTTGCTATCTCCAGAACAAACGGGCTTTCTTCCTGGTATGGACATTTCACACTCAGTTTTATTGGCCCGTGAGATGATTCATATGCTCGATCGAGGGGATTCACAACTTTGTCTTAAGTTGGATATGATGAAAGCTTTTGACAGAGTTAGCTGGGAATACTTGGAGTTACTTCTCCGGGCCTTCGGATTTTCAAGCTTTTTCACGCGGCTTATCCTGAATCACTTAAGTGCTACCACGTTTGCAGTGTTGATCAATGGTCAGCCATCTACTTACTTTCGCCCATTTAGAGGAGTTAAGCAGGGAGATCCTTTATCTCCTTTATTATTCATTTTAGCAGCAGAAGGTTTTAGCAGGGGCTTAAATGCTTTGACAGCAGCAGGTGTTGTACAACCGTTCCGTCTGGGACGAATACCGTTGCCAATCACACATTTGGCTTATGCGGATGATCTTCTGGTATTTCTTCGAGGTACACAGCGCAATTTGAGACACTTTCATACTTTTCTTACACATTATGAAACTGCTTCAGGCCAGAAAGTGAACTTTCAAAAGAGTAGTATGATTCCTTCGGCTGCTGTTACTCCGCAACAACGTCAACTTTTCATACATATTCTGGGCATGCGTCTCTCATCTCTTCCATTTCGATATCTTGGATCCTTTTTACACAAGGGTATCTCTCGCTCTCATCACTGTGTTTCATTGCTACAGCATATAGATGATAGACTTCAAGGGTGGCACTCCAAACTATTATCGGCTGCAGGCCGACTTGTGCTGTTACAGTCGGTAATTGCTGCGTTACCTCTTCATGTCATGGCGGCGGGTGGCATACCAAAGTCGGTTATCAAAATAATTCATCGTAAGATGGCTGCATTTTATTGGGGTCGACGCTATCATTGGGTCTCCTGGAAAAATATTACCAAGCCACAGGCTGAGGGAGGTTTAGGGCTACGAGATTTAAATGTTCTACAGAAGGCATACCATTGCCGTATTTGGTGGTCTTATCATCAGAACACGACTTTGTGGAGTAAATTCATGCACGCAAAATATGGTCAGCGACATGACTATCATCCCCGGCTACCAGATTCATCTATCTGGAAGACTATCTGCCGGATTCATTCTTTCTGCTCCCTGCACACAATGACACAGGGTGATCAACTCACATGGATACCTACCACGTTGGGAGAATTTTCACTCAAGAGTGCCTATGACATCTGTAGGACCTCCTCTTCATCTGTGCTGTCGGCTTCTTTTATTTGGTCCAAGCATCATTCGCCCTCTATCCGACTGTTCCTATGGCGTATATTTCATTCAGCATTGCCTTTTCAGGATTATATTAGCAGCTACATTGCGGCGCAACCAACACAATGCCCGTTCTGTAAGCACCATTCGGCCACAATAGATCATGTTTTCTTATCTTGCTCTTACGTTCACCCTATCTGGTATTATTTTGCAAGTGAGCTGCAATGTCCTCTCCCTTCTTCGTTGCAACTACGTCAGTATCTTCTTGCTTGGTGGTATCGGTCATCGCTTTCTTCGCTTATGGGGGTTTATAAAATAGTTATTCCCGCCATCATTGCCTACAATATTTGGTGTGCTTATACTTCCATGGTATATGGAGACAAAAAATCTTTATCAACATTTTCTCTACGATCATCCATTCAGTATGATCTAACTCTGTGGCACAAAAGAATCGGAGGATCTAAACTTGCTACCTACCCCAGTCAGATATTCAGTTGGCTTCGTCCCCCTAGACCACCTCGACCACTCATAATTCGTTGGATTACACCACCTTCGGGCCGATTGAAACTAAATGTGGATGCTGCAGTGGGTCGACACTTTGCAGCAGGCGGTGCCATATTACGTAATCATGCAGGCTTATGTCTAGGAGCCATCTCATTCCGGCTCCCGCAAAGCACTCCTCTTCATGCAGAAATCCAAGCTGCCCTTTTTGGTCTTCTTTATTTCCTCCCATATTATCGCTCAATTATCCTTGAGTCAGATTGCGCCCAACTCACTGAGCGGCTAATGCATTCCCACGCCATCCCCGGGAATTCCAATCTTCGTTGGCTACTTGATCTAGTTCATTCTCATCGGCTTTCTAGCAGTCATATTTATCGTGAAGCAAATATGGCAGCACATTATTTAGCACAGCAGGCGATGTTATACCCAAGGACGACATACTTCACTTCGGCTACTCTCCCATCATTAGTCAGGGCGGCGGTCACTTTAGATCTCACATCGGTCCATTTACGGGTCCCTTGACAATTACGGTCTTCTATATGGATTGACGCTATTTTGACTCTCCTGCCTGCGCCCACTGGGCGGCAGACAGGCGCGGTATGTTTACACATCCTTTCCTCTCTGATTTATGCGATTTCATACATATATATCACACCTATATTTTCGCCTTGGTGAACGAAGGACTATGCTGCTGGATCATAAGCTTACATCAGGAAGCAGCTCTTTTCATTCTCTTTACTGCTGGAATATACACACTGTCGCCTTGGCTGCCTAGTCAAGGCGGCTTGGGTATGCATTTTGTCGTTATGTTTATGCTTACTATTTTTGGCCGTTATACTCTTCTAATATGTTCTCTTCATCCGTGCGAGACTACCACTGTGGCAACTATCATATATGTGGACCAAGTGCATTCTTTCATGGGTCTGTCACGGTGGCATCAAATTTTCCATGGAGCCTTTGGGGTCTGGTTCAACGCAGGACAACTAAGCTCAAACGTTGGTGCTCACACTGTCTGCAGCCTCATATTCTTACTACATCTGACTGAAGCAGCACATTTTCAATTGTACACAATGTTCCATCTATATCATATCAATGACAGCCGTATAAATATGTACGCTTTTTCCTTCGCCAAGGTTTTATCCACAAGGGTGGTTTTACTTGGCAAGGTTTTAATGCGGCATATCATATACGACTGGAGATATGAGATTATTAGTTCATTAATTCAATTATTCGCATTCTCAGACTTTTGTAATATGGTTTTCCTCCACCATAAGTGAGGTTTCAGCTTAATAAAATATTCTGTTACATAAAAAAAAAACATACACGGATACATGTACACTAGTATATGTTTTAGGTGACATGCACATTGTACTTTCTATTATATATACATACATATGCTAATCTTGGAATACACTATAGTACATGAATTAAAATTACAAGAAATATCAAAATCACCCAAGAAGCCCCTAAATTCGGCCAAGACATGGAGGATTCTAGAATCCTCTTGATTTTTCAATCCATTATTAGAAAATTTAAATAGCTAAATAGAAAACAAAGTAGACATGCATTTAAAGAACAAGTAAGACAACTCATTAAAGAAGGAGGTAGTATGGTTGAGGTCATAAAGACCCCAACCTAAACTGCCCCCTTTATGTCTAACCATGGAGGATTTTTAAATCCTACCATGGTTACTTTTTCCTTAAACCAAGGTTAAGATAACCATGATTTGATAAAGTAACTTGGGTTAGCACCAAAGTAACCATAGTTGGAATAAAGTAACCAATGTTATTACTAACCTAACCTTGATTAGCACTCATGAAAGCCCTAACCGTCACCATTCTCCCTCCAAAAAACGGCCATCCCCTTCCCAAGTCCCCTACATGTTTTAATTTAAACCCTTCTAGAAACATCTACCTACTTATCATGCAAGAGCATAACACTTAGACAATCTCCATCTCCCTCACCAATAGTCGGCCCTTCATCTTGAAGAATAGGAGCTCAACTTCACTTCCAAGACTCAAGAAACATCTAGGTAAGTCTTGTTCCAAGCTTCCTTAAGTGAATTCTTATTTTGGTGCATAATGAAGCTAACATGAATCCTTCCATTCACACCAAAACCGTGACATTCATGGTTAACATAGGTGAAAGCCATCAACTTTCTTAGGTGGAGACATATTGTGGTACTTGAATCTCCACTGAAGCTCATTTTGGTAAGATGCTCTAGCCTCAAACATATCCTATTTTCACTATTGAATGAGGACTGACCCTCTTCTTTCCTCTCCATCAAAACCGTGTGACCAAGGGAGTAGAAAGAGGTGGATTTCAACTCAACTCACTCCATAACCAAGCAAAGACAAGAGCTTTAGCTTGAAGAGGCAAGTATACAATGATCTCTCATGATTTATTTAAAGGGTTAGTGACTTGGATGCTTAGAAGTTCTTAAGATATGATCTTTAGTTAAATATCTTAAGTTTAAGACTATATCTTAGTGATTCCCTAAGAACAATGCCTTGCATGTGATTTATTCCTTCAAAGATGGAGTCTTTTCCTATATGTATTACGGAATGAGGCTGATCTAGAGTGAAATAAGGTTCACCTAAGTAGGTCTAGACAAGATTAACTTGTGAATGTAACACAAAAAGGTCCTAAGGAAAGTATACATGTGAAAGATAGGAGCTTTATGAGGTTGTTTGTAGGATTAGACTAAGATGACTCTTGAATGTGAATACATGCTTGAAAATATGTTGTAAAATAGATTAAGACACCACACAAGTTTCGGCTTAAAGGATTGAATAGAAGGTGAACATGGACATTTGACTTGTATAGATGACAAAATAGCAAACTACTGGAATAGGGCAGAATGGAATGACATTTTAAACGGCTTAATGACTGACCTTGCGAACCTTCAATGAAGCTAATTTTTGGTACAAAGTTAGCCATATGAGTGTAGCACAAGTGAGAGTTGGAATTTTGTTAAAATAAGCTAAGGATTATTTTTAAGAAATTATATGTAAAACTGCTCCAGTAGAAAATTCTGGAGCTGAGCAGAATTGATTCACTGATGACAACGAATGAAAAGAGGACCTTGTGGACCTTCAATATATCTGATTTTTGGCAAAAGGCTAGCCCCATGTGTATAGAAGAGATGAGAATTGGAATTTTGGTAAGATGAGCTATGGTTAATTTTTAATAAAATATTTGGTAAGACTGGTCAGACTTGAAAAACGGGAACTGAGCAGAATTATAACCTCTTTTGGTTGGCTTGAAAAGGGACCTTGTAGAGGACCAATAAAGGTGATTTTTGGAATGGTAATAATAACATGAGTAAAGTGAACATGCCAGCTGGAATTTTGGTAAAACAAGTTCTGGATTATTTTTAATGAATTAATTAGTCAAACTGCTCAACTGAAATCACTGGAACAAACCCGAAGTTTGATAACGACTTTCTGGACTCAGAAAGGGGACTTAGAGATATGAAAATAGTTTAAATTTCGGTAGGATACTAGTTCCATATGTTTATGATTTGTGCGAGTTGGAATTTCTGAAAAACGAATTACGGATTTGCCGCAATTGATTTTTTGGTAAAATAGGTCAGTTCAGTTTTATCGCCTAACCATTTCAGAAATTAATTAAATGAGCCCCTTTATGGTTATTGAAATAATCTGAGATTTTTACGACATATATCTAAGATTCCGCCAAACGTATTTGTGACAAAAGATTATGGAAATGGACCTATTTGGTTAGCTTAACCGCCTCATGAATATGAAATAAAAGTCTGGAAGTATTTAGCTTCCAAATTCATGCATGTTGACATGTTATAAGGAATGCCTACGATTATTCACGTCATGACTTGCATGGCACATCATTCCATGTATCATGCATATCCATGTGTCACATGAATCTGATTTTATGCATGCAAGTCTTCTCAAGTGAAAATGTTTTCAGTTATGCATGAAAAGTTTTTATGGTCCCATGTTTTAAAGGAAAGCTTCATGATTTCTTTGCCGGCCAAGCATGCAACTAACCCGACTCCAGACCTGGGGTTAATTGGTCTGATGACATGATATCTGTTCTGGACCCGTTCAGATCCGGGGTTAATTGATCTGATATTTGTTCTGGACCCGTTCAGATCCGGGGTTAATTGATCTGATATCTGTTCTGAACCCGTTCAGATCCGGGGTTAATTGATCTGATATCTGTTCTGGACCCGTCCCAGACCCGGGGTTAATTGGTCTGTTGATATGTTCTGGACCCGCTGAGATCCGGGGTTAATTGATCTGACACTCTGATTTTATAATATGTTATTTTATGGGACCAAATGATGTTTTGACACGACATGACACCATGCATTGCATTTGCATAACTCATGAGCATGTAAACAAGTTGCATGTCACAGCTAATGGTTTATGAGACAATACTGGCAAAGAGTTTCTTAAATTGTGCTTAAGCTAAACGTCAAGCAAGCTCGGGATTAGGGATCAGGTATGAACTATGATTATTTGAGGTTCTTGGGGTATTACATTCATGTTATAATTCTTTACGTATATCATGGTAGCTTATTGTATTCTTGCTGGGTGATTTTTATCACTCACACTTTATTTTTCCCCAGAACCAGGTAATGCCAATATAGAATGGATCGAGGATGAGCCGAAGGTACCTTATCCATAGGCGAGGAGATATGAAGGAAGCTAAGCTTAAGGAATTTTGTGCTGCCAAGACGTCTTGTATTATGACTATGTTTGAACTCTCTGGATTTCGGTTATGTTATCTTGTGGGACTACTACTTTTGGGAACTTAGTAATTTAGTAATGCATGTTTAATTTGAAAAGTTTTAATTCTGCCTAAATTTTACTACCATGTTGAATGTTAGCATGGGAGTCCATGATTTATGTTATGGATCTTCGCATGTTATGCATGACGCTTCATACTCTCCTTAGTGAAGTACGGCGGGTGCACTGTATCCGGGCGAGGCCCGGGTGCAGGGCACATCAGGTGGTATCAGAGACCAGACTCTAGATTTCGGGCAGAACGTAGGACTAAGTTATGATCTTAGCAATCTAAGTTTGATCTTAGATCTAAGTCATGATCTTAGATGAGTGATGGCCTTAGACTAGGACCACGTAGACCGGTTTTAGGATGTAACTTAATAAAGTATTCTGAACTATGAAAGTTAGGTCTATGACGTAAGACGTGCCCTTTTCTTCCGTATTTTAAAATTTTTGAATTATGGTCCTTGGTCAAAATAAATTGATTTTATTCCGATATCCTAAATAGACGTTAAACCCATAAGTGCAGATGGTGAGACCACATGGCAGACCTCCGAGAGCACAACCAGCTGCTCAGGAGCCCATTCCTCCACCACTAGCACAGGTTCCGCCGCCACCTCAGCAGGACCAGGACCCTCCAGCACAGAATAATCCACCACCAGCTCCGCAGGCACCTGTTCCTCCAGTCATCCCGAATATGAATACATTTCAGACCTTTTGCCAAGTGGTTACTCAGATAGGACAAGGCCTAATTCATCAAAATACTCCACCTCAGCCACATCAGCCAGTAAGGATTGCCCAGAAAGGGGGAGCGCAACCACAACAACAGCAAAGGAACCAACGGCCCCGGGCAAATGCAAGAGTACACGCCATGACAGATGCTGATGTTGAAGAGACTGCTGACGTAGTGACTGGTAAGATTTAAAAGTTTTATGTCTTCAGTACGTTTTCCTCATACATACCTATTATTGGTTAGCAAAATATGCATGGTTCAGGAACTATCCTAGTGTGTAGCATGCCTGCAAATGTGTTGTTCGACAGTGGCGCTAGCCACTCATTCATCTCAAGAGAGTTTGCTAGGAATATCGATCATGACCTAGTCCGATTAGATTAACCTTATAGAGTACAAGCAGCTGGTGACCAGGTGCTTGTTTCCTATCACATACTCAGAAATTGTGCGCTCGAGTTTAATAACCAGTTGTTTGAGGCCAATTTGATCCCCATATCTATAAGTGATTTTGATGTGATTCTCGGAATGGATTGGCTCTCAAAGAATCATGCCCACATTGACTGCCAAAGCAGGCAAGTTATCATTAAGAACCCAACTCAAGAAGAGATGTCATTCCAAGGAGGAGCTAAGTTAAAGAAACCCCCCAAGAGAGTCTTCGTTAACACAGCTCGTGCCAGCCGCGCATTAAGGAAAGGTCATGAAGGATTCTTGGTTTATGTTCTAAGTGCTGAACAAGAAAGCCCTACCCTTACACAAGTTCCAGTTGTTAATGAATACCCTGATGTATTTCCTGATGATCTGCCTGGACTACCTCCTGATCGCGAGATCGCTTTCGAAATAAACCTTGTTCCAGGAGCTGAACCTATATCAAAAGCCCCTTACCGCATGGCACCTACAGAACTAAAGGAGCTAAAGGAACAGTTACACGAACTGCTGGAAAGGAAACTTATTCGCCCCAGTGTTTCACCTTGGGGTGCCCCGGTGCTATTCGTGAAAAAGAAAGATGGAAGTATGCGCTTATGCATCGATTACCGGGAGCTCAACAAAATCACCATAAAGAACAAGTACCCATTACCCCGGATTGATGATTTATTCGACCAGCTCAGGGTAAGTAACTCGTAAGTTTTAACTTGACTAAGATCTAAATCCTTTGAAACCCTATCTAAAGTATTTTAATGCAGGGATCTCGAATTTTTAGTAAGATTGACCTACGATCTGGATACTTCCAATTGAAGATAAAGGCGGAAGATGTCCCTAAGACTGCTTTCAGAACCCGCTATGGACACTATGAGTTCTTAGTCACGCCTTTTGGTTTGACCAATGCCCCTGCCGCCTTTATGGATCTCATGAATCGAATCTTCCAAGAACAGTTGGATAAATTTGTGGTGGTCTTTATAGACGATATCTTGATTTATTCACCCGACGAAGAGACTCACGCAGCCCATTTGAGGACAGTGCTGAATATTCTAAGAGCAAGATAGTTGTATGCCAAGTTTAGCAAATGCGAGTTTTGGATGCAAAGTGCATCCTTCCTTGGTCATGTGATTTCAGAAAATGGGATTTCAGTAGATCCCAAGAAGATTGAAGCTATCACGGAATGGCCCAGGCCAACAAATGTTACTGAAGTAAGAAGTTTTTGTTGAGAAATATGTTTGGATAATTTTCAAAGTCATGATTTTAAGTGGTTAATACTTAAAAATGTCATACATGGTGTTATATGTGATTAAAAGTTGAAAAAGTTGACATCGGTCTCTCAGGTTGTTGCACATCGATCGATGTCTAGGGTTTTTAGAAATAATTTTCTAAAATGTGATAAAATGGTTGTTTTCATTTGTATATGATTTATACATGTTCATTATGTGAATATTATGTGTTTTTGGTGATTTTAAATGTCTTGTGACTAACGTGCCTTGGAAGTTTCTACAACTTACCAAAAAGGGCAAAATTGGTATTTTGAGTTTTGTAAGAACATGATATGGTGGAAATATTTCAAGAGCATATTCTTATACTATTTATCATGACAAAGTTTATATCATGATTATTTATGACCATCCGGGACATTTCTGGAGTTTTCTCACACCAGGGGTATTTTGGTCATTTTACCCCCAAGGGTATTTTTGGTATTTTCACTCAAGGAATCTCTTGAGCATATTATTATCTTCATTCTGGAGCTGTGTTATTGTTAGTTTGAAAATTATATGGTGATCTTATATCTTATTCTCTCAACCGATGATATTATTGACTATAGCTGGATATGTGACGATTTGAGACGTCACATTCTATTTTTTATTGAAGACACTCTTATATATGTTATAAGAGAATATTTATCGTCATTTTTCAAAGATATTAAAGGTGTCAAAGGTGTGGAAATGATCTCAACATATAAGAAGAAATATTTGGGAATTTCGGTGTTACACGTTGACATAATCTTGTCTAGTGTTATCTATTTATTTCTTCTTCAAAAATCTGAGTTGCTACACTTATATATATGTGGAAAAAACGTGATTGTTAAGGTGGATATGATGTGGAGTTCATTTTATGAGTTGGAGACAAGTGGACCAACCAAAAAGGAGCTAGTTGGCAAAATTGCCAACTTGGAGTTTACTAAAAATAGCCAACGGCTATATTGTTTTTCTTGGGTATTTTCAGCAGATTTTTGAAGTCAAATAGAGCTCTCACATGTCCTATTATGATGCTTGAAGTTGGGGATAATTTGGTGATATTATCCTTCCTTATTTTAATTAAGGAAAAACAAAATTATTTTTGCAAAAATGCATGGTAGCAACGGCTACATTCAAAGTTGGAGCTGAATTTTTGTTTTGAAATGGTCTTCTCCCACATGCCTATTCTCAAGCTAGAAGTTGAGGTATTTTGGTGCATTATCTTCTTCTTATTATCTACATTTTGCAAAGGATAAATGAGACTATCCTAGGTGGAAAAAATCGGCCAACATGACATTGCCAAGGTGGACCAACCATTGTGTTTTATTTTGCCAAGTGTACAAAGCCAACCAATGATGAGAAGACATTTGGAGTTGATGATGAAGATGATGATACATTGGCATTCTTATCTTCAAGGCTCAAATCACACTATAAATAGAGGCATTGGTGAAGAAGATGAAACACACTTGAAGCTCACAAGCATTCTATAGCTTTCATATTCATCTTCTTGTTCTTGTTGTTGTATTTTGTTGTAGCAAAGGTGTTCTTGATATTTTTGTTGTGCTACAAGCCTCTTGAGCTTCATTTGTAAGATTGATTAGCCATCTTTATAAGGCTACATCAATAGGTGTTAGAGGAGTTGTAACTAAGTGTTGCTTAGAAGGTGATTGTCCAAGTCTTTGAGTAGGGTTGGTGTATAACCCAAGGATCAAGCTTGACTCTTGTTTTAAGGTGCTCATTTCATAGTGAAATCCAAGGAAAGGTGTTCCTTGGGACTGGAGTAGGTCACATTGACCGAACCAGGATAAATCCTCGGTGTTCTTCTCTTGTTTCTTTATTTCTGTTTTCTGCCCGTTTTTGACTGCAGTTTTCACCCAACTTCACACAATTTGAAAAAATATCTAAACATTTTCAAAATTCATGATTTTTGGTGGAGTTATACTTCAGACTGTTAGATTTCATTTGCAACAAGAATCACTTGATTTGAGCAAGGGAAAGTTAGTCTTTCAGTCTTTGTAAGATAACTGCTCCAATCTGGCTGCAATCTGACCAGTTTTGAGAAAACTTAAATTCTGTATTTTTCAAGAATTGTTTAAGGTCAGGGCCTTTTGGAAACTTCATCTACACATCCTAAGGAGTGTTTTTGATATAAAGATCAACCTGTTTGGTTGAGTATTCAAAGAGACACTATTTGCAAACTCAGCAACATTCTGTCCAATTCTGTCCAGATTGACCATCTGAATCTTTTTATTTGTTTGAAGGACCAAACGATCTTCTTTTTGTCTGATTTTTGGACAGAGTCTTGTTAACTCATTGAAGTTCAATTCTGGAAAGTTTCATAATTTTTGGAGTTGTGTATAATTATTTGTGAATTTTTGAAAAACGGGTTCTGAATCTGAGGTGGTCTCAGATTCTGTTTTCAAAGGGGATTTTAACAAAGGGTTGTAGTGTAATTTTCGCTAACCACTATTCACCCCCCCTCTAGTGGTGTTTATTGCAGGTGCACGGTCCAACATTTGGTATCAGAGCCAGACCAACACCACTCAAAAGAAGCAAGATTCAACACCGTACGAACAATACAAGGCCAAGAAACAACAATTCTTTATATACTGCTTGTCTCAAATCCAAGGTACATACTATGGCTATTGTTTCTCACAAAGGTGAGTTGGAAGGTATGTCTACACAACGCCCTCCTCTTTTTGATGGCAATAATTTTGTTCATTGGAAACTAAGAATGAGGCTATTCTTAATGGCTATAGACATCGATTTATGGTCTATAGTTGAAGATGGGCCGTACATTCCAACAAAAGTTATACAAGTTAGTGGAGTAACTCAAGAGGTTGAAAAATATAAAAGTGAATGGTCATCCGATGATAAAAAGAAAATGTCCATGAATGCTAAAGCTATGCAATTACTTTTAAATGGACTTACAACTTCTGAAGCAAGATATGTGTCAAATTGCACAAGCGCACACGACATGTGGAAATCACTTGTATTAAAGCATGAAGGTACTAGTGGTGTTAAAGAGTCAAAAATAAACATGCTTATGACTGAATTAGAGACTTTCAAAATGTTGCCAAACGAATCCATAACATCTATGGATTTGAGGATTACTAATATTTTCAATGCCCTTGAAGCTTTAGGGAAGTCATTTTCAAACAGTGAAAAGGTTCAAAAGGTGCTACGAAGCCTCCCTGTTGAATGGGATCCAAAGGTGACTGCAATCGAGGAGACAAAGTCAATCACTAAAATGGATGAATTGATCGGGTCTCTTAAAGTCTATGAGGTAAAACTGAACCAACGAAAGTCTGAATCGTCTAAGTCAACCGGTAAGTCAATAGCTTTCAAAACAACCAAAGCACATGCTAATAACGATGATAGTAATAGTGATACTGAATTAGACGACGACTTGATATTGATAGCTAGAAAACTTAGGAAGTTTTTCAAACGTCCAAATAGGAATAGACAACATAATTCTTCTTCTTCTTCTTCTTCTCAACCTAGGAAGAATAACACAAACAAATGGTATAATAAAGAATTAAAGTGTTATGAATGCGGTCAAAAAGGACATATTTCATACGACTGTCCCACGAAGAAAAATAATAATAATAATAACAACAATAATAAACAAGCCAAGGACAAGGAGGCTCAAACGACAAAGACAAAGGAGTCTAAGGCAAGAAAAGGGAAACGAGCAATGAAGGTGAGCACATGGAGCGACTCATCCGACTCAGAATCCAAAACTGAGGAAGCTCAAGTCTGCTTCGTATCCAACGAGGTATGTTCTTCTTCTGATAGTGATTCTGATAGTGACATGACATTTGATGAAATGTATGAAGAATTCCTAAGAATGCATGCTCACTGTAAGAGGCTCCCTAAAGAAAAGAAGAAACTAGTTGAAGAAAATGACAAGTTGAAGACGTCCAACTTGGAATTTTCCGATCAACTAGAATCTCTTAAACAAGAGTCTACTAATACTCTTGATTCTTTAGAGAATAAAATTGAATCATATAGGAAAGATGAACAAAAGTTACAAATGGAAAATAAAATGTTAAAATCTAAGTTAGAAAGTTGTGAAAATGAAGTAGTGCAACTTAAGTCTTCTAAATTTACCTTAGAAAAAATGATAGAACAATTTAAATCTGGTGCAAATATGTTAGATACACTTATATCATCACAAAAGTATAGAAATGACAAAACTGGATTGGGATATAAAGAAGATGGCAAATCAGATAAAAGACTAAGTTTGTATCATCAACTACGAAACAACCTTATAAAATTATAAAAACAAATTTTTCTGCTAAATCTTCTTCTACTCCTTCTTCTACTTATTCAAAGATAAAGATGCAACATACACCCATAAAAGCACACACGCATAACTATACATCTAGGCCAAACTTTGCATCGAGACAACCTAGAAACTATGCCTACATGTATACAAATGCATCTAGACCGAATAAAATGCATACAACTTATTATGAACCTAAGTATAGGCAACACTCTTATAAGTCTTATAGAAATGCCTATGAACACACTTATACTGCGCCATATAAGAAACAAATTCACATGTCTTATATACATCATAAATCTCGGCCATTCTATAACGATTATCAACCACGGCGCAACATGTATAACAATGCATCTTCACTTATGAGGAATAATCATCTATATGCTTATCCTTCTTATTTTAACCATGCTAAAAATGTGCCTAAAAGGTATGTTCAATTTTGGATACCTAAGGGTTATCTAAACAAGAATAATGCCCCTAACATTCAAGGACCCAAATAAAGGGTACCTAAAACTTTGTCTCCATTGTAGGATAAACGCAAGGAATGCAAGAAGGAGGCAAAGTCAAAGAATCTGAAAACCAAATGGTTTTTAGATAGTGGATGTTCGAGGCATATGACGGGCAACCCCAAACTATTCACGGAACTTGAACATATTGATGGTGGAAAAGTGACATTCGGTGACAACAAAAAAGGAAAAGTTGTTGGAAGAGGAACAATCGGGGACCCTAACACATTTCAAATACGAAATGTGTTATTAGTAAGCAATCTATCCTATAATTTACTTAGTATTTCTCAACTTATAGATTGTGGTTATAATGTCTCCTTTCTTCCCAATTCTTGTGATATAATAAATAAAAAGGGAGAAATAGTATTAAAAGGAAATAGAGATAGTAATATTTATACTCTTACCTTAGATAACATGTTAGATGCTAAGGTTAAGTGTCTAATATCACATGACTTAGATGTGAATTTATGGCATAGAAGATTAGGCCATATAGGAATTTCAACCATTAGGAAATTATCTAAAAAGAATTTAATTAGAGGTATGCCTAAGTTAGACTTAGATAATTTTCAAATGTGTGAAACATGTATTAAGGGAAAACACATTAAAGAAACCTTAAAACCGAAACATGAAGTGAGTACTAGTCATGTACTAGAATTGCTTCACTTAGACTTATTTGGTCCAAGTAGGACAAGAAGTCTAGGTGGACACTACTATGTGTGTGTCATAGTAGATGATTACTCACGTTACACATGGACATTGTTCTTAACACACAAAGACGATGCTCCATTAGCAATCGAAACCCTTATCAAGCAACTTGAAAACATTTATGAAGAAAATGTCAAAAGAATTAGAAGTGATAGAGGTGGAGAATTTAAAAACAAAGATGTAATCAAATTTTGTGAATTATATGGAATTAAACATGAATTCTCACCACCTAGAACACCACAACTCAATGGAGTTGTTGAACGTAAAAATAGAACGATTCAAGAAGTTGCTAGGACAATGCTTTGTGAAAATAAACTACCTAAATATTTATGGGCTGAAGCTGTTAGTTGTGCATGCTATATTATAAATAGGCTAACTATTAGAAAGAAATTAAATAAAACGCCTTATGAATTGCTAAACAATAGACAACCTAAAATAGATTATCTTAAAGTATTTGGATGTAAATGTTTTGTGCTAAACACTAAGGATAATCTAGATAAATTTGAACAAAAGTCTATTGAATGCATATTTGTTGGGTATTCAACTAACTCAAGAGCATATAGGTGTTATAATCCTGCATCTAGAAAAATAATTGAATCCATACATGTTAAATTCAATGAAAATGCATACTTTGAAGTTAGTGATAAAACTCAACATAAACACGAGAATAATGTTGAAAATATGTTTGATGATGATGTATTACTTGAGCCTGTACTTGATCATCTAGAACCAACTCCCCCTGAACAAGACATGCATGAACCCTTAGGTGATATAAATGAAGAAACTTTGCAATTGGAAGATAATGTAACTAATGATCCAGTTACATATGATAATGTTCACACTAATGAAACATTTGAACAAGATGAGGGTGAACCTAGTCGATCTAGGAATTGGTGGCACCCTAGAGAATTAATCATTGGGGATCCAAGTGTTGGGGTTAGAACACGTAGAAATATAAGTCAACTTGAAGGACATAGCTTAATCTCACAATTAGAACCTAAGAATGTAAAGGAAGCCTTAGGTGACATAACATGAATAGAAGCTATGCATGAGGAATTGAACCAATTCACAAGGAACAATGTGTGGGACTTAGTACCTAAACCTGAAGATAAGTCTATCATAGGAACTAAATGGGTGTTTAAGAATAAGATGGACGAACAAGGAAACATTACAAGAAATAAGGCTAGACTAGTCGCACAAGGTTATAATCAACAAGAAGGTATAGATTATGAAGAAACCTTTGCACCTGTTGCACGACTAGAAGCAATTAGATTATTACTTGCGATTGCAAGTCTAAGTAACATTAAACTCTTTCAAATGGATGTCAAGAGTGCTTTCTTGAATGGATACATCCAAGAAGAGGTGTTTGTCAAACAACCCCCTGGATTCGAAGATCCAAAGAATCCTAACCATGTTTACAAGCTTAAGAAAGCTTTATATGGTTTAAAACAAGCTCCAAGAGCTTGGTATGATAGATTTGCAAACTTTCTTATTGCAAATAATTATCAAAGGGGAACTATAGACAACACATTATTCCTAAAAAGAAAAGGTAATGATTTGTTAATAGTTCAAATATACGTTGACGATATCATCTTTGGTTCAACCAACCCTACCTTAGTAAAAGACTTTGAAGAGTGTATGAAGTCGGAGTTTGAAATGTCAATGGTAGGAGAGTTGAATTATTTCTTAGGACTTCAAATTAAACAAACCCCTCAAGGAATTCATATTAGCCAACTTAAGTATGTCAATGATATGATTAAGAAGTTTGGTTTTGAAGAGTTGAAACCTACAACTACCCCCATGAGTGTTAGTACTAAACTTGATAAGGATGAAAATGGTAAACCTTTTGATGACACTCTCTATAGGTCTATGATTGGATCACTATTATACTTAACTGCATCAAGACCTGATATTATGTTTAGTGTGTGTATGTGTGCTAGGTTTCAATCTTGTCCTAAGGTATCACATTACAATGCAGTGAAAAAGATCTTTAGATATCTTAAGCATACACCTCACTTAGGACTATGGTATGATAGAAACGCTAAGTTGGAATTACACGCATATAGTGATGCTGATTATGGTGGTTGCAAGTTAGATAGAAAATCCACTAGCGGCACATGTCAATTCATAGGAACCAATTTGATCTCTTGGTTTTCTAAAAAGCAAGCTAGTGTAGCTCTTTCTACCACTGAAGCCGAGTATATTGCTTTGAGTTTATGTACTACCCAAATACTTTGGCTTAAACAGCAACTTAGTGATTTTGGCATTAAAATGAAAAAGATTCCAATTTTCTGCGATAGCACAAGTGCAATCAATCTTTCCCGGAATCCGGTGCTTCATTCTAAGGCCAAACACATTGAGGTGCGATACCACTTTCTTTGCGATCATGTTCAAAATGAGGACATAGTGATAAACCATATAAGAACTGATCACCAAATCGCTGATATCTTTACCAAACCCCTTAATCAAGCCACGTTTGAAAACTTGCGTGCCAAGTTAGGTATGATGACTTACGATACCATTGTATAGTTCTATTTTTTGCATGATTTGCAAAATAAAGGGGGAGATAGAATAAGCACATGATTTTAGATTTTAGTTGGTAAGTCATCATTTGGTATGAAATGATAAGTTTCAATTGGTTATGAGTTGAGTATAGGTTAAGGGGGAGAGTATGAGTTGAGGGGGAGCAACATACTATTTAAAAGTTGAAAACATTTGGTTAAATTTTTAATTATAAGTTGTGACATTAAAATCATGTTATGTTATTTTGAAAATCATCCAAAAGGGGGAGAATGTTGAGAAATATGTTTGGATAATTTTCAAAGTCATGATTTTAAGTGGTTAATACTTAAAAATGTCATACATGGTGTTATATGTGATTAAAAGTTGAAAAATTGACATCGGTCTCTCAGGTTGTTGCACATCGATCGATGTCTAGGGTTTTTAGAAATAATTTTCTAAAATGTGATAAAATGGTTGTTTTCATTTGTATATGATTTATACATGTTCATTATGTGAATATTATGTGTTTTTGGTGATTTTAAATGTCTTGTGACTAACGTGCCTTGGAAGTTTCTACAACTTACCAAAAAGGACAAAATTGGTATTTTGAGTTTTGTAGGAACATGATATGGTGGAAATATTTCAAGAGCATATTCTTATACTATTTATCATGACAAAGTTGATATCATGATTATTTATGACCATCCGGGACATTTCTGGAGTTTTCTCACACCAGGGGTATTTTGGTCATTTTACCTCCAAGGGTATTTTTGGTATTTTCACTCAAGGAATCTCTTGAGCATATTATTATCTTCATTCTGGAGCTGTGTTATTGTTAGCTGGAAGATTATATGGTGATCTTATATCTTATTCTCTCAACCGATGATATTATTGACTATAGCTGGATATGTGACGATTTGAGATGTCACATTCTATTTTTTTTTGAAGACACTCTTATATATGTTATAAGAGAATATTTATCGTCATTTTTCAGAGATATTAAAGGTGTCAAAGGTGTGGAAATGATCTCAACATATAAGAAGAAATATTTGGGAATTTCGGTGTTACACGTTGACATAATCTTGTCTAGTGTTATCTATTTATTTCTTCTTCAAAAATCTGAGTTGCTACACTTATATATATGTGGAAAAACGTGATTGTTAAGGTGGATATGATGTGGAGTTCATTTTATGAGTTGGAGACAAGTGGACCAACCAAAAAGGAGCTAGTTGGCAAAATTGCCAACTTGGAGTTTACTAAAAATAGCCAACGGCTATATTGTTTTTCTTGGGTATTTTCAGCAGATTTTTGAAGTCAAATGGAGCTCTCACATGTCCTATTATGATGCTTGAAGTTGGGGATAATTTGGTGATATTATCCTTCCTTATTTTAATTAAGGAAAAACAAAATTATTTTTGCAAAAATGCATGGTAGCCAACGGCTACATTCAAAGTTGGAGCTGAATTTTTGTTTTGAAATGGTCTTCTCCCACATGCCTATTCTCAAGCTAGAAGTTGAGGTATTTTGGTGCATTATCTTCTTCTTATTATCTACATTTTGCAAAGGATAAATGAGACTATCCTTGGTGGAAAAAATCGGCCAACATGACATTGGCAAGGTGGACCAATCATTGTGTTTTATTTTGCCAAGTGTACAAAGCCAACCAATGATGAGAAGACATTTGGAGTTGATAATGAAGATGATGATACATTGGCATTCTTATCTTCAAGGCTCAAATCACACTATAAATAGAGGCATTGGTGAAGAAGATGAAACACACTTGAAGCTCACAAGTATTCTATAGCTTTCATATTCATCTTCTTGTTCTTGTTGTTGTATTTTGTTGTAGCAAAGGTGTTCTTGATATTTTTGTTGTGCTACAAGCCTCTTGAGCTTCATTTGTAAGATTGATTAGCCATCTTTATAAGGCTACATCAATAGGTGTTAGAGGAGTTGTAACTAAGTGTTGCTTAGAAGGTGATTGTCCAAGTCTTGAGTAGGGTTGGTGTATAACCCAAGGATCAAGATTGGCTCTTGTTGTAAGGTGCTCATTTCATAGTGAAATCCAAGGAAAGGTGTTCCTTGGGACTGAAGTAGGTCACATTGACCGAACCAGGATAAATCCTCGGTGTTCTTCTCTTGTTT